>JARHVA010000106.1:5622500-6222500 GCA_037957365.1 Torreya grandis | reverse complement strand
ATCTAGTTGTTATGGCTCTCTTAGGCAACCCGAAAGTGACTTGGGTTCTTAAGGATGATTCATAAAGCTAGACACATGAATCCATCAACCAATTTAACAAACATAAATTACACTAGGGTATTAAAATTCCCCAAGAATTTTAGGGTTCCATTCATCATGTGTGTTTTGTACCAAGTAAAATACAATGACCCCTTGGTTTAAAATAATCATTAAATGAGGTCTGAGAGTAAACTAGGGTCTATAGGTGATTTTCTTGACTTGGGTTGAGATCCAATGACTTTAAGAGGTCCATGAAAACTACCCTAACCTCTTTAAATGTCAATATTATCACCTTATTCCTCAAATTCTCTACAACATGTCATTGCTCTAGGCCTAAGGTTCTTATACTAGACTTCTTAACATACCCTAATGGACTATATGTGCCCTTTTTCTCTTTTTTTAGGGTCTATGACTTCATTGAATGTTTGTTCAATTCCCTTATTATTGTATTAATGTTTTAAAGTTCATCACAGCTTCTATTTCACTTCATCTCCTTGCTAACTGTCAAATAGGACTGTGTATGTGAATAGGCTTGTTAGAGGTTGAAACATGGTATGTTTGTGTTTATTTCACCTTAATATTATGCATAAGGCTCTAATTAAACTAGATTAACATAATTTCAATTAATTCATTTACTTTATTCTCATTTATCATATAGTCCTTTGGAATCCTTCAAATAAGCAACCTTTTAAGATGAGCAAGCAAGGTTGACTAAGTAGACTTATGCTCAAACTGTGTGATCCGAGTTTAGTCACTTTCTCTTAAATGGTTTGGTGACCTTAATCTTACTTTTAGCTTTCAACCACACCCTATACCACTGTTCTAGGTTTTGATATCCTTATTCACTTAGGTAGGCCTATACAAACCTACAGGTGGATAACTACCTATACATACCCTTTTGAGATGGTCTACAAGATGGTGTTCTAAGAGCTTATTTCAACGTTGAAAACCTTCCTCAAACTCCTATCATAGTTTAAAAACTTATTCAACACCTTTAATTCTTGTGTTTTTAACCAAAATTGCTATTATCTCAAGACTAATGCTTTCATGGATGGTTGTAGGTGTTGATATGAGATCTCGATTAGGCATAGGGCCTTCTAGATCTTCAAACCTATTTATAAACCTTTCCATGGATCATTTCTTATTATTGTTATTTCCTTAAAACTTCCTTCATTTTCCTAAAACTCTAAGCTCTCATCAACCAATATGTTTGAAGCACATTTCTAATATTAGTTGTAGGTGCATATTTGGAAAATTTGGCTATGTTTTAAAGATTCCATGACTCTTTCTAATCTCCAAAACCCTTCCAATATCTTAGTTTTTTGTTGATTTATTTCTTAAGTCCTTTTCAATTCCTTGAGGACTTTCAAACCTCAGCAATATGACTTTCAAGGCAAATTCCCAACTGGCTGATTATAGGTGTCAATGAAGGGTCTTGACTATGTTTCTAGTTTTTGAAATAACCTAAAAGCACCAAAATTCAATGGATATATCTCATTTTTTTAATGGTTTAAGAACTATCAACCTTTTCATGCCTAGAAAACACCAAACTTCATCCTCATTCATTGTTTAAAGCACACTCTTTCACCTAGTTGGTTGTAGGTGACTGTCAAGAAGACCTGACTATGTAGTTATGGATTTTAGGCCTATATCCACTACACCATGGTGTCCTATAATGAATTCCTAACCTCTTTATCATCCTTAAAACACATTCAAAATCATTATGTCCACTATTTCAAATCACACAGTCTTATAGGATACGTCTTTTAGGCATTGTTAGCTTAGTCTTCAACTTTCATCAATTTTATATGCTTAGAGATCTCCATTTTATTCATGATCCTTACCAACTTTAATCCACTACCAATGATATCATGCTTATGAAACCTTAAAAATACATTGAAAATATGAAGTTTCTTAGAGTTACAGACCTACAGGCATGTAGGTGACTATCTACAACCTTGGATGTTTAAGAAGTATAAACATGACTATTATAGACTCAAATAACCACTTTTTCCTTTGCATCAACAGATAAAACATGAATTCACAACTCTAAATTCTTTAAAACATGTATTTAAACCACTCAAACCACCTAATTTTTATGCAGGCATACAAACATGGTCCATAATTGAATGAAGATGTGACTAGCTCTTTAAAACTTGTATGGAATGTTTGACTAATTAGAAGGCTCTTGATGGATTATGAAGATATTATGATATAATGAAGAAACATTCAAATACATCAAACCACCTAGATAACTCAGAAAAATAGAAAAACTACCAGTCATTCTCAAATTGTGCATAAGAAAGACTTTTCTTTCCAAAAGGCCATACAAACATGCCACAATGATATATTAATGTATGTGAGGCAGCTTAAAACATATTATAACTCACTCCAAATTGTTTCATTCAGCCATGAATTCACATTTTACACTGGAGATACACCAAACTTAGCTTGTGGGGTTTTAAGCTCTAAAAAAGTAATCTAGATTTCTTAGTGATTGTTCATAAATATAAGAGCATCAATACAAAAAACCAATGACATAAATTATAAAATCATATTGTTATTAAACTTTTTCCAAAATATCAGCAACTAAATCTACATGTATGGCTTGTATTATATGATTGAGTTTGGCCTTTACTAGCTTGTGAATGGAATGATGGAAGAGAGAAAGAAAATTATACAATTTTGGAGCTTTAAAATTATTTAAATGCTTTTACCTAACCTATAGAACTCCAAAGGGTGTTTTGAATCTATTTTCACTTGCAATTGACTTCAAGAGTTTGTACAACTTCCTCTAACTCCTTAAACTGGCGATGAAATCCAAGAATCAAAATTTTATTTGACTTGATAATAGGTGTAGTAGTTGTGTAATGTCTCTAAGGACCTTGGAAGGTGTATGGTACAAATTTTTTTCCTTAGGTAACTTTTACACATATTAGAGTTAGCCAAAAAATCACTTTTCATGCATTTTTAACACCTCCAAGACTACAAGTGAACGTTAAAAACTTTGAAAATTTATGAAATGTTGTTAGAATATGTTTAAGACATAAAATTTAATTAATTAACCCATAATAACCTATGACATGACTTTACAATGACTTATTTTATCATGACATGCCTAAAACACTATATGACCACAACATGATTTTACCTTAACTTCTCCAAACTAACCCTAAACCATGTTAACAAGGTTAAATTAAGACTATATGGACCATATATGGTATGACATGACCACGTCACAAGACCATGACAAGATTTAATTTATAGGGGGTGACCAATTTTATTTGGAGTCAAATTTGGTCAACGAGCCCTTCACTATGTAGCTGCCAAATCAAAAGTCATACCATGTATAGACTTATTATGAAGCCTATTCTTCAAAGGTATAATTAAAGACTATGGTTATTTTTACTTCATCAAAAATGACATAGTTATTTCATACATCTCCAAAGAGGCATTCATGAGGTATTTAAGTCTCCCTATCTCAAATGTTACATGTGACTTACATACCATAGTCATTTGGAAGAAAATAAACAATGTGGAGTGAGCAGTAGGGAAGTGGATTCTCTTATGGGAGACATTCACTATCAAAGAGAATATTAATAATCCCATCCCTATAACCCAATTTAGGATGGGGATTCGCATAAGCATGGAATTATTAAACTGACTCTTCGACCACCCAAGTGTTTACTTCTTGCATCTAGAATGGGTACCCCTACTATATTTTATCATTAATTTAAAGTGAACCTTTGAACTAGGATAAGAAATTAGTGCCCACCTACATTAAATAATTATACATAAGGATAAGAGGCCCCAAGGTGGAAATTTTTATGTGATGTCATACCTTTTGTATGCATTCATGAGAACCATGTTCAGACATAATGGGGTTCTATGGAGTGTCAATCCTGATGTTATAAATAATAGAATATGTGACTTACATTATTTCATTCACTTATATTCATATGTTAGGAACATTTCCATAATTATATAGGACCTCTATCCGTAGATTTGATGGCCATTCATGGCCACCCTCTAGCTAAGATTTCACCTAGTATTGCCAAAACACTTGTCAATATGGGAGACTACTAGTTCTACCCTAATTATACCATCATCTTGGTTGTTGGTATTAAGGTGGATGCTCTTGATCTTCCCCATTTCACTCTTGATAAGGTGGATAAATAATAAATTTCCTTCTAGATATGGAATGGAATAGATGAGGATCTAATTAATAACAATAAAGGTACTTTTCATGATTCCCATATCACTATTAGGAGGATGCAATATACTTTTAAGAGGTACTTCAAGGAATCTTGGAATGTGAGTAGAACATATGCATTGGCCACTCTACCCCATAGGTATTAACACCCCTATGGGAGAGTCTAGAAAAATATCCACAACCTAAGCACCCCATATAAACATGAGCCATTTGACCATGACTTCCTATTTCTTAATGTTAAAGATGATGAGGAAGTAAAATAAAGATAAGTGATAGTGGGATTGAGTGAAGACTTATTAAGGTTGATACAATTCAACCCCTCCCTTACACTTAACCAATCTAAATTTAGGATCTCACCTCCTAGGGTATCGAGATCCTCTAACTTCTAGAGTGGCAGGCCATACCAATAACCAACAGACTAGGGATAATATCCCCAACATCCATTAGTGGGTCAATAAAAACAATAAGATCAAGAGAAGCTAGAAGGGGAATCATCATTTTTTGAATAACATGAACATATCAAGAATTAGAATAGATACCCTATTCTATATAAGAAGAAGAGGAACATACTCTTCCACTTTCAAGCATCTACCATTGAACTAAAAAGAGTTAAGTAGGAATTAGTAGAGAAGTTGACACAAGAAAAGGACAACACAAGTAGGGGAGAAATGGAGATCATTTTCTTAGATTCTTCTAATGAAGAATAAATGTCACCTATTATGGTGGCTTCAATAGCTTTAACATCTAGTATAACTCTCCCTCATTTTACCTAACATGTGACTACTCGATAAATCAAGATAATGACACTATGATGTCAAAGAAAACCAAGGATAGAAAGACCTCAGACCCCATCCACATAAGCACTCAGAGAGGCATAACCTTTAATAGAAGGCGATCCATGTCAAGAGGTGGATGAGGAAGAGCTACATCAAGCCAAAGTATTGAGCTTACAAGTGTTAAAAGAAAAGGCACACCTCAGTGGTGATTCATTTAATAAGGGTGATATTTTCACTACCCCCTTAGGCATTTTTCCTCTAATGTCATTAACTATTTATTATACCATACCTATTCTAGTTATTTCCAATTTTATTCCTATGAAATCAATTTATGTTAGTTTTCTTGTCATGCACCCCAACTCTACCCATCCAATTTCCACTTATACTTCTTTAACCTTTAGCCATGTAGTCTTCACTAGTACAATTTTCATTCCTTCGATCTCCATCCCTTCAACCATAGTTATTTCCATCCCAACTAGCTTTGCTCCCACTCTTGTAGTCTCTAGTTCTATAGCCACCAACTAACCCATGACTTAAATTTTTTCCTCCTCTACCCAATTGGGTTCACCTCTGCCTTTTTCAAGACTAGTCTAGACCATAATATTAGTAACAACTAAGAGAGCCCCAAAAACTAAAATAGTCTATGTTTTGCACCCCATGCCATAATTTGGGAACAAAGACTGGTCTAAAATAATTTGGCCCTTAATGCCAAAACCATCCTTCAAACATGAACCTGAACCTGGGGAGCATCCACAAATAGAAGCTCAACCATTAGATCCTTCAAGGCTCACTCTTCCATACTAGCCAAGGAGTTAGGAGTTTTGGATTCTAAGAGGCCCAATTTGAAAATTATTTATTTTCCCACTGTAAGCTCACTTTTTGAAAAATCCAAAACCTCAATCTAGAGGGTTATAAAAATAAATATTGAGGATAGTTTTGGTAGAGGGTTAATTTTGGAGGAAAGTGAAGAAGTTTATTCCCTTTCAAAAAGGCAGGGCATGAAGAAGGATCAGTCCCCCTACATTGAGGAAATCAAGTCCTATATGGAGACCCACACTGAGGTGGTATTGTTTATCCATGAGGGAATAGAGCTAGCCTTACAATAACTAAAATAAGAGTTGGAAACTCTCAGAGAGCAACAACAAGTGATATG
Source organism: Torreya grandis (assembly GCA_037957365.1). Classification (NCBI taxonomy): domain Eukaryota; kingdom Viridiplantae; phylum Streptophyta; class Pinopsida; order Cupressales; family Taxaceae; genus Torreya; species Torreya grandis. Next base: position 6,216,319 of record JARHVA010000106.1, on the reverse strand, counting down.
AGTTTCCCTCAGTATAGAGAAGGCTGTAAAAAATGCAACACTTAGGTTATATGAAATTTTGGATACAATTCATTCTTTGAGAGTCCAATTGGTTCTGCATGTAAATTCAATAACAATATTGTTTAAGATTCTTAAGGAAGAAAAAAATAAATTGAATTTATTGGTGTTATACACCCCCAATAATATATTTAACCACCTAGATTTGATGACCCTTTAGAGAAAGCTAATGCATTGAATTTAGCTATCATCAGAACATAAGAGGCCTAGGATTGGGTGTTGTCTTCTAAAACTTTAGTGAATAAGCTTGCATAACAAGAAAAGTGAGCAGCACAAATTTTGGTTGAGCTTGAATTAACATGAGTTTGGGATAACATAGGGAAGCTCATAGCTCAGACTACTTTTTATCAGATGATTCATCAAGTTTTAGATGGTTTAAAATGATTGATCTTGAAGGACATTGAAGCAAATTTGAGCACAATAAGGAGGAAGGCAACAAAGGTAAAGGTCATCTGGGTTAGAATTTGAGCCACCAAGATAGAACATATAAGGTTGATGGAATGAATAGGAAGGGTAACTAGACCTCATCTTCTTGATATGAACTTAATCCATGCACAACATGCTAAGGCATATAAGTATTATCAATAGTTATATGTAAATAAGAAATCAATGTCAATTTCACCTACCAATTTTGCTCCTCAGACCCCACCTACAATGTCAATAACAACACTACCATCAACTTCAACCCCTTCTGGTTTAACAACTACATCAATACCAACTCATAGTTTAGCTCCAATTGTAACTATAGTCTACTAAATGAGTGCATCACCAAGTATAGATCCAATCCCCATGTCTACAAAAATAATTGAAATAATAGTTCCAACAATAGTTTTGAAAAGTGTTAAATGAGAGTCGATTTAGACTAAAATCAAAGGCTATTTTTGTATAATTTTACATGTAATGGTTACAAATGAACAGTTACATTTTAGTTATGTTCATGTTGTAATTAAATAAATTATTTTTTATAGCATGCATGCATTGCATGTCTGAGGTATCTATAAGTTATGACATGTAACTAAGACTTATGGTCTAGTCATTTGGGATGTAATCAAGGTTTTCTATACTTGGAGAATGAGGTGACCCCTTCCCCAAGTTATTTATATACATATAGAAGCCTCTTTTCAAAGGGTCAAAGTTTTGGATCAATATATAGGAAGAGATCAAGAGATTGATTTTCATGTAATTGTGTTTGGTCTTTCTTCTTCCTTCTATGTGTTAATGAAATTGAAAGTTCTTTTTTATATATTAATTCAATAATTCTAAAGTGTGCTAATGTTATGGATGAATCTCATTGATTCGATTAATGAATATTAATATTATATGTGTAATATAAATTATGTATTGATAGTTTTTATTGGTTTAAGTGCTTACTAAAGGTTGAATTTATAATCAAAGGTGTGTAGAGGTATCTCTCTTGATATAGGCTTCTAGGCATGAGTCATAACTATCCTAGACAACTTTCTAGTCCAAATTATAATCTCTTAAATAAGGGTGTGCAATAACAGCCCTAAGAAGAGTAACCTTTAGGTGAGATCATTGAGCATCCTATATTTGTTATCCCAGACTCCTAATCATGTGTGTTCATGAGTGTGCAATAGCTGCTAATGGCAAACACTAGTTTTGGAGATACTTGTCCACCAAAGACACAGTCTTAGAAGTCATGTTTTAGTAATGTAAAGCTTTCTTTTCTACCTTACTCTTCTTTCCCCTTTTTATTTTATTTAAGATATACCCACCATATAATAATTCTCCACCCATCTAATACACATCATGATTAATTTCTATTAGATTCCATGCATCAGTCCACAAAGCTTGGTTAAATAATTCACATGCTCAAACTGCTATTTCATCAACTATATGTTTAAATGCATACCTAAAACTTATGACCCAAATTGTAACCTTGATTCATAGAGATCCAAAAATCTTAGAGGCTACCTTGTTTAAACTTTTTTAAGTGTGAATAAAACCCACATCAACATAAAAAAGATGACGCTAGAAAGAGGGAAAAAGTGTTTGTTTTCCCACTAATAGAAGTTAGTCATTATGTAGAGCTACACTAGAGACACCCAAGAGATTAACAAGGTTTAGATCTCAAGATATCCTTTTGGTTTCACCATTATCAAATTCTAGGATACCTAGACCCATACTTGTCATCCTTGAAATACACTGATTTAGGATACCTTCTCCTATTAGAAACTTCCCACTTATTTATTCTCCTATGGCTCAACCTTGGTTACTCGGATCCTCTATTGCTACCCTTGAAAACCAAAATGATTTTCCAAAGAATCCAGAAAAGTATGTGCCTACCTTCTCCCCCTCAAATAGGAGGATGACATAAGAACACATCAAATATTTCAAGGCTGCTTTGAGGTTAATGAATGTCATCTATGAGGGTGTTGCATGTAGGATTTTTCCTTTTACTGTGTAAGATTATTCTTATGATCAATACCTTAATTTGTAGGAAAATTCTATCACCTCATGGAATGAGTTGTTCAAGTAAAGCGTATATGCTTGATTTAGGATTTATTTATTTTATTATTAGAGATGTTATTCTATTTTATGCAAATATTTTTTGAGTGCATAATAATAAATAGAATCTCTTATTTTATAGGTTATTCATACAACAATATTTTATTACATAATATAACTTACCTTGCCTATTTAATAGACACTCCCATGTACTTTGTGAATTAGTCATTGTGGAAACCTGTTGGGTGAATATTTTGTCACTAGCTAACTGACAGCAAAATAGGTGTTTCAACCATAGCATAAGGAGACTAATCGGCAAAATGTGTAGGTCTACCACATCAAAATGGGATAAATTCTCCTCTCATCAAGGGGAGGTTCCCTATATGGTAGGGTAGATTCCCTGCTAACTATAATATATATATATATATATGCAAAAAATACACACAGGGGTAGGATAACACCATCCATCTCTCTTTTTTCAAAGATGATGTCCACAGAACAAAAGAGAAATTTGGGGTGATTGGTGAAGATACTTCTCTTCTTTCAGAAGTATTATTCAGTCAACAGCCAAATTTCTTCCTGGTAGTGAAATGCAATAAGATGTAGTAACACAGCAAAATGAGGTGTATCACAAAGTCTCCACCTCAACTACCAAAGGGTAAAAGATATGAAGGATAATGGGGGCACAAAGTCTTCCCAAGATCCTTTACACAGAAACAAAAAATAGATAGACTAAAGACAATTGTGGCAGTACAAAGTCTCCCCACAGTTGGCTTCAGGACACCTTCCAGGTTACTTCCACTAGTTCTACTTATTTAATTAAATGGACAAGATGATATTCAGGAAACAGACATGAGAACAATCCCCTAAATAACACAAGCTATCTCAGCACAAAGTCTAAAAGGTCACTTGCTTTCTCATTCATTTAAGAAAATATGATTAACAATCTAAGCTCAAAGTCTCAGTAATTCCTTTTAATTTGAGTAGAGTTTTGCTTCTGATAACAAAAAGAACTCCTCTTCTCAGCATAAAATGAGAGATTACAATATATAGCAGCCAAAATAAATACTTTGGTGCTTGATTTGATGAAAACAACCCATACTAAATTGAATGCCTTCAATATCTGTGGGAGAGCCATGCTGGAACAGGTCATCGACCTTGACTTTGGTGTACAAAATCATCTCTAAGGTCTTCTCCTAGGCATGGGTCATCTGGTCTATTTCTAGATATTTACGTAGATGTCCACTGGCTTTTATTCAAAAGGAGAAAAATAGGTTGTCCCTTTGAATGTTTGTGCACTCTAATGTCTACTTGGTGAACTATTTCACCTACTGGAATAACTCCCCTATAGATATTTCAGTATTTCCTATAGCTTTCCCTCTTTCCTATTACATCTTACCTTTTCCTTTCAATCTGAGCTCTTGGGCTATCTTCTTGCCTTCAGTAGGCTCTTTCAGCTTCTTCTTCAGTTGTTTGTTGAGTTTGTCTTCAGGTTTCGCACCATATTTGAAAATAAATGGATATTTCATTACCTTGAAATTGACATCCAAAGGGACATCATTGGTCACCTGGTCACTTGAACCACTTTGAACCTTTGAACCATTCAGAGTGCATTAGTTCAATGGTTCAATAGTTCAGGTGGTTCAATCAGCTTATCAGTTCAATCGGCTCTTTATGAAGGGCCGCGTTCACTTTCTTTTTCTCTTTGGTTGAACCATCTCTTCGAACTTGTCTCTTAAATATTCCACTTCCTTCCTTCACTCAAAGCTCCTTTTCAAACTTTGAAATTCCTTGAACCTTTGAACTTTGAACCATCTTGGTTCAAAGTTTAATGGCTCATTCTCTTTCTTTGAATCCTCTAAAGTTTCAAACTTTCTGGATCTTTTCCTTTTCTGTTGAACCCGTTGAACCTTGAAATTTAAACCTTTGGAAGTTTAAGGTTCAATGGTTCATTGGTTTAATCTTAACTTTATGAATCCTTTGATTTTCTAAGTTTTCAAACTTTGAACTTGTTGAAGTCTTCGAACTCATTGAACTCTTCGAAGCGGTTGAACTTTGAACTTGCCAAAGCACTTAACTCTTTAAGTCCACCAAAGTCATTGAACCTTTGAACCTTTGAGAGTTAGAGTTCAATGGTTCAATGGTTCATTCCATTTGTTTGAAGCCCACTGATAAGTCTTTTGATTGAACCTTAGCATTGAACCAGCCTTGAAATTGCCTAAGTGTTGGAACTTGTTTCTTTGTGAAAGCCCACCGGTTGAACCTGTGGAAATTGTTGAACTTGTGAGTCCCTCAACTAAAAATTATTGAATAATTAAAGAACTTGAGTGCTCAGAACACATTTTTTAGAAGGGAAGAGATATTTTTGTCCTGTAGGACCAAAATAATTGATATGTTGTCCCCAAAAATAAGTGACAAATTTTGGGAACAACAGCTAGCTCCAGTTGGGGAACTTTCATCGATTGCAAAAAATAATTAAAGGGAGTAGAAACCAGAATCTCAGTGTCTTCATGCATACCATTAGGCTATGGAGTCATGCTATCGAAAAAGAAAGGTGCCAAAAACAAAAATGAATAACATAAACAAAGAAAGACTATACATATATACAAATTTACAACTGGACTTATCTAATACTTCAATAATTGAAGTGCTTCAGATGCTGCCCATTGTGAGGTAGAGAAAAGGGTGTGTCATCTTGATACTTCAATAGGAAACTATTTTCACCATTGAGCTAATGAATAGTAAATGTGCCTTTCCACAAGGAATCAAATTTTCCATGCATTCCCTTTGGTTCTCTCCTTTTATCCCATAATAGAACTTGATCTCCAATCTAAAATTCATGGGTTTTTGCTTTTTGGTTGAAGAGCTTCTTCACCAAGCTTTGATGTGAAGCAATTCAGTCCACCACCATAGTTCGTTGCTCATTAAGTTTAGTCAAGCACATGATCCTCTTGTCGATGGAGCTTTCATATGTATGATCTTTGACTGCCTTTACCAATTTTAGTGCTGGTAATTCCAAGGTGATTGGTATATCTGGATTGAGACCATAAAAAATTTGGAATGGTGATATATGTACCACCCTCTTGGGCATAATTCTATCTACCCATAAAGCATCAGACAATGCTTTGTGCTAGGTTCTTTAGTTGTCATCTACCAACTTCCTGATGATGGTCACCAGGTTCTTGTTGCTTGATTCTGCTTGGCCATTTCCTTGCAAAAAATAATCAAAAGAGTGGGAGAGGGTAAACCCATAATAAAATCAAAAGTGGGTAATCTCATGAGAAGAAAAACAGGCTGCATTATCTGTTACAACTTTGGTTGGGACCCCAAACCTGGAAATGATGTTTTCTTTGAGGAAATTGCATACTACTTCTGAAGTTGCATGATTGACTGGGACAGCTTCCACCCATTTGGTAAAGTAATATGTGGTTGTGAAGACATAATCATGTCCAACACTTGAAGATAGGTTTATAATAGCAGTAAAATCAATTCCCCATTGCTAAAATGGCTCTTTAATTACTACTAGTTTGAGAGGCAACGCAACCAATTTGGGTTTTCCAATGAACTGTTGACATAGTTCACATTTATGTACCCATTTGTATGCATCTTGAAACTAGGTAGGCTAATAATACCTAGCTCACAAAATCTTATGGATAGTTAAAGGTGTAGAAAAATGTCTTCCACAAGCTAGATTGTGGAAGGATTCTATAAGTTTGTTTTGCTGCTCTTTATCCATGCAGTAAAGGAATACCCCATCAAGGTTCCTTTTATATAGACCATTGTCCCATAGGATAAAATTGGCAGCTTTTAATTTAACAGTCCTCTTTTCTTTATGAGACAGGTGAGTAGGACACTCACCATAGTTAAGGTAATGATCAATATTTGAATACCACTCATTCTTAGTGGTGACAAAGAGAACTGTTGGGGTGTTTTCAACCTTTATTTTTTTATCCCCTATTTCTCCTAGTATGTTATCAACAATCAATTGGCAGAGACCCCTTCCCTACACCAAATTCGTTGGCTTGATAACTAGATCAAATTTCTAGATTTTAGCAATCCAATTACCCCTTTTTGTTTCAAACTCTTATCGAGTCAATATGGATTTAACTATCATATCAAGAACCATGGCAACAGTGTATGAATTTAGAATGTAAAAGTGAAAGAGATTTATTTCCTTTACCACTGCATAAGCATGCTTATCCATGTTTGAATACTTTAACTCATGAGCTTTGAGAGGATATCTCATGAAGGATATGAAAGATTCCACACCTTATTTGTTTTGTTAAACCAAAATTGCTAAAAGTGTGTGTTCAAAAGCATAACTGTACATTATGAAGCCTTTAGTGTAATCTAGACAGACCAAAATTAGGGCATGGGTGATGGCTGTCTTGATGTCTTAAAATGCTGATCTACCTTTTTCAGTCTAGTCGAAAGTGGCCCTTCCCTTCATCATGTCCACAATGTGGTGATTCTTCTCTGTGAACTTAGGAATGAACTTTCATATAAAATTCACCTTTCTAAAGAAAGAGTGAACTATAGTCTTACTTGTCGGTAGAGTAGGATCTTGGATGGATTTGACTCTTTTTGAGTCAATCTTTATGCCTTCCTAGGATACAGTGTGCCTAAAAAGTTTCCCTTTTGTAACCCCAAAAATATACTTCTTGGGATTTAGAGAAATGCCATTATGTCGACATCATTCCAGCACTTGTTACAACTGATGTAGGTGATCAGGATGATGCTTGGAAAAGACTATCAAATCATCGAAATATACCATAATGAACCTACCCATTTCATCTCTAAAAGTGAGGTCCATTACTCTTTAGAAGGTGGTTCCATCATTTATCAAGCCAAAAGGCATCCTTCAATACGCAAAGGTGCCCCAAGGTGTGGTGAAGGCAGTCCTATGTTGGTTTGCTTCACCAACTTCCACTTGATTATACCCTAGGAAATCTTCTAGCATTGATAACATCTCTGAACTAGTCACCGTTTGAAGGACTTGATCCATGATGGGTAGAGGGTAGTTATCTTTTAGGGATGATTGATTCAAATTTTTGAAATCCATGCAGAGGTGAATTTTGCCATTCTTTTTTCTCATAGGAACTATGTTCATAATCCATGTAGAATGATGGATTGGAAAAAGTATTCTAGCATTCAATATTTTTTGTATTTCAAACAAAATAGTACCTAATATCTTTTGGTTATACTTCCTAGATTTATGCTTGTGAGGCACTGAATCACTCTTGAGAGGAATTTTATGGTGAATTTCTTTAGGCTTGAGCGACTTCAGATCATCATAGGAGTACGCCAAAACATCCATGTAATGGTGAAGCAGGGCAGTAAATTTGAGCTTCTCTTTAGGAGTGCAACACTTCCCAATGTTCACCATCTTAGAATTTCCCTCTATACTCAAATTTATTTGATCAAACTCCTGGGAGGATCTTGAATCTTTTTGTTGCTGCTTGATGAACCTGTCATGTTTTTCAAATAGTTTCTCAAAAAAAACCAATCCTTTGGGAATTTTATTCCCTTTTAGCTGCAGGAATTCTTCACCTACATCTAAAATTGTTCCAGGGGCTGATTCAAGTTTTTGAGGCTTAATACCTTCAAAATGGAGCTTTTCAAAGCTATCCTTTTATTCTAAGAAGGCAATGATTTGGTTTTTGTTATTGAACACTTGCCAATGATTAGCATTATTAGGCACACTTGGTTGAAAGACCAGTTTGATAGTGTACCTATCTCTTTTAAAATCTTGGTGAGGAACTAAGAGAATCATAGAGATAGCCAATGCATCAGCTTGATCATTGAATTCCCTAGGTATTGTAGAGATGTTGAAAGCATTAAAACTTTCAATTTGATCTCAAACCAGATTGTGATAATGGTACAATCTCTCATTTTTGGTTTGATACATGTTTCTCACCTAAAAACCACTAGCTTAGCATCTCCTTTGGTGTGAAGAAGATTAATGCTTCTATCTTGAGTGGCCTTTAATCTGAGCAGCAGTGATTCATATTCAATAGTATTGTTGGTGTTATTGAATTGCAACTTGTATGAAGAAGGAAAAATATCTCCTTAAGGAGATATTAGAACAATCTTGGCTCCCAAGCTGGTAGAAGAATAGCTGCCATCAAATTTGAGAATCCACACATTATCAAAAACTAACCTTCTTTTAGATTTTACTTCATTTGCGAGGGGATATCCTTTTTCATTTGTACTGCATTCTACCAATTCTCTCGTTGTCCTGTCTGAACCAATTTTTAGATTGTCCTTTTCAAAAAATTTATCAGCTAAGATAAGAACACCCTCTGTGGTTAGGAATTAATTACCCATGCCTGAAGATTCAAATAAAATTTGAGCTTCAGGCACTGATGTTTGAGTGACAACATATTTTGCCTCCTTCTCAGGGAGCAATCTCTACATGACACCTTTGACTAGGATCCTCACCTCTGAAGGTCCATGCTCAATTCACCACCAACATCTTTAAAAAAAATTTGCCCAAGAAGGATGCTATATGAGGCTGGGACATTGGCCACTAGGACTATCATTTTGATTCTTTTATCTGGGAATGCCAAAAATGTAAATTGGGCATCCTTGATTTGTCCCAACAATGGCACTTGTTTATTTTCTATGGAGAAACATATCCTAAAGGTCTTGGTCAACATGACTCCAAGAGATTCTATCACTTTGGTAGGCATGACATTGTCATATGCACCTGAGTCTATGATGTAATTGTTCAGTTGGTGTCCATTTATTAGCAAGAAAATATAAATTGGTTCTATTTTACCAAGGGTAGTTGGAGGAGTAATCACAAGGTTATTCTAGGAGGGTGTGCTCTTGGGAGGACCAAGAGTTACTTTTGGAATTTCTTGTCCTTCAGGGACTATCTTATTCTTCACACATTGAACTAACCTATCCAATTGCTCAGGGTTAGATTGCAAGTATTCAAATTCAGACATTTGAATTTTAGCCTTCTTAACATGGTCAATTATATCAAATGTCTAAAATGAATTAGGAATAGGGGAAGGCAATTCATCCTTTTGGTTTTTAGGGGGTGTAGGACTGATCTGCGAATTTGAAGCTAAAGGTGAAGCCGTACTTGGGGTACTTACTTTTTTATTGCTCATCAGGTTCTTTGATTGAAAAGGCACAAAAGTCCCCAGTTTAGCAATTGAAATTGTTGGTTGAGCTCTTTCCCCTATTTTTTCCTTATTATCTTATTGAGCTAACTAGTTCTGTGACCTGGTAAACACTGTGTGTGATCCATCAAATGCTTCACCTTTACTTTTGGGTTCATCTTGGTAATTGAGGAAACCAATGTTGGAGTCACCAGCTAATTCTTCTTGGTCTTCCACAAGGAGATCAACATGATTTTCTTGGTTCAACTCAAGCTAAAAAGAGAAATCAAATTCTATTTCAAGATATCCAACTACTAAGTTGGTTGGTGTTGCTTCAATGGTGAGCTTCCCCTGTGGGGGAGGAAGATGATTTGGCTGCCCTTGATTCCTAGTAGCATTGTCTTGATATGATTGATTGGGGAATGTCATCCTTGGTATATCTCAATATGAAGGAGGAGTAGACATCCCTTGCACCATTTGCTTTCTGAGAGCTAGCAACTCATTTGCTAGCTTCTGCACCATAGGATCAGTGGTGCCTGTAAATCAATTCTCAAAAGATGAAGAAGATTTGCCTCTATTAGGATTGCTTATTATCTTTCCTACCAAGATAAGATCATCTTCCACCTCAATGGCCAAATATTGAGCTACAGCAAGGTATATGTGGCCAACCTATCTCAATAGGAAACTCACTTCTAGAAGCTGAGAATTGATGAAAAAACATTTGAGATTCTCAGCTGTTGGCTAAGCAATTGTAGGAATCCTATTCCTCTGCTTGTCAAACTTGGTAATGAAGTCCCTCATAGGTTCATGAGGCTTCTTCTTCATCTGTGTGAGCTAAGCCAATAGGGCATGCACATCTTTTGTAGGCTTGAACCTTGCTTTGAACTTGGCTTTCAGGTGTTTTAGTTGGTCACTATTTATGCTTACAGATGATAGAACTAGTCTACAGTAGTGCCTTGCAATGTTTCCACAAATATCCTAACTACTATGTCTTCATACTCCACACCTATCATGCCATAGGCTATGCTAAAGGCTGTAATATGTTCATCAAGATGAACTCTCCCATCACCAAAGAACTTGGGAAAATTCTTCTTGGAACTACGAGGAAATTCATGTAAAGGTGGAGTCAGATTGAATGGACCAAAAGAGTTACCTCAAGGGCCTTGAACTGCCATGATATGACTATGAAAGGGAGGGATAACAAATCTAGGTGGAGTATGTGTAGGCAAAGCTCTACTAGTAGAGGGAAAAGAAGCTTTGCCTTGTATTGGAGACCTGGTGTTTGTAGGAGGAAGACTCCTACTTCATTGAAGGTGAGATGGTGAAAGAAATAGATCAAAATTACTTTGTTTTACCAATTCGAATATAGGGTCAACAATACCTTTAGCTCTCTAGCTTCATGTATATGGTGTATCTACCAGAGTGAAAAATGAAAAGGGTAAGAACTAGAACTACTTCAATTTAAAGATTGAAGCTTCAAACTGCATGTTTTATCCCCAGTGGAGTCACCAAAAACGATTGGGTGAATTTTTTGTCACCAGCTAACTGAAAAAAAAATAGGTGTTTCAACCACAGCATAAGGAGATTGATCAAAAAATGTGTAAGTCTACCACATCAAAATGGGATAAATCTCTCCTCTCATCAAGAGAGGTTCCCTATACGGCAGGGGAGATTCCCTGCTAACTATAATATATATATATATATATATATATATATATATATATATATATATATATATATATATATATATATATATATGCAAAAAATACACACAGGGGTAGGATAACACCATCCATCTCTCTTTTTTCAGAGATGATGTCCATAGAACAAAGGAGAAATTTGGGGTGATTAGTGAAGATACTTCTCTTCTTTACAAAGTATTATTCAATCAACAGCCAGATTCTTTCTTGGTAGTGAAATGCAATAAGACACAGCAACACAATATAATTATGTGTATCATAAAGTCTCCACCTTAACCACCAAAAGGTAAAAGATACGAAGGATAATGGGGGCACAAAGTCTTCCCAATATCCTTTACACAAAAATAGAAAATAGATAGACTAAAGACAATTGTGGCAGCACAAAGTCTCCTCACGGTTGGCTTCAGAACACCTTCCAGGTTAATTCCACTAGTTCTACTTATTTAATTAAATGGAAAAGATGATATTCAGGAAATAGACATGAGAAAAATCCCCTAAACAACACAAGCTATCTTAGCACAAAGTCTGAAAGGTCACTTGCTTTCTCATTCATTCAAGAAAATATGATTAACAATCTGAGCTCAAAGTCTCAATAATGCCTTTCAATTTGGGTAGAGTTTTGCTTCAAATAATAAAAACATCTCCTCCTCTCAGCATAAAATGAGAGATTACAATATATAGCAGCCAAAATAAAGACTTTGGCATTTGATTTGATGAAAATGGCCCATGATGAATTGAATGCCTTCAATATCTATGAGAGAGCCATGCTAGAATAGGTCATCAGCCTTGACTTTGGTATACAGAATCATCTCGAAGGTCTTCTCTTAAGCATGGGTCATTTGGTCTATTTCCAGATATTTACGTGGATGTCCACTCATTTTATTCAAAGGGAGAAAAATAGGCTGTGCCTTTGAATGTTTGCACACTCTGATGTCTACTTGGTGAACTATTTCACCTACTGGAATAACTCCCCTACAGATATTTTAGTATTTCATGTAGCTTTCCCTCTTTTCTATTGAATCTTGCCTTTTCCTTGTAATCTAAGCTCTCAATCTATCTTCTCACCTTCAGCAGGCTCTTTCAACTTCTTTAGCTATTTGCTAAGTTTGTCTTCAAGTTCTGCACTATATTTGAAAATAAATAGATATTTCGTTACCCTAAAATTGACATCCACGGGGACATCATTGGTCACTTGGTCACTTGAAAAACTTTGAACTTTAAACCTTTGAACCATTTGGAGTGCATCAGTTCAATGGTTCAATAGTTCGAGCGGTTCAATCAGATTGTCGGTTTAATTGGCTCTTTGTGAAGGGCCATGTTTGCTTTCTTTTCCTCTTCAGTTGAACCATCTCTTCAAACTTGTCTCTTGAATCTTTCACTTCCTTCCTTTGCTCAAATCTCCTTTTCAAACTTTGAAATTCCTTGAACATTTGAACCTTTGAACCTTCTTGGTTCAAAGTTCAATGGTTCATTCTCTTTCTTTGAATCCTCTGAAGTTTCAAACTTTCTGGATCTTTTCTTTTTTTGTCAAACCCGTTGAACCTTGAACTTTGAACCTTTGGAAGTTTAAGGTTCAATGGTTCATTGGTTTAATCTTAACTTTATGAATCCTTTGATTTTCTAAGTCTTCAAACTTTGAACTTGCTGAAGTCTTCGAACTCGTTGAACTCTTCGAACCGGTTGAACTTTGAACTTGCCGAAGCGCTTAACTCTTTAAGTCCACCGAAGTCATTGAACCTTTGAACCTTTGGACCTTTGAAAGTTAGGGTTCAATGATTTAATGGTTCAATGGTTCATTCTATTTGTTTGAATCCCATCGATAAGTCTTTTGATTGAATCTCAGCGATGAACCAACCTTGAAATTGCCTAAGTGTTGGAACTTGTTTCTTTATGAAAGCCCACTGATTGAACCTGTGGAACCTATTGAACTTGTGAGTCGCTCAACTGAAAACACTTGAATAATTGAAGAACTTGAGCACTCAGAACACATTTTTTAGAAGGGAAGAGATCATTTTGGCCTGTATGACCAAAATAGTTGATATGTTGTCCCCAAAAATAAGTGATGAATTTTGGGAACAACAAAACCCACACGGAGATTGTGAATAAAATTTAGAGACTTTATTGTGGAAATTATTTATTGTGTGAAATATGTGTTATTAAAGTTGTGGTAATGTTGTGCAGGAGTGATCCTAATGGATACAGTATCAAGAATTGGTGAAGAAACTTCAACAGCCTTTGAGCATTTGGATCAAGTGCTAATTTGAATAAGAAACACCCTCCCTTACATTCAGATGGATAAGTTTTGATATATTTTATTACCATATGCTGTTATTGGTGGTGAATTGGTTGGATATGGAGATGGAAATCTTGTGAAATAACTTTCAAACTTACCTTGAATTCCCCAAAAATGTCCATAATAATGATCATAATTGTGAGGAAGGTATTTAATCTGGTTATTAATTGGATCAAAAATTGGAAGCCAATGATAAATCAAAAGAAGAGTGTGTAGATATGTGGAGGTTATGTGAGCTGAATAAGAGCCCTTTTGAAAATTTACTAAAAAACAACATCTTATCATCGAATGTGTTCATGCTCTTAGATCTACACCCACACTAATCACCCCTACTCCTTTTATCGATAATGATAGACATTTTCACTCACATGGTCTCTTACATCATTCACAATCTACATTTTTAGATGAAAGGTTGTTTGGTGTTTAATTGGAAGATCTAATCCTCCACATTCTCCTTCCTCTAGTTGACCCTTGACCTATTTTCCATAGCCTCCCACCACTGACTTTGACAAAGGTTTTAAATTTTTTTTTGGATTTAAATTTTATTTAAAACTTAAATTAAATTAGTGCCATTAATAATTTCAAAGTCATATATATTTATGAAGGAGTTCATTATTTTTTGATAATAGAGGGGATTTGTTTTTATAGTTAAGGGGTGGTTTTTATTCAAAATGAAGGTTTTGTCAAACTACTCACAAAGTGGTGATTTTTTAAAAAGGAGGAACTCATTATTGTGGGAATCATTTTTAAAGGAAGCACATTTATGATGGAAGGTTGGAAAAAAAAATTGTTTAGTGGGAGACATCACTTTTAAGTGGTGTTTTTTTTTTGTAATAATGACCTCTTTAAGGGGGGTACTTTTAAATGGAGGAATTGTTTATGTGGAGGCACTAATATTTCACAAAAGGTGAAATATGTTTTAAGATGGTGTATTTTTGAAGTGAGGTCAAATATTTTATTATAAAGGGAAGAATTTTTTTTAAGGTGGTATTATTTTAATTTGAAGACCATTTTAATTATTGAGGCCAATTTTGTTGTTGGGATACCGCTCTTTCATCCTCATTTGTCAAAGACTGAGGATGAGGTTCAATTTGGCAGGAGGTCAAACCCCCTCACCAATCAAAAAAACTTGATCTCACTCCTCCTTACCTTCATTTTTTAGAGGTCATTATTATTGTTCTTATACCCTCTAAGCCCACATTGTTGTCCATGTCATCACACTTTGCATACCAATGGATGCATTTTTCAATGGAGTCTGACGTCCCATTTTAAGTGTGTATTGTATTTTTATGCCACTTTTTATACTCACATATGCATTTTTAGTAGAGCCCAACATCATACATTCTTGTGTACAATTTGGTGCCACACACTACTCCCTTGTTTTATGAGAAACTCTCTTGTTCTTGATGGCATATTCTATAGATTGATAGAATTCTGGGTTTTATGCATCATCTAGTGTTTTTTTTTGTATGGGGATTTTATTTATAGTCATATAGAGAGTTATGGAGCTTTTTCTTCATGTTTTTATGATCCATATGGAGCACATTACTCTTTAGCTGTTGAATATCCCATCACCATCAGGGTCATCTTCTTGAGAGATATTTATTTTGTATCTTTAACATTTTTTTATAATTGACAATCTCCTTCAAATTTCTTGTGGATCTTGATCTCCTTCTAAAGAGTAGTTATTTTGGTGAACACAGTGTCAGTGTGTTAGTGTTTGAATAGTGGATTTAGTCCACCCATATAGACATTTTTTGCATCACTCCACTTAATCAATAATATGGGGGTATGGTGCAAATCTTACTTCTTTGGCTGTTGTGTTCCTTGCTAACCCTTGGTGCACATCATCTTCCAGTAGTAGATCATATTCATTTGGTTAATATTTTTTGCATTATCAACACCTCTAATAGTCTCTTTTTATAAGAGATATTTTTTTGAATTCCAGTGTCAATTATTTTTTGTGATCGAGTAGTGGATCTAAACCACTTGTGTAGATTTGAGTTCCATTGAGACTTTTGAGTCCACCAAGTGAATTGTATTTGATGGCCTTCATTCCATCCAATGCACCTATTCAACATTATTTTTGTGTATGGAGTCATTTGCTTTCTTGGGACACCTTACAACATATGTTTTTTCTTTCTTGACTTTAGTTATTTTTACTAATTTTTGGATACCTTACAGTGATATATTTCATCTTTGGTGACTTTTTTCCTCCATTATTTTAAGATTAGTGTTTTTTATAGAGTTAGCCTCATAAAAAATAATAGTTCATATTTGACTTGATGGTTAAATTGACTCAACATCCATGTATTTTGGTAATATGGATTGGTTATCATATGGACACTTTATATTTCACTATGATTTATACATGGGTACCTAATCAGGCCTAATTTCTAGGACCTATTTAGTCTATTTGCTTTATTTTTTTTCACTCTTTATATTTTCCTTAAGGGAGGGTGTTGTAATAAAGCATATAATCTTGATTTTGGAGTTGTTTATTTTATTGTTGGAGATGGTATTCTCTTTTGTGCACGTATTTGTTGAGTGCACAATAATAAATAGATACTCTTATTTTATAGGTTATTCATGCAATAATATTTTATTGCATGAAACAACCTACCTTACCTATTTAATAGGCACTCCCATTTTCTTTTTGAATTGATCATTATGGACACCCACATAGATATTGTGAATACAATCTAGATACTTTATTGTGTAAATTATTTATTGTGTACAATATTTACATTATTTAAGTTATGGTAATGGTGTTTAGGAGTGATCTTTTTGGTTATGAATTCATTCTAAATTTGGTCAAGAGTGTTAAAATAAGTTCCTTACATAACTTAGACAAGTGCCTAATCCAAGCTTGGTGTACCAACTCTTCACCAACATGAAGAGGTAACTTAGCAAGTTAAATTGGGCCTTCAATACAAGATTGCAGAAGATTTACACTTGATTGAATGTCATGTATAAGCCAGATGTGAATTTGATGCTCAAGATATATAAGAACACCCTAGATCCCATTACTTTAGTGTTCTTATGAAGATCTACCACTACCAATACTTTAGCTTTGTAATTCTAGGAAGATATTAATATCATCAAGCAGTTCAATCCACACCTTATCCCTCATAATTTAGGGGGATAAACATTCAACAATGGACTCCCATATTTGAATATAATTCCACATGCTAATCAAAACACACCTACATTCAACCAAAATCAATTTTACACTCTACCTCTTATGACATAGAAAATAACAAATTAGAATTATGATTTCTTGAACAATCAGTTACAAAGGAATGGCCACCAATAGAATCAACATCAGGTTCACACAAATGTATTAGTTACTCAGGGTTCTATCTCCAACAAAGTTGAATTGGATTTTATACAAAGAATGGTCTAAAAGTTGAGCAATTATGTATTGAATATGCAAAAAAGAATGGGTAATACTAATAATCAAAATTCTAGATTTCCAAGATACAATCGGACCACCAAAAATGTATAACAATAATAGTCTAACAATCTACCTAAAATCAATATCATGGAGACAGATTTGCCTAATTGGTGCAAGGTTTGCAACAAATCACATGGAGAATTAATTATATAGAGTTATATTCAGCTTTTGAAATATTTAAAGAGAAATGAGTAGACAAGATTAAATGATCAATCTTACATATCTCCCTCATTAATATGGCCCTTAGGGTTCAACTATGGTCTTTGAAACTTATGAGTCTTCCTTCCCCAATGAAGATGATAATATTCCAAAGGATAATTCTGATGAAGTGCAAGCATTCCAACAATTCAATAGGAATAATTATAACTTAAGGAACAAGAATCCTCTCACTGCTTCTACTCTTCCCAATAATATATTTATTTATCCAAATCCCAAAGTTGATAAAATTCCTCCTCCCCAAAATGGAATGATCAACCTTATCATAGAGAGGAACAAAATAAAGGAGAATACAATATTGTTGAGGATATGAATAAAACTAAGTTTAATATCACTCTTCATGAACTAGAATAAATCACAGAGTAGAAAAGGCTCTTATGTAATTTCATTACATGTAATTATGTCACAAAAAAATCCAAGACAACTAATAAAAACATTATATACAAAAAAAAGCTTGTGGTTCCCCTTTTCTTGTTGACCATTTGGTCATTTGGTAAGAATATACACAATTATTTGGTAGATTCTAGAGCTTCAGAAATAATAATGCCAAATTTCATTTTTCAGAAGGTTGGTTTGACCCTAAATTTATCCAAGAGGACTATGTCACATCTAGATAAAATAGTAGTGCATGTATATGGAGAACTTAAAGATGTAAGAATTCAGGTTACCTCAAAACCTAGAGTACAAATGGCTATTGACATCTTGGTAATGGATATTCCTAAAGGATATGGATTATTTTTTAGTAGAGATTGGTCAAAAGTGTTAAATAGATATCTTTCCATGGACTTTTGGCATATTTGGCTACCCTGGAGAGGTATTGCTAACCATATCAATATCGATTGATAGCCAAGAATGAATCATCCTATTATAGATTATAAAATTGATAATGAAGTAGTAAGTTATAAATCTTCAAGTCTTGTAATTTATACATTTACCATGAGACATGAAGTGTAGGAATAAATTTAGGGCCTCTCCTAATTATGAACCCTCCATTTTGATGGAGTGAGATCCAAGCAAGGATCAGGTGTTAGCATCAAGTTGGTCAATCCACACAGAAATAAATTGTTAGTATCATACAAAATTTAATTCCCATGCACCAATAATAGATTAGAGTATGAGGCCCTAATTTTGATATTACATTTTTCCCTTAAGAATAATGTCAAAAAACTATTGGTATAAAGAGACTCTCAACTTGTGATTAACTAGGTCAAAAATAAATATCAATGCAAATTATCATATTTAAAGAAATAAAATCATAAATCCTAGGATCTGATTGAATCATTTGAAGCTTTCAACATGATATCTATCCTGATAGAACAAAACCAAGTTGTTGATTCACTAGCCACTTCAACAGCGCATTTGGCACCCTTACAAGAGTCAAAAGTTCAGAATTTATCCATTGAATTGGTACCCTATCCTTTAGTACCAAACAATGTTGAAAATTTTCAAGTGTTTGATGATGACTAATAGATTATTCAAATTTTGACAAATTCAAGAAAGTTTGAATCTCAGATAATTGATGATGAGGAAAGAATCCATAGGTGCCATGGAGAATTGGATGAAGGTGTTATCCAACTAAAAGAGAATCATCTCCCATTAGCAATGGTCACCTTGAAAAGGACCTTTGATGCGTATCCTCAAGAATAATCATAGATGAAACTCAAAGTTAATGAATATAAATTTAGCTAAGAAAATGTAGGTGATGAGAGGAATGCACACTTCATTAATATTGGCTTAAGTTGCACACCATAAGAAAGGGAAAAGGCTAAAGAACTGATTATCAAATATAAATATGTAATTATATGGACCTATGATGACTTAAGGATATTCAATCCTAAATTCATCACCCATATTATTCCACTCAAGCCTAATCATAAACCATTTAGGCAAAGGTAAAGGTCGGTTAATCCTATCTTAGAACCATTAATCTAGAAGGAAGTAGAGAAGTTGCTAAGTGCCCAGATTGTTTTTCTGATTAGATGATGTAGGGGCATATTCATAGGTATCCAATTTTGAGTTGTTTTAGTTATTATAAGTTTTTTTTTCTTGATTAAGAGTCTTAGAAGACTTTAGAATTTGAATAGTAGTTTATATGGTATTTTCCCACCATTTTTACAAGCTTGAAAATTTCAAATTCTAGTAGCAAGTTGGTATCCTTGATATTTTGTAACAAAGATCCAAAGTGTAGTATAATTGATTTGAGATATTTAAATGGGTCTAGGTCACCTTTAGTACATTTTTAAGTCATTTAGTCATTTTTTATAAATGTGTTAGTGGTTAGGCAGTTAGCACTTCCCCAATGTACATGAGGAAGTTAGGAATTAGTTAGATCATTTTTGGAGATATAAAAGAATTTATAAATGTCTTCATGAGTATTAGAGAGTTAGGGTTGGATTTTAAGGATAATGAATGTGTAACCCCAAAATTAAGTGAATAATAAGTTTCTTAATTTTGATAGCTAACACAAATCTTGTTTCATTATTATTCTATGTTCTTGGGAACTAAGTTACTCTATGGATTGAAATCCTACCTATGTTATAGTTTGGTATAGGTATTTAGTGGAAAATTGTCATATAATGATATTATATTAAATTTTAAATGTATTTTATTTTTTAAAGTCTGGATAAAAAGTTCTTTGGTAGGTAGATTAACTAGCATACCATGTTTTGTAGTCTCTGCTTTATTGGACAGAGAAAACGTCAAAATGTGCAAGAAAGGATTTGGTTGGGGATTGATTGAATTATTTTCCTAAATGGTAAGTATTATTTATATGTTTTTTAAGGATTTATATTTAATTTTAAACGTATTTAATGTGATTTTTATCATAATCTATGCTCAGACCTTGTATAGTCTATATTTTCATATACAATTAGCTTTAAACTTGTGCTCAAAAGAGAATAAAGACATATAAAGAAGGTTATATGAATTAAGTAAGGATTAAGGATGCTATATAGACATGTTTCAATCAAAAAAAACATTTGACAACCTGAACATAGTTTAGAATAGACAAAATTTGATCCTCTGGTTACACAAACCTATGTTTGCATACACAGTCATCCTCTAAACTTGTTCAAATGACAAACAGAGACATCTAAATGGTGAACCAACATTTGGAAAAGGTTAATATGGGTTAATTATACCATAAAAATTAATTGGAATTATTTAAAGTTGTTTTAACATAATATATATCCATTTAACCCTTCTTAAGTGTCTGTAAGCTATGATAACCCTGTTCTAGGTTTTGGAATTCAAATCCATATTATGAAAGATATAACCAGCCAAATGGGATAAATTTTGGTCATTAGTTACATTTCAATGTTAGTTAATATATTTTGGATTTTTTAAGTTTAACCCATATGGATAGGTATGGAATACTAAATATTGTGTCTAAATAGAGATGATAGATGCCTAATAGGCCTAAATAGTAAGCAAAAGGGCCTAGAAAAATTATCTAAGAGTGGATGTAGATCCTAAAACTTTGTGGAGTGATATTAGAGGATAGAGGGTAATTTAAATGGAGGTTAGGTTCCTAATGTGATCTTGTACTTGTTTGTATAAGTATGAAATGTATTAAAAAAGGCTATAAAGGAGCCTATCTAGGTGAGTGAAGTGGTGAAAAGTGTAAAGGTTGTCATGAGAAGTCTTGTGGAATTTTTAGGTGATAAATAAGGATTATTTGAATATTAAAATGATGAGAAATAACTTTAAATGGTCAAAGAAAACTGAGACTTGTTTGAACCCAAGTTGCTATTAAGGACAAGAAAGAGTAAACATAAGAAAGATTATCTAGGAAAGAGAGAAAGATTTAGTAATGAGTTGAGGATTGGTTGGAATGGTGAAATAAAAGTAAGGAGATGTAGGTAATTGAATGGGTTAGCATAGATAAATAATTGAGAACGAGGGAACAAAATAGAAATGAAGCAAGAATAGAGATCTTGAGTGACATCAAGAAGGTTTCATTACATGATAGATCCAGGTATGAGTTTTGGCAGAGGTAAGATGTTGTTCATGTTTTCATCCATTAGTGAAAATATTAACAAGGAACTCTACATCATTTTCATAATAGAGAAAGAATGTTTAGGGGAAAAGGTATGATTGTGTTTTGAAATTGTTAGTTACATTTGCATATAAATTCTATTAGGTAAGGTTGAAAGATCACTTGGAAGGTTATTTTGAGATGATTATTGTAAGAATGCTAATGAGGTTGTAGTTGTATGAGAGAGAGACAAAAAATTGAGAAATTTTTGGTGAAGCCCTTAATCTAAGAAGCTTGAAGAGAAAGAATTAGATAGCTAGTGAGAGCTCCAAGAAGAAGCTCAAGGAGAGAGCTTGAAGATATAGGAGAGAGACCAAGTGAAGGTCAAGAAGGCAAGTAGTTAGGCTTGTCAATAGGTCAAGGTGAGACCTATAGAGAGAATGTGAAGTGTGAATAGTGAAATAAAGATGAAGGGATTGAATCAAGATGGTGGCCACAAGGAAGTGAATAAAGAGGGAGTGGATAAGAGTGAGATTGCTGAGTTGAAGGCAGCATTGGTAGAATTAGAGAAAACTTTGGAAGAGCTTAGACTAAAGTTTTTAATTATGATTAGAACTAGAGTGAAATGGCCTCTCAAGGACATAATGAAGAAGAGGAAAAGATGAGAAGGCATTGGAAAAGTGAAGAGATAGCTGAAGATGTTGAGCAAGCAACCTAAAATAACAAAAAAGAGAGCAAGCAAGCCTCATGATTTGTAAACTAATTATGCTTTGACATGGGTGAGTGTAGTATGAGAGTTTATGATGATAATGAGATATTTAGACCAATGCACGGGAAATAATAAGAATAATCATATGATCAAGTGGTGTTCAAGAGGTACCAAGAGGAAGGAGAGGCTCAAAATAGAGTCATGATGATGGAAGAAGAATAAGCAGGTCAGCCATCTAAGAATCAAGGTGACATGAAGCATGAAGATATCCTTACTCAAGAGGATGAAAATGAAGGAAAATGAGCATTCGGGTAGTATCATAATCAAAGATATGATGACTATGCTAGTTTGTATGAATCCTTGAAGAAATAATATGACTTTGATCCTCATCAAATGTATAGAGAGATGGTAAAGGAGGTTACAAATGAAAATATAGACTTATGACATGCAGCAGTGGTGTCCAAAATAAAATCACTAATGAAGTCATGGAGATTCCATACACATGAAGACACTCTACATGATGAAGTTTCAATTTTTGAGGTTGAAAATTAGCTCATAGATGAAGGAGAAACCATACAAAGAAAGGAACAAGGTGCATTGATGGTTGATGCAAAGAAGAAGAGTGAACCATACAAGGTACAAGAAGGTGCTTGGTAGAAAAATAAATATGTGAAAAATAAAAAGAGTTGGATAATGCCTCAAGGGCATGAGACATAAAATTATTTTGCTAATTCTTTGTTGATAATTGTAAGTATAGTATGGATGCAGATGGAAAGAGGAAGAAAGCAATACAAGTGGTGCTCAAGAGAGCATGTGCATAGGCATGAGAGATTGGTTATATAAGTAGACAAAAGAGAATAAGGTATACAATAATCAAGTAAGCCTTGGGATCTAGGAGGCCATGTAATGAAGATTAAAATTAAACAAGAAAGAGATCAGTTAAAGCACATCGAGCAACAACATGTATAACTTTCAGGGAAAGTTTTTTTTTCCCCTTGGTAGTATGATGCAAGGGCATATTCAAAGGTCTCAAATTTTAAGTTTTTTTATTTATTAAAATTAATTTAGAAAGTGTTTGTCCTGATTAAGAGTCTTATAAGTCTTTAGAATTTGAATTGTAGTTCATATGGCATTTTCCTACCATTTCTACAAGTTTAAAATTTTGAAATTCTAAAAGCAAGTTGGGATCCTCAATATTTTGTAAAAGATATCAAAAGTGTAGTCTAGTTTCTTTGGGATATTGAAATGTGTAAATTTCACCTTTATTACATGTTTAAGTCACTTAGTCAGTCATTTTTGACAAATGTGTTAGTGGTTAGGAAGTTAGCACTTCCCCAACGTGCATGAGGAAGTTATGAATTAATTAGGTCAATTTTAGAGATATAAAAGAAGTTGTAAATGTCTTGGTGAGTAGGAGAGAGTTGGGTTTATATTATAATCAGAATGAAGATATAAACCAAAAATGAATTGAATAATAATTTTCTTGACTTTTATAATTAACACATAGATCCTGTTTCATTGTTATTTTGTGTTCTTGGGAATTGAGTTACTCTGTGCATTGAAAGCCTACCTATGTGATAGTTTGGTATAGGTGTTTAGTAGAAACTTGTCAAATAATTATATTATATTGAATAATAAATGTATGTTATTTTTTAAAGGATGGATAAAAATTTCCTTGGTAGGTAGATTAACTAGCATACCATGTTCTGTAGTTTGTGCATTATTGGACAAAGAAAATGTCAAAATGTGCAAGAAAGGATTTGGTTGGAGATTGATTAAAGTGTTTTCCTAAATGGTAAGTTTTATTTCCATTTTTTGAAGGATTTATATGTGATTTAAAACATATTTAATGTTATTTTTATCATGTTCTATGCTCAGACCTTGTATAGTATGTATCTTCATATATAGTTAGGTATAAACTTATGTTTAAAGGAGAATAGAGACATATAAAGAAGGTTATATGACCTAAGTAAGGAGTAAGGATGTTATATAGACATTTTTAAATCAAAAAAACATTTGACAACCTAAACACAGTTTGGAATAGATAAAATTTGATACTTTAGTTACACAGACTTGTGTTTGCATACACAATCATCCTCTAAACGTGTTCAAATGACAAATAGAGACATTTAAATGGTGAAAAAACATTTTTAAAAGGTTAATAGGGGTTAATTAGACCCTAAAAATTCATTAAAATTATTTTAAATTTGTTTTAACAAAATATAAATCCATTTAACCCTTCTTAAGTGTTTACAAGTTGTGATAACCCTGTTCTAAGGTTTTAGAATTTAAATCCATATTGTGAAAGATGTAGCCATCCAAATGGGATAAATTTTGATAATTAGTTATATTTTAGTGTTATTTAACATATTTTTGAGCTTTTAAGTTGAACCCATTTGGATAGGTATGGAATATTGAAGATTGTGCCTAAATAGAGGTGATAGAGGCCTAATAGGCCTAAATAGTGAGCAAAAGGGCCTAAAAATGTTATCTAAGAGTGGATGTAGAGCCTGAAACTTTTTTGGAATGATAGTAGAGGATAGAGGGTATTTTTAATGGGGGTTATTTTTCCAATGTGAGCTTGTAATTATCTATACAATCAAGAAATGTGTTAAAAAAAGCTACAAAGGAGCCTGTCTAGGTGAATGAAGTGGTGAAAGGTGTAAAGGTTGTAATGAGAAGTCTTGTGGAATGTTTAAGTGATAAATAAGGATTAATTTAGCATTGAAATGATGATAAATAACTTTAAATGGTCAAATAAACATGAGACTTGTATGAACCCAAGTTATTGTTAAGTTAAGGACAAGAAAGAGTAAACTTAAAAGACTATCAAGGAAAGAGAAAGATTTAATAAGGAGTTGAGTATTGGTTAGCATAGTGAAATAAAAGTAAGGATATGTAGGTAATTTAATGGGTTAGCATAGATAAAGAACAGAGCATGAGGGAACAAATTAGCAAAGAAGCAAGAATAGAGATCTTGAGTGACATCAAGAAGGTTTCTTTGTTCTTATTTATACATATATTTTGATTTCTTTTTAAAATTGACTTATTCTTCTTGAAAATGTTTCCCATTTCTAGGAATGTGATTTTATTCACTATGTTGTTTGACTGAAATCAAGCCACCTCTCTGATTTGACATACTTTTTTACATTGGCATAAAAAACATTTATGGCTTTTTTCCCATGTATATAGCTTATCTTGATGTGTTATCTATTTTTGGATTAAGTGAATTTAATAGGATAAAACTATAAAAAATTCAAATTACATAAGATATAACATTCACACACAAATATGAGTGTAATTAGTAAAGTTTTATTAATTTATTACAAATTACTATTTATGGAAATACTAAAGGAAAATGGTACTTAGCTTGTTTCTAGTATGTGTAGGTTTGTGAAAAGGTATAGTCATCAATAGTGGTCTAAAATGGGCTTGTGAATGCTCACATCTGAAAATAAAGTGTATGCACCCACTAGGACAAGCCTATCACTTTATGTACACCTATACCAATGTAGAAGCATCCACTTAAGCATAGAACTATCTAGGAGGTCTATATTAATTTGTAATATTTTTAAATTTTTATTGACTATGTTTTAATTAAAAATATTAACACAATCTATAAATGTTTTAAAAAGTGTTGCCAAGTTGCCTAGTGAAAATTAAATTCTAGAGAGTTACCTAGACACCTAAGGTGAAATTTAGATGCCTATGGCAGTGTAAAATTGTCCACTAAATCACAAACCATACTTGAGTGTTTTAGGTCCAAAACCTATAGGAGACCTTCACTTGTGTTTTTAGTCCAATTTTTGGTGAAAGTACACCATCTAAACCTATACAATGATACATGTTTTATGCTCCTTGATTTGAAACCTTAGATTTTGAATTATAAGATGAGATTAATGTGAATGGGGAAAAAGGATGAAAGGGATGGGTTAATAAGACCTCAACCACCCCTTATGTCTAAGCACTTCTCATGTATCCAATATTATAGATAGATTAGTAAAATTGAATGTAGTTCTCCCACTTAATTGAGTGTGTACAATCAATGTAATACTAACATGCAGTTCAACCTTGTATATGGATTTCAAAAATTGACAGCCTATGATTTTGAATTGAAATGGTATTTAAACTTAGTTTAGGGCTTTCTCCTTTGAATTATTTTATTTTTTTAAATTTTAGGATAGTTATTCTTAATGTGTTGATGTATTTCCATGATAGGTAAGTAATTTCTAAATATGATTAGGATTAGACTTGATTTGATTATATAGTTATCTCTTTGGTTAATTTCCCTCTAAAATAACATTTAAAATGTATAATCCAACCCATAAGAAGGCTTTGAATCTGAAAAATTATTTTTATTGGCATTCAGATGGTTTTATAAAAATTGGACTCCTCCGGTGTAATCCAAAAGCATCCACTTCTATCAAAAGTGTTCAAGAAATAAGAATAGTGATTTAATATCAAGAGATAGTCTATGTATGATAATAAGTTATTAATATGGAGACTATGGAAATCAATTGTAACAATAACAATATTTTTTTAATGTAAGACTTATATAGGATTGAATGGTTATGAGGAGATGTGAACAAGATTTGTGTGTGTATGCATAAGTTGAGTATACCAAGTTTTGGTTAACACTGACATTGTTAGGTGTCTAATAAAAAATATGAGTGTCTAAATTTTCCCCCATTTTATTCCATTCATGGCATTACTAGAGTAAAATAATTGAAGGTGATACCTTATTTTAATTATGATAGGTGTGCTCAAGAATGTACTATATGTTACTCATTCTTCCATGCAAACCTATAATGAAACATGTAGAAACTATTTTTCACTTATGATATAAAATTCAAACTAAAAGCATTGAACATATGTGAAATTGAAATAATAGGAAACAAATACTTATATGCACATGAACAAAGTTTTCTCTTAGAGACGTGTCTTTTAGAGACAAAGGAGAATAGGGTGATCATGCCCCTTGGAGATGTTAGTGTTAAAACTATAGGTTGAGTTGAATATGCCCCAACCATCTAAAATGGATAAGTGACTACAAGTTAATTCATGTATAAATTCAACCCCACACAACTCACTACATCTATAAAATGAAATTGACTATGGGTTCTAATAAATTTGAGAAATTCCTAAGGATCTGCATAATTTATTTGAATCATCCATTTTAGATGGATTATATGATTCAATCTAAGGGATGCATGAGTTTATTTTTGTATAATGTGTCACATATGCCTTAAATATGTTTTCAAACTAAAATAACATGTGCAAACTAAGTCCAAAGTATCATAATATAAGTTGAAGTGTGAAAATTTGTCTTGTATATGCCCCTAATCTGACAACATGTGTACTTTGAATCATGTAATTTGTGTAATAATTTCATATAATTTGTGAAATATAACTTATAATACTATAAAATATTTGACATATTCCTATATATTCCCTCAAACTATGTCAAATCTATCATAATCTGAATATAAATTTTAAGAATCTACATAAACCTATGCCACTATAAAGTAATAAGTGCCCAAACTCTAAAACATTTGATTGTAAATGTTTGATCTCTAAGACAAGCCACTTTTTATGTCCCATTTTGAGGTGATGAATGTAGCTTGAAAATTAATCATCTCAAAATAAATAAGTAATATACATCATATTATATAGAAAATATATAATCAATGTTGAAACATGTGTTAGCATAAGTATAAATTTTATCATAGGAATATTATACCATCTAAGTATGTATAAAACATATATCCTAAGGCATGAAATTTTTATGATAAGATAGATAAATCAATGAGAAATGTAGTGAATAGTCAATATAGTAATGAGCAACATAAACTAAGTAATAACTATGTAGAAGGTGCATGATGTGTATCATGCCACCATAAACAAGAATAAAAGTGAGTGATATGGATCATGGCACCAACAAACTCAATAGATATTCCTAGATATATCTACACATAGAAAACAAAGTCACACATAGTGTCATGGCCCTGATGCACACAATAACACTCAATAGCATATAAAGAAAGAGCCACATGTAATGAACAATAAAATGTCACACACAATCAAAGTCATACACAATGGATAATTAAATGTTACACAAAAGTAGAGTCAATTAGAGAATAAATAAATAGTCACAAAATATAATAAACAAGCAATCATGACACCATCTAGTACACAATAACAACAATCATGCATAGAAAAAGTAAGTATAATATACACAATTAATGTATGTCCTCATCACATATAGAAAAATATAATATCTAGTGAAATAGTAGCCTAAGTTGATAGGGTATTCAAGCAATGTAAACATGTAAAATCATGTAACCAACATATAATTCTTGAAGTAATAAATGAATTAACTTTCTAGTTGGATAATCCCACTTTGATGATTAGGTAAAATATGAAGCTAAGAAAGAAGTTTAGATCTAAGCATCCTTGATGCTTTTTTTATTTGATGTGAAAGATGTTTTAGTTTTTTTGGAAGATGGCTTTGTGGATAGGGCATAATTTGTGAAAGATATTAACATTATAGGATAAAATATACAGGTTGAGAAGTGATAATTAGATCATACGATGGAAGAAAATAAATTTACAAGCCCAAAGATGGCATTTCTTATGGATCTTAGGGGAATATTAATGATCTTGCATCTATATTTATAGAATATGAAATATTTACAAGGATTAAAATATATGTGGACTATATACACATAATATTTTCAAACTTTATCAATTAGTGATGCTTTCTCTCTTGCAAGAACCCATCGAGTCTCAATCTCTATGAGTGCACACCTTAAGGGGTGCACCGGTAAAGGGGTTGTCAGACCATTGATGCTTTTTAGGATTGTTTTCCCTATACCACCACTTATTATCTACATAAACATATCCTAAAACATTCCCATAAGCTTTGACTCATATATTTCACCCTCCTCTAGTCATTTTTCTCCTTCATTAGCCCTTCCCTAACCTAAAATAATTTTTGACAATTTACGATACAATGTCAGCCCCATCAACCCTATACTATAATTGATAAAACTCATTTAGAGTCCAGGTCAGCCCCTAGATGGCCTAGACAAAGACCTAATTTTATTTTATCAATAACAATACATACCCTTCAAATATTTACTGCCATATTCCATCTTTTGATCATATCTTTGTTTCTACTAGCTCTTTTTCTAAACCATAAAATGTTATGGAATCCTAACATTGTAGAGATCATTTTCACCTGTATATATATATATATATATATATATATATATATATATATATATATATATATATATATATATATATATATATATATATATATAACACATACATATATACATATATATATAACACATACATACATACATATATACATATATATATGCACACATATATGTACATATACATACATATACATAAATATATATAGACATAGATATATGTATTTATGTATGTATGTATGTATGTATGTATGTATGTATATGTGTGTGTGTATATGTTGTTAAAATTTTGATTTTTTGAGACACCTTCACATTTCTCACATATCCTTATTTCTCTACAATACTAAGGTAAGTGAAGGTATGTGTTTTTCAATAATATCCTTTCATTTATCTTATTTGTTCTTTACTACATTTTATTCAACTTCAATGTTGTGTGTTGCTATGTTATTTTATCAAAACACCATCCCATGTTACACCTACATGACACATGATGAGATTTGCATGGAAAATATGTATACACATAATATTTTCAAACTTTATCAATTACTTATGCTTTCTTTCTTACAATAACTCATTGAGTCTCAATATATTTGAGTACACACCTTAATGGGTACACCAAGAAAGGGGTGGGAAGACCATTGATACTTTGCAGTATTGTTGTCCCTATACCACCACTTGTTATCTACACATCCATCTCCTAAAAACATTCCCCTAAGCTTTATTCCTATATTTCACCCTCTTCTAGTCATTTTATACCTTCATTATCCCTTCCCTAACCTATAATCCTTTTTGATGGTTTACGATACAATGTCAACCCCATCGACCCTATACTTTAATTGACAAAACTCATTTAGGGTCTAGGTCAACCCCTGGCCAACCTAGACCAAGACCTAATTTACTTTTGTCAATAATCATATGGAGTCAATTGGTTGACCCTATTGGCTAAACTTTTGAAAAGTACTAGTGTTAGATTTAGCCATATAAACACATTCATTTTATCATTTCTTAGGAAGATAAGAGAAGAAAAAGAGATATATATTGCACATCTTCTTATCCATAATTCTACTTGAGGAGAATAGCTTAGGGTTTCATACTTTCTTTGGAGATATGGATCTTATATTAGGGAAAAGTTTTTTTGATGCATAGATAGGTTGTGTAGCCTAGAGTTTATGTATCCTTGTCATACTTGCATACCACAATAACCTCTTACGAAGCACATTGGCCAGTGGAGAGATTGAGGCTTGATGGGTTTGTCTTCAAAGGTAATTATTCTTAACTTTGTTCTTCCTTTGTAAGATTAGATAGATATGCATTTGTACTTATCTCTCATGTATTAAGATTATGTATACATTGACATGAGTATATGTCTTATATGCATTTTTATTACCCCCACTTTGTGCCATAGGATTTGATGAGAACTATATTAGAATTTTATTCTATTTGTCATTTACTTTGTGAGTATGAAAACATAGGACCTAGTTAGGGCTATTACATAGTTTTGTTTGACTAGAGGCTTTGTAACCCTCCCTAGTGATTTTATTATGGTAAGAGATCCATTGGTTAGGTCTAGTGGATCCATCTTGGTCATGACTGTGAATATCTAATGTATAAATAATAGAAAGTGTAATTAGGATTTATCTTCTCCAAGCTAGGATTGATTTATAGACCAGTTGCATTTCTCTTTGCATACATTTTGATGAACCTGACATGAATTTAACCATTATAGGTTTTCTTTCACGTCATCATTCTTATCAATATTTTATATATTTATAGTACTATATCAAACTAGTCAATATATTCCTAACTTTTTGTGTGTAGGTTTAACACAGTCATTTTAAAATGACTCAATTTTGTCTGTGTAGGTCTTCATCAATTATAGGTTACTAGATCAAGCAGTTTGACACAATATTCTTATTTAGTTATATATTAGCAGACACTATCAAACAAGTCAACTCTATATAATATTCTATTCTACTAACATATAAGTCAACAAACATTATTAAACAAGTTGACTCTATTTATTATTTCTTCTTTAGCACATAGGGTTTTGTAGAATTTGGTCGAACTAGTTGACCCAGTTGACAAAATTTTTAAGCAAGAATTAGGAATTGTAGCATAAAAATTTTCAATCTAAATCATTTTCAAGCCCACTAACATTCCTTTATTTTATTTCTCTATCATTTTAGTTCTTTCAATTTTATTTTTTTACAAGTTAACAGTCTTCAAAATTGTACCCCTATAGCTAATTAGGTCGACCTGGTCAACATAATTTTATAATTTACCTTCTATCTAAGAGACATAGTTAACCTATTTGAATCTATTCTTAAATACCTTTCTTATATATAATAACATCAAATCATTCAACTATGTTCTATATTGTTTGCATACAGTGTTTCCTTAACTGACTCTGTTCTATTATCAATCAAGGAATTAACATTTATTTGCTAGTAATTAATTCACATTTCCTTTTCAATTTTTTGCATGTTTAAAGTAACTCACATAGTCTAAATATGTGGCTTTTTAAATTATTATTTTAGTTACACTATTTTAATATTTTTCACACACTACCAAACCACTTAAAATTCAAAAAAAAATTAAGCATTTATCTTCCCAAAGCCTACCTACTTGGGTTTCATCACCAAGGGGGAAGTTGACTTGGTTTTCTAGCCAAGTATAAATATGTGGTTAATGGTATATATTTGTAAATCACCCAATACCCTTATCACTAAAGGATTATAAAGTGAGGGGGTAGTCCCCAATACCAAGCTAATACCATTACCAATATAGATCCCTTTTTATCTCAAACATCCTGAAACCTACCTTAGATTACTTTATAGTTCCTATTTCAGCCAATTTTCCTATCACACTAAAATTACACTCTATTATAATTTAATAACACTTAGGGTGACTAGTTATTTATCATTTTATTGCTTGATCTTTGATCATTATGTGTTATATTATAGAACTTGCATTGGCCGTAAGGTTTATGTTGTGTGCCCCAATTGGACCAGTCACATTGATCCAATTTTTTATGTGCTTACTTTCATTATTACTCCAAAATTAAATTAAAAATTTTTATCCTATTTCAAAACACTATCATCTTAGTTGATATAGTCTCTTACATACTATTTTACCTTCCTATCAGTAGTACATATTCAAACCGCATGACTATGTCTTCTTATCCCTCTATTCAGGTCTCTGTTCAGTAGTACATAGTTGACCTACATGAGTATGTATCCTTATCAGTCTATTTAACCTTCCTGTCTACCATACATACTCAACTTGAACAACTATGTATTCTTATATATCTTCTTCCCTGGGTTACAAAACATAGTTGGATAGTTTGACTTTGTATCCTCTTTTTTGATTCTATCTTTACATCCCCCTTTTTAACTTTTCTCTTTCATCATGAACTTCCTATTTGAAGACAACACAGAGTTGAATTCAATAGATATGATTAAATTTACCAATCCCAATCAGTTTCCCCATAAATAGCTTATGGATTTAACTTTAGAAGAAAGCAATGTGCATATATCCACTTGCACTATAAATTATGTGACCCCTCCTCATGCCTCATCAGTTTGTAACCCTCTTTTCTCCTTAAAATATTAGCCTAAATTAGAGTATACTCTATAAATACTTCTCTTCATTAATGAGTTTCCTCAACATCAAGAAAAAGACCCTTCCTCTATTTACAATATTATGATAAGTGGTCAAGAAGAATAACCCCATTTACCTTCTCCCACTTTCTCTCATATATTTGGGGGTGATACCTTCTTTGCTTCTTAACCTCTCCCTTATCTCTTGACTCCTCATACTATGACCTCTTATTCCTTGATTTCTTCCGCCTCCATGCCAATTATTTCCACTAACATGGTAGGTTCAACATCTAGTGGGCCTTTTCCAAGACCCACCCTCCTCAATCACTCCACTAGTACATTACTTTCTACCCATGGTAATTGTTGACTATTTTGACCAAAAGTCAAAATATGTCGACCCCCTATAGTAGAAAAATTTATATATGGGTCATATAGGATGTAATAA
Organism: Torreya grandis; assembly: GCA_037957365.1. Lineage (NCBI taxonomy): Eukaryota > Viridiplantae > Streptophyta > Pinopsida > Cupressales > Taxaceae > Torreya > Torreya grandis. Next base: position 6,183,063 of record JARHVA010000106.1, on the reverse strand, counting down.
GGTGTATCATGGTCCTAACAATGTCATTTGATGTGTCATTAGCCTTGGTGATGGCCACTTTTAGTCCTTAGGTAGTCTATATCATGTCAGGGGTCATATTTGAGTCATTTATGAGGTTTGTATCCTTATACTAAGTAAACAAATGTTTTAAGAGGTTATTAAATGTTCCATGTGTCAAAGGGAGTCAGAATTACTATGTCATAATTGACAAACTATAGGTTTCTACATTAGAATAAGAAAATAGTTAAAAATGTGGTGGTTTGGACAGTTTTAGCTAGTTGTACAGCTTCTATAGCAATGTGTCACATGTGGTAGGATTATATAGTGACTCTCAAACTTCCATAAACTCACACTCATGTTTTATTAGCTTTTTAAGTCCCAAAATTGGCCTAAAACCATTATGTTCCTCCATCACTCTTCCCTACATGCAAAGATAGTCAAACAATTTTCTCATGGTACGTCTAGTAGGAGAAGAATCAAGGTGAATAATTATAAGGGATGTTATTACACTTGGTCTAATTAAAATACATCGTAGGATTTGGGATATTATTTTTTCATGACTTATGAACCACTACTAAGAGTGTTAATCACTTTTCTTACATGCTTATTCCGATACCCTATTGGTTTTGCTTATATTTACATTGGTTCATATAAACCAATTAATGAAAGTGTTTCTAGAAGATGTGTACATCCTTATCTCATGGTTTCCATCGATTATTACATGTGTGGAAGTGATTTTATAAAAAAATCATTTTAATTTGTAGTTGAGAACTCCATTGGGGTTACAGACCAGTATGTTCACTTCTTATAAAGTTATTTTCATGGAGATGGATTCAGATAGAGATAAAATGTTGCCTAAGACCTCTCACAAGAATTTTTATAGTTTCCCTTTAGGAAATTAATTGTCTTAAGAGGATTCCTTATGAGATTCAAGGCCTAGGAGTTGCATATAATTAAATTTCCCTACAAACAATCCACCTATATCCAGGGGAAGGAAGCCTTGCATAATCATGATGATCAAAGAATGAAGGTTTCAAGGTGGTGAGAAATTTTAAAAAGTAAAATAAACATGTTTTAATGTCTAAATAGTTTCAATATTGGTTGTGACAACCAATTCTTTAACAACTTCCTTATAGCTTACATATGCACCTCCAGTGATTTGACTGTGACTCCACAGAGGTCTATGAGATTGTAATACAAGTGTTTAAACTGGTTTGAGATCTTCATCAAGTTTATAAATATGGAGAGCATCATATCATAAATGGTGGAGATATAGGATGGGTTGTAAAACCAATCTACCATGTACATATTCATATATAATATATTTACATACATGCATCCTGCATATACACCTATAAGTGGTCCCAATAGGGGAGTGGGCAATTAAAAATTAGGTGTCTAATCTTGTTTAGACCTCCAATAAGGCCTAGGATCATTAAAAATGCCATTGTGATAATTATGAAATCATAATATTACATAAAAAATTGAAGATTCATGCTCATATGTGGAGAAAGAGTTTTAGAGACATGTTACCTTAAACTTTCCCAAATAAGGATGTTGCATTTTTTTAATCATTTCATGGAAGGTGGCATAAGGTATGGACAAATTAGAATGATCCCATCATGTAGACCACATGTAGAATAAATGCATAACAAATTAACATGACTGGTTGGATAAGAAATGGTGACATAAGAAGGTTTGAAACTCAAGCAATTATTCATTGCAGTCATTCAGTTTTCTCAACAGTGTTTAGAGTTTTAATGACCTCACAGTGCATCAATGGCATGATAGAGGTACAACCTAAAATTAAATGAACCCACTTAGATAGAGAGAAAAAAATGGTATATATATCATCCAAAGAGGTGAATATATAGTATGTTGGTATGAAATTCATCTACAAGTGTCTTTTTACCTTCAAAATGATCACTCATAGTTTAACTGTAGAGTGACTATGTAATATAACATGATGGTTTAGAGGTTAACCTAGCATATGCATAATGTGAAAAAGTTTGAGTGACTATTATATGGTTTTGATTATTTCAAATATGATATAAAAATGGAATTATGGCACTCTATGAAAACACACCCTACAAGAAACCTCATTTGTTTGAAAATCACACCTACAGTTTGCTATGATAGGCAGTTAGGCCTAGGTTTAGAGGAGTGAATTGAGAGAGATAATAGAATTTGGGAGTTTTGACATGCTTTATAACACCTTTAAAATTATAATGAAGATGTCACATGATTCTCATAAAAGGAAAACAGATCATGGATGGTTTCAACATAACAACCTACAGTCAATACACCAACCTTGTAGTATAGTCAATATTAAATAAACATATCTTAAGGTTTTTTGAAGATTTGAAGGGTATTAAAACATGAAAAAACCATTAAAATTGGTAAAAATGTCTCCATAACCTACCAAAGTCTCTCATAACCCCAAAATTATTGAGATAATAGGGGAGATTCCTTTTGTTCTATCTCAAATAGATGTCACTCCTAGAGAGACAAAACTGTAGGGTTTTACATGAAGAGGGCAAGGAAATGAATTATAAGTTCATAAAATCATTTATTAATGGTTATTTAGGTTGTTATAAACATAAAAAAACATAAATTAGACCTTGTAACCATTAGAAACTACATAGGTTAGTTTTGAGCACCGAGGATACAATCAGGCCTACTAGGCCTTGACTAGGCCTAAAGACCTAAAGGGGTGTAGTCATCACTTATATGACTAGTTAAACTTTCCAATGAACTTGATCATATTAAAATGGATATATAATACTATTTTAAACCAATTAATTTCATATAAATAACTTATGTTTGATCATCTTGGCTCGAACCTATCACAAGGTGTATAGAATGCACTCCCAAACTTGAGAAGCCAACTTCAAGTGCTCACACTAGTATGCATGCTTAGCATGGATACCTAAGGAGATAGGAGATATTGAAAAAGGTCCTAAACATTCTTATATTAATATTTTTTAATATATTTAATGTCTAACTTTATGAATAAATTATCAGGGTCAAAATGTTCTAAAACCCTAATTTTTGACCTGATTGGAAAGAAGTGAGAAAAGATGCATCCAAATGAGATAGTAATAAGTGATTGGGACTTGTAGATAACTCCCTCAATATCCTTCCCATCATATTGGTTAGTATCCTACATATATAGATAGGGTACGAAATAGGTAAAAATGTCTCCATAACCTACCAAAGTCTCTCATAACCCCAAAATTATTGAGATAATAGGGGAGATTCCTTTTGTTCTATCTCAAATAGATGTCACTCCTAGAGAGACAAAACTGTAGGGTTTTACATGAAGAGGGCAAGGAAATGAATTATAAGTTCATAAAATCATTTATTAATGGTTATTTAGGTTGTTATAAACATACAAAAACATAAATTAGACCTTGTAACCATTAGAAACTACATAGGTTAGTTTTGGGCACCGAGGATACAATCAGGCCTACTAGGCCTTGACTAGGCCTAAAGACCTAAAGGGGTGTAGTCATCACTTATATGACTAGTTAAACTTTCCAATGAACTTGATCATATTAAAATGGATATATAATACTATTTTAAACCAATTAATTTCATATAAATAACTTATGTTTGATCATCTTGGCTCGAACCTATCACAAGGTGTATAGAATGCACTCCCAAACTTGAGAAGCCAACTTCAAGTGCTCACACTAGTATGCATGCTTAGCATGGATACCTAAGGAGATAGGAGATATTGAAAAAGGTACTAAACATTCTTATATTAATATTTTTTAATATATTTAATGTCTAACTTTATGAATAAATTATCAGGGTCAAAATGTTCTAAAACCCTAATTTTTGACCTGATTGGAAAGAAGTGAGAAAAGATGCATCCAAATGAGATAGTAATAAGTGATTGGGACTTGTAGATAACTCCCTCAATATCCTTCCCATCATATTGGTTAGTATCCTACATATATAGATAGGGTAAAAAATAGGTTAAAATGTCTCCATAACCTACCAAAGTCTCTCATAACCCCAAAATTATTGAGATAATAGGGGAGATTCCTTTTGTTCTATCTCAAATAGATGTCACTCCTAGAGAGACAAAACTATAGGGTTTTACATGAAGAGGGCAAGGAAATGAATTATAAGTTCATAAAATCATTTATTAATGGTTATTTAGGTTGTTATAAACATACAAAAACATAAATTAGACCTTGTAACCATTAGAAACTACATAGGTTAGTTTTGGGCACCGAGGATACAATCAAGCCTACTAGGCCTTGACTAGGCCTAAAGACCTAAAGGGGTGTAGTCATCACTTATATGACTAGTTAAACTTTCCAATGAACTTGATCATATTAAAATGGATATATAATACTATTTTAAACCAATTAATTTCATATAAATAACTTATGTTTGATCATCTTGGCTCGAACCTATCACAAGGTGTATAGAATGCACTCCCAAACTTGAGAAGCCAACTTCAAGTGCTCACACTAGTATGCATGCTTAGCATGGATACCTAAGGAGATAGGAGATATTGAAAAAGGTCCTAAACATTCTTATATTAATATTTTTTAATATATTTAATGTCTAACTTTATGAATAAATTATCAGGGTCAAAATGTTCTAAAACCCTAATTTTTGACCTGATTGGAAAGAAGTGAGAAAAGATGCATCCAAATGAGATAGTAATAAGTGATTGGGACTTGTAGATAACTCCCTCAATATCCTTCCCATCATATTGGTTAGTATCCTACATATATAGATAGGGTACGAAATAGGTAAAAATGTCTCCATAACCTACCAAAGTCTCTCATAACCCCAAAATTATTGAGATAATAGGGGAGGTTCCTTTTGTTCTACCTCAAATAGATGTCACTCCTAGAGAGACAAAACTGTAGGGTTTTACATGAAGAGGGCAAGGAAATGAATTATAAGTTCATAAAATCATTTATTAATGGTTATTTAGGTTGTTATAAACATACAAAAACATAAATTAGAACTTGTAACCATTAGAAACTACATAGGTTAGTTTTGGGCACCGAGGATACAATCAGGCCTACTAGGCCTTGACTAGGCCTAAAGACCTAAAGGGGTGTAGTCATCACTTATATGACTAGTTAAACTTTCCAATGAACTTGATCATATTAAAATGGATATATAATACTATTTAAACCAATTAATTTCATATAAATAACTTATGTTTGATCATCTTGGCTCGAACCTATCACAAGGTGTATAGAATGCACTCCCAAACTTGAGAAGCCAACTTCAAGTGCTCACACTAGTATGCATGCTTAGCATGGATACCTAAGGAGATAGGAGATATTGAAAAAGGTACTAAACATTCTTATATTAATATTTTTTAATATATTTAATGTCTAACTTTATGAATAAATTATCAGGGTCAAAATGTTCTAAAACCCTAATTTTTGACCTGATTGGAAAGAAGTGAGAAAAGATGCATCCAAATGAGATAGTAATCAGTGATTGGGACTTGTAGATAACTCCCTCAATATCCTTCCCATCATATTGGTTAGTATCCTACATATATAGATAGGGTACGAAATAGGTAAAAATGTCTCCATAACCTACCAAAGTCTCTCATAACCCCAAAATTATTGAGATAATAGGGGAGATTCCTTTTGTTCTATCTCAAATAGATGTCACTCCTAGAGAGACAAAACTGTAGGGTTTTACATGAAGAGGGCAAGGAAATGAATTATAAGTTCATAAAATCATTTATTAATGGTTATTTAGGTTGTTATAAACATACAAAAACATAAATTAGACCTTGTAACCATTAGAAACTACATAGGTTAGTTTTGGGCACCGAGGATACAATCAAGCCTACTAGGCCTTGACTAGGCCTAAAGACCTAAAGGGGTGTAGTCATCACTTATATGACTAGTTAAACTTTCCAATGAACTTGATCATATTAAAATGGATATATAATACTATTTTAAACCAATTAATTTCATATAAATAACTTATGTTTGATCATCTTGGCTCGAACCTATCACAAGGTGTATAGAATGCACTCCCAAACTTGAGAAGCCAACTTCAAGTGCTCACACTAGTATGCATGCTTAGCATGGATACCTAAGGAGATAGGAGATATTGAAAAAGGTCCTAAACATTCTTATATTAATATTTTTTAATATATTTAATGTCTAACTTTATGAATAAATTATCAGGGTCAAAATGTTCTAAAACCCTAATTTTTGACCTGATTGGAAAGAAGTGAGAAAATATGCATCCAAATGAGATAGTAATAAGTGATTGGGAATTGTAGATAACTCCCTCAATATCCTTCCCATCATATTGGTTAGTATCCTACATATATAGATAGGGTATGAAATAGGTTTTCTTGACAAATTTTGATGTTTTCTAGGTAAAATAAAAAAATTAAGGATGAGGATCACTTTGGGAGATCAAGTGGGACCTAATATAACTCCTCATGTTTATATATTACTTTGGATAGGAACACAAGTATCTCTAAAATCACCTTCACTTCAGGCAGTCTATGGAAGATAATGAGAATGGATGGTGATCACCAAATGAAAAGGTAATAAGTCTAATTAAGAGGACTTTTAAGGTCTACCTGATGGATTTGGAGGAAAGAAGACTTTTTATAGGTATAATATCACCCCCTACATGTATTTTTTTGGAAAAATAAATGTCACTTGAATGATAAGTGAGAGGAACAAGTAAAACAAGGATAATGGTGACTGTAGGGAGTGAGAACACTTATCCAAAAGAATATCAATGGTTAGGGACACATATAATGCATGATGGATCTTGTTCCTAACCCCCCATCATAGTACACATGTGGAAACTATTCCTAGTCTATTTTGAAGCCCTCAATAAAAGCCAATGATGAAGACAGTTTACAAAAAGCTAGTTAAAGGGTCATATACCATATTTGAGGAGTTTTCATGCTTATAGGGACATTTATCCAAAGATACATTTCATGGTCTATTTCACACTCTATTCCCCTACAAAATAATTTATTCTCATGCCTTGACAAGTGTAATTTTGACCCTCTCTCTCTCTCTCTCTCTCTCTCTCTCTCTCTCTCTCTCTCTCTCTCTCTCTCTCTCTCTCTCTCTCTCTCTCTCTCTCTCTCTCTCTCTCTCTCTCTCTCTCTCTCACACACACACACACACACATCACACATTCTATAAGTACTAGCCTTTTTAGCTCTTGTATTCTAATTCCACACTTTGTATGGCAAATCCATAATGGTTTGATGTTGTAATTTACCTTTGAATAATATATGAAATATAATTTTTATTTTATAAACATTTTTTCTAAGTGTGTTAAGTGACGTATGGTGAGGTCTAGTGATATGCTTTTACCCTTACCTCTCTTTGTCTTTCCATGTTCAATGCAAGAAGTTCTCATTATAATAGATCATATAGAGTGTATTTAGTGTGTTAGAATTACTTAAATTGTTAAATTAGCCTTAGTGTCTAAAATTTACCTCTGGTCCACTTACCTTGATTTGTCTCATGCATATCACCTCCATATCGAAATACTAATGTTAGAATATCTGAAGACTTTGAAGTTAGTGTTATAGATCATTGCTCTTAGTGCAAGAGTACAATGATCTTGTGTAGATACTTATGGTGTATCACCCTATTATATTAGTTTAATTTCATGCATATTTCTACCTCTTTTCATTCAAGCAATCAGTTAGTGTATGTGATAAGCACTTAAATATCAATCTAGGGAGCTAGCCCTTAAACCTAGAGGTCTACCTCTACTATAGGCAACCCACAAGTCTAGAGGTATTCCAATGTTACCCAAATCTTATATTAGGATTAAAAAAACTCCTCTAGTGTCTAATACTTTGTTCTCATAGTTATAGCATGCTTGATGGGAATATTGTCCTAAATATAACTTGTTAATATGAATGTTGGTCTTAACAGCATCACAGTTGCATATGGTATGTTACTCAGCATTTGGTAACTCTATCCAAGGTAAAATATAGTTTTAGACCATTTTTTGTCATATTATTATGATCATACTTTATGGTCCTTACTGGGTCATCTTATAGTAGAGTTTTCAATCCCGTCAGTCCACCTCTGCAACCTAAACTTCCTCTTGAAGTTCAACATCCTCAGCCTATTCTACCCTTTGAAGAGAAAGAAGATTTTGCTATCCAAGAAGACCAAGAGAGTGAGGAAGAAATTGAAGAAAACATGGCTAGGTAACATTCCTTCTTATCCTTTAACACTAAATTCAATTCATCTTGATGCCTATGATGGCATTCCCCCTAATGATATAAAGAGTGTTCTATATTCAATGGTGAAGACCATGTCACTCCTAGTGAGCACATTAGGGATATATCAAATTTATTTAGTTTTCATAATGTCACTAAGGTCAATATTTCTATTAGACTCATTTTTATGTCCCTTAGAGGGAAATCTCTTGACTGTTATAGAACATTGTTCATTGGTTGCATCACAACTTGGGATGATTTTGGAGTGCTGATTACATCAAGATTTGAATACAAGAGTGACCACACTTCACTCATCCACCAACTCAATGTGATCCAAAGATCCCCAAAGGATATAATGCATGATTTTAATGAGAATAAAAAGACTTGGCATAGGTTTCCTCCTCTTATGAGACCACCTGCTAGCTTTGTGTTTCCTACATATTTAAGGGCCATTCGAATGAACATAACCATCATGATACAATCCATGGGTGGTTTCACCTTACCTGAAGCATATGACCTTACCATTAGTGCTGAGAATGGCCTCATTAAATCAATAAATTTTCCTCCAAAAGTGTTTATGCCTCTGATACAACATATGTCTATTGATTCCCCAAGTGTTGCTCAAGTTCCTAATGCAAAAGCCAAGTCAAGGACTTCTCCTAAGAAGGTAGAAGAGACAATTAATTGGAAGGCAATATATCAAGCCTTAGAGGCTCAAAATATATAACCTAATATGTAACAAGGTGATCATCAAAACCATTAACCCTATCATTAGTAATATATTCAATAATATGGGCAAGGGAGAGGTCAAGGGTAGCCAAATTTCAATAGGACTGTCAATGCATATAATCCAAATCTCACCTACAACACAAGAGTAATGGTACTAGTGCATAGTAATCTGATCAAAGTTAGAAGAATGGAAACAAGTTCAATTCATGGATGGTAATAAAGGTGGAAATAAATATCTATTTACTCAAATATGAGTCACTCCTCTAATATTAGTAAAAGATAAGTCCCAATGCAAGCAAGTCAAGGGTGTCAGCCTCAAGGAGTAAGTTCTATTAACTTCTTAGCTGAAGACACTAAATTGTATACAATACTAGAGATAATAGGAAGGCTATAGGAGATTCTAATGGTGTACTTACAAGTGCAAATAGCCAACCTATATGACAGCAAGTAATGAATGCAAGCATGGTAGTTCCTAACACTCCTGCACCTTCTTCAAATTATAATGTTGAAAGGCCTACCTAAGGTGATTCAATACCTCAAGTTCCAACCACTTCTTTGCATTCAAAGACACAATAAAAATTAATTCCTCTTGATTTAAACATTATAGATTCATTGAAGAATGCCAAGGCACCTATCTCTCTTTGGGATGCCCTTCATATACCTGGCTAAAAGGAGATCTTGAAATAATAGCTATCCACTATCGATGTTATTCATCCATCACCAAGCCATGGTCATAAAAATGTTGCTCTTACCATTTCTCCTAATAACATTATGGAACCCTCTATTAAGTCTAATAATCCTCCACCTTTATACCTCACTCTTATTATGGGGAACAAACTAGTCCATAACTGCATAGTTAATAGTGGAGCTAGCACATCAGTGATGCCCAAGGTTGTAGCTAAAAAATTGGGTCTAAAGTATGAACCACATAGTAAAGGGGTGCTTCAGTTGTATAATAAAGCTACAAAGTTAGTGGGATTGGTCAAAGGGTTGAAGGTTTTCTTGCATGATTGTCTTAGTTTCCGCATCCTCCAAGATATTATGGTTGTTGACTTGCCTACCCACTTTACAATCTACCTTTTAAGGGATTTTACATCCAAGATAGGAGGCTACCTCTCAATTTATTGGTCCTTATTAGCCTTTAGGATAAGATATGAAACAAAGGTGATAAAAAAAACTCAAGCACTTACTAGGTTCCACATTGATCCCTATGTAGAAGCAATTTCCAATCTCTATTATGTCATCAATGATAAAGAGTAGTATATTGTGGATGATGGTACTTATTCTAAGCTTGAGGGCATTTTTTATTTGTTTCTAGATGAGTATGGTGTAGATGATTATGAACATGATCCATATACCTACTTTGAACAAACTAAACTTGACACCTAAATCAACCATGAAGGAGCATTTGAGCAATTTGAGGTGCGTATTGAGCATTTTTTCTCACAAGTTGTTTAAGGAAATTGCTTGATTTAGGTGTATGATGATGATAGCTTGAAGATCATGATAGATAAATATGATAAGAAGAATAATTTCCTTATACCTATAATTGATGAAATATCCCTTGAAGATGACATTCATGAGGAAGAAGATGACCTATGGCAAAGGCTCAATGCCATAAGTCAAGATTTTGAGAAACTAGGTAAGACTACTCCTCTAAACAATTACATATATGATGTCATGTTAGTTAATTAACCTAAAGAGTAGGTTGATGAGTGTTTGATCAAACATGAAGTTGAGTGTCATATTATGAATGAGTTTGAGTATCAAGTTGTTATCAAAGAAGTTACAGTCCTCAAAGAACCTAATGAATATAAGGTAGAAAGGTTTGTGCTTAAAGAGCAACTAACACCTCCATCTAAAGTTGAACTATCTTCAGATGTATTAGATCAAAAGGAGTATGAGCTTGATAGTCTCATATATCAAGGATATCATGCCCAAAAGGAAGGTAAGGTTGAGGCACCTATCATGCCTTCTAAATGCAATTTAAATAACACCAATTGAATATGGTAAGAGCCAAGAAGGTTGAAAATCCAAACAAGGTCCTTATAAATCAATAAGGAGCCTTCATGAAACTTATAAATAACACACTTGCAAACAGAACAAGATCCAAAGATGGTAAGCTTTTTTACCATCTATATAGTCAAGTGTTTGATGATGAATATTTTTCACGTGCTATATTTATTTCATGGAGTAGTAAAGATTAAATAAGAACCATATTTGACCCTAGTTGAAGTATGGTGAGTCATTTTCACCTCAAGTTTAGGGTCTTGTAAATATTGGGATAGGTGTGTGTCTTTATTTCAGTTGTGTGTGTCCTCCATAAGTGTTCTTAATAAAACATGTGTGTTTCTTTTGGTGTGTCTTATTTTGTGTGACTTTTCTTGTGTTTGGTTTGGTTTCAAAGGAAATTGAGTGTCAAACTTGTGCATAGGTGACTCATATCCAATGCATAGGAATAGGCTATTGGTCATTGGCATACAAAGCATACCACCCCTAGGAAATCACCAAGAATGTTGACTATTTTAACCACAATTAAAAATAGGCCAACCCCCTATAGTAAAAAACTTGATATAGGGGTCTTATAGGATGAAATAAGGTGTATGATGGTCCTAACAATTTAATTTGATGTGTCATTAGCCTAGGTGATGGCCACTTTTAGTCCTTAGGTAGTCTATGTCATGGTAGGGGTCATATTTGAGTCATTTATGAGGTTTGTACTATTTTTTTAAGTATAAAAATGGTTCAATATGTTATTAAAATTTTCATTTTTCATTTGGAGTTAGAATTACTATGTCATAACTAACAAATAGTAAGTTTCTATGTTAGAACAAGAAAATAGTTGAAAAAGTGGTAATTTTGATAGTTTTAATTGGTTGTACATCTTCTACAAGAGTGTGACATGTGTGGTAATATTATAAAGTGAATCTTAAAATTCCTTAAACCATCCTTTTGTTTTATTATCTTTTGAAGTCCTAAAATTTTCCTAAAACCATTATACTCCTCTATCACTCTTCTTTGCATGCAGAGATAGTCAAACAGTTTTCTCATGGTATGACTAGTAGGAGAAGAATCAAGGTGAATGCCTATAAGGGATATTAGTACACTTTATCTACTTAAAATCCATGATATGAGTTGTTATATTAATTTCTCATGCTTTATAAACTAATGATAAGAGTGTTATTCACTTTTTCTGCATACTCACTCCCATACCCTGTGGGTTTCACTTCTATTTTCATTGGTCTACATAAACCAATTAATGAAAGTGTTTATATAATATGTGGACATCCTTATCTCTTGGTTTCTAACCTTGATTTCATGTTTGGATGTTATTTGATGAAAAAACATCTCAATTTGTAGTTGAGAACTCTATTGGGGTTGTAGACCAGTAAGTTCACTTCTTGCAAAGATATTTTTTGGGAGATGGATTCAGACAAAGATAGAATTTTACCTTTAACCTCTAAAAAGAATGTTACTAGTTTCCCTTTAGGAAGGTCCTTATCATAAGAGGCTTCCTTATGAGATATAAGGCCTAGGATTTGTATATAATTAAACTTTCCTACAAATAGTCCACCTACAAGTAGGAGAAGGAAGCCTTGCATAAGCATGATGATCAAATCATGAAGGTTTCAAGGTGGTTATAACTTTTCCAAAGTAAAATAAACATGTTGTAATGTCCAAATATTTTCAATATTGGTTAGGCCACGAATTATTTACCCACTACCTTGTAGCCTACATATGCACCTATATTGGTTTGATTATGATTCCATAGAGGTCTATGAGATTGTAATATAAGTGTTTGAACTAGTTTGAGAGCCTCATAAAGTTTAGAAACATGGAGAGAATCACAGCATCAATGGTGAAGATAGAGGATGGGTTGTAGAACTAACATACCATGTACACAATCATATATCATATATTCACATATAGACCTCCTGCATATAAACCTACAAGGGGTCCCAATAGTGGAATGGGTAATTGAATATTAGGTGTATGATCTTATTTGGACCTCCACTAAGGCCTAGGTGTCAAGATCTTTCTCCACCAATAAGAGCACATATGATTACTTCTTGTATTAGCAACTAAACATGGAATTTAACCAGAATCAATAAGTAACTAGAAATATGAAACAACACAGGAATATGAGAGAGAATACAAAATTGTATTAATAATCACTCAGAAGAATATACAATAAAGAAGATGCCACTTCTTCTTCCACCTCAAAGGCTCGCCACAACTCAAGACCTTCTTCCCTCTCTCTCTCGGTCCCAACAATCAACTCCAATACAAAATTGATGTTCACCTCTCCAACTAATCAGTAACACGCTACCAGTACGTCAAGTACATAACTGTACTCCAAGTAGATCTCCCGCTCCCTGCTGCTACTTGCAAATCACTAGACCTTACTCACCATTGTAGATCTCCAAAAGAAGCCATGCTCACCTGCTGACCAAGATCATACAAATATGAAGAACCCTTCTGATTCTCCAAACCAGCACCCACCTTGGTACTGTGGCACTAGGAGGAACACACCATTGCTCTCCTCTCTCAAAAGGAGCTTATTTGCTCTCTTACTCTCTAGCTACAAGTTTAAAATACAGCCCATGAGTCCATATATAGATCTCATGCTTACAATAATTAGACTATCTTAATTACAATAATTAGACACGTAACTCAAGACTATAATTAGCATTTAACATGCAAACTAACAGTCCAAAAATAGACTCTCCAGAATCAACATGCAAACTGCATGTTCACGTACAGGTTGCCGACGTCGGCTCCTCCATGCCTGATGTCGGCCGACTGGTGACCGACGTCGATTGCTTCTTCACTATTTTTTGACCAACATCAGTTGATCAGACCGATGTCGGTTGCCCTGCAACTCATTTTTCAACTCTCTGCAACCTTTGTGACCTCCGTAACTCCTCCTATTTGCATCCTGGTAAATATTTTAGCTCCATAACCTAACAATCTCCCACTTAGAGATAAATAGCTGCACCTATACCTGTACCTATACACCATCTAAATTATTCTCTAGCTTGTATCCCTCTTCAAGATCAGTCCTAAAGACTAACCACCACACATCTTGTGATGCTACACCTGTCATTCAAGTAACCTGCCACATCCAAACCTACAACTCCATGTAGTGAAGACCTTAACCCTGCATAACATGTTAACCTGCTACTAGTCCCTCTCAGATACCTAAGAATCCACTGAACTGCCCTCCAGTACTCCTTCCCCGAATTGGCTCCATACTTTCTGACAACTCCCACTGATTGGGAAAACTTAGGTCTACACTAGACCTCATGTGATTTTGAAAACTTGTTCTAAGCTAAGCTTGAACTATCTAGCCCTTGGTGTGCTTTCTGATTCTACATCCTGCTTCTTGAACCCTGCCAACACCGTCTTCACATCAGCTCCCACTGGAGACAAAATCTCCATGTCTCTTATGCCAAAGAATTTCATTGCTCCAAATTCTTCATGACACACCTCTGAACTAACCTTACCTTTAGCTCAGCAAAACCCTGTATGTACTAACCTGCTAGCAAATCACCCACATACAGTAATAGAATAATGTTGCAATCATTATCCACCTGGTAAGACAAACACAATAGTTACACTGACGTTGACAAAAGCCATGCTTTGTCATCCACCTATCAAACCTGTACCACTGTCCTACAGCTACCTCAAGACCATATACCTTGGCCTTCCATCTCACATGTCCATCCACTCTCTTCTTTAATTTGGGAATCCATTCCATCTCTCAGTGCTTACTTCCAACTGATAACTCCACCAACAAATACTTGTTTGGTTCTTCTCCAAGGACTCACACTCCTCATCCATGCTAAGCTCCCACTATATCTAGATTCTACCTGCACTGCCTCTTCACGTCTTCCTAGTTCTTGACCATCAATAAGCAATATAAAGAAGGTGAACAATGAATATGAGGTTCACTTACCCTTTCAGTCCTCAATATGAGCATTTGAGACTTGTTGACAGCTTGTTGTCCGCCCACCATCCATTCCAGTGACTGATCTCGACCATCTCCCAGTCTACAACTGACCGATGTCGATTCCCTGCACTAACCCTGACTGTCAACATCATTTCCCTGGCTGATGCCGGTATCCCTTCTACCAACAGCGGTTCTTTCATGACCAACGTCAGTCTTCCTACTGTCGATGTCAGTTATTGTCTGACCGATGCCGGTACCTATGTTTGCCTATGAGTGATAACTTTTTACCCACAATCTCTCCATGGATCAAAAATCTTGTTCAAATAAACACAGCTCTGCTCAGAATAATTTAGTTCCCTCACCTGATCTCTATCCATCATCTCCTCCATGAACACCAAGGCTTTCCAGTTCTTTAGCTTATCAAAAACATCTATCTTCTGCTTAAGAACCTACATTCTCCTCCTACATATGTGACCAAGCCTACAAATCCACATCTCTGCAATAGAAGGTGAATTAGTAATATATGTAGATAGATAAAGGATACCTACTTTCTTACCACCATCTAATTCAAGTATATCCACTGTGAGAGTTATAGTGCATCTCCCATCACCCAAATTTCTTGAAGAAATTAGACTCATCTCTAAGACTGGAACCTGCATGACTTCCTTCACCACCCGTGTGTTATCTGCCTACAATTTTAGCTTCAATTCCCCTTCGTCAATAATCTGACAAGGCTCTCCAACCCCTAAATAAATCTCTCCAAAGTCTCCAAATACATACCCATGAAAAGATGCTCTATTTCGGGATACATGGAAAGAGGCAAAAGAATCTATAAACAAAGATTCTATTTTATCCAGAACATCCTGTGCAACATCACCTGCAACATATGCTTCTACACGCTGATCTTCTACCGACCAACAATCTCCTTTTACCTGCTCTTTCTTTCCATCAATCAGACCATTCGTGATATTCAGTTTCTCCATTCGTAGCTTACTTTCTTCTACCATTGCTATACTCCCACTCAATCTAAAACCCCTGAGAGTGACCTATAATCAAAAACACTACCAGATCTGAAACCACCTGTTAGTCAACCCAACCAAAAGCTATGATACTACTTGTTGGTATCAGCTCTTGAACCTATAACCAGGCTTTGATACCACTTGTCAGGATCTTGCTCCACCAATAAAAGCACATATGATTACTTCTTGTATTAGCAACTAAACACAGAATTTAACCAGAATCAATAAGTAACTAGAAATATGAAACAACACAGGAATATGAGAGACAATACACAATTGTATTAATAATCACTCAAAAGAATATACAATAAAGAAGATACCACTTCTTCTTCCACCTCAAAGGCTCGCCACACCTCAAGACCTTCTTCCCTCTCTCTCTCGGTCCCAACAATCAACTCCAATACAGAATTGATGTTCACCTCTCCAACCAATCAGTAACACACTGTCAGTACGTCAAGTACACAACCGTACTCCAAGAGATCTCCCGCTCTCTACTGCTACTTGCAAATCACTAGACCTTACTCACCATTGTAGATCTCCAAAAGAAGCCATGCTCACCTGCTGACCAAGATCATACAAATACGAAGAACCCTTCTAATTCTCCAAACCAGCACCCACCTTGGTACTGTGGCACTAGGAGGAACACACCATTGCTCTCCTCTCTCAGAAGGCACTTATTTGCTCTCTTACTCTCTAGCTACAAGTTTACAATACAGCCCATGAGTCCATATATAGATCTCATGCTTACAATAATTATACTATCTTAATTACAATAATTAGACACGCAACTCAAGACTATAATTAGCCTTTAACATGCAAACTAACAGTCCAAAAATAGACTCTCCAGAATCAACATGCAAACTGCATGTTCACGTATACGCTGCCAACATTGGCTCCTCCATGACCGATGTCGGCTGACTGGTGACCAATGTCGGTTGCTTCTTCACTACTGTCTGACCGATGTCGATTGATCAGACCGATGTCGGTTGCCCTACAACTCATTCTGCAACTCTCTGCAACCTCCGTGACCTCTGTAACTCCTCCTATTTGCATCCTGGTGAAGCTTTTAGCTCCACAACCTAACACCAGGATCATTGAAAATGCCATTGTGATAGTTTTGAAGTCATAATATTGCTGACAAACTTGAAAATTCATGCTTATATGTGGAGAAAGAGTTTCAAAGACATGTTACCTTAAACATTCCAAAATAGGGATGTTGTATTGTTTTAATCATTTCATGGAAGGGTGACATAAGGTATGGATATATTAGAATGATCCCATAATGTATCCCACATGTAGGGTCAATGCATTTCAAAGGAACATGAACATTTTGAGAGAAAGGTGACATAAGAAGGTTTGAAACTCAAGAAATTCTTCACTGTAGTCATTCAATATTCTCAATAGTGCTTTGAGTTTCAAGGACCTAACAATAAAATAGTGGCATGATGGAGGTTGTAACCTAGAAGTAAATGAACCCACTTGGATAGAGAGAATACCATGGTCTCCATAGCAAAAAAATAGGTGACTATATAATATGTTGGTATGAAATTCATCTACAGGTGTCTTTTTGCCTTCAAAATGATCACTCATAGTTTGAATGTAGAGTGATTGTGTACTAGAACATAATGGTTTAGAGGTTAACCTAGCATATGCATGATGTAAACAAGTATGAATGACTATGATATGGTGTTGAGAACTTTAATGAGTATATAAACATGGCATAAGGTCACTCCTATAAAAATGCACCCTACAATAAACCTCATCTATTTGAAAATCACACCTACAGTTTGCTATAGTAGGCAATTAGGCCTAGGTTTGGAGGAGTGAATTAAGAGAGATAACAAAATTTGGGAGTGTTGACATGATTGAGAATACCTTAAAAATTATAATGACCATGTCACATGATCCTCATCATATTAAAATATATCATGCATGGTTTCAACATAATAACCTATAGTCAATACACTAACCTTGCAACACAGTCACTATTAAATAAGCCTAACTTAAGGTTTTTTGCATGTTTGAGGGGTCTAAGAATATGACCAAACCATGAAAATTTATATATAAGGTCTCCATAACCTACCCAATCCTCTCATAACCCCAAAATGAATAACATAATAGGGGAGATGCCATTTATTCTTGATCAAATAGAGGGCACTCCCAAAGAGGCAAAACTGCAAGGTTTTTCATGAGGGTAAGGCAATGAATTAGAAGTTCTTGGAAGTATTTAAAAATGGTTAGGTAGGTTTTTATAAACATGTAAAAACATAAATAATACCTTTTAACCATTATAAACTACACATGGTAGTTTTGGGCACCAAGGATACAGTCAGGCCTGTTAGGCCTTAACTAGGCCTAAAGCCCTAAAGGGGTGTAGTCATCATTTATATGACTAGTTAAACTTTCTAATGAATTTGATCATCTTCATATAGATATATAAGATTATTTGGAACCTCTGGATTGCATATAAATAACTCAAGATGGCTCAGACCTATCACAAGGTGTAAATAATGTACTCCCAAGCTTGAGAAGCCAACTTCAAGTGCTCACACTAGTATGGACGCTTAGCATGGAGACCTAAGGAGCTAGGAAATGTTGAAGAAGGTCCTAAACATGATTCTAGTAATATTTGTTCATATATTGAATGTCTATACTTTATGAATAAATGCTAAGGGTTAAAATTTCCTAAAATCCTAATTTTTTACCTGATTGGAAAGAAGTGAGCAAAGATGCATCCAAATGAGCTAGTATGACTTGGAAAGTGATTGCGTATTGCAAATAACTCCCTGAGTCTCCTTCCTATCATATTGGTTTGTACCCTGCTTGTATGGATAGGGTACAGAATAGGTTTTATTGAAAAAAAATTATGTTTTGTAGGTATAATGAAAAATTGAAGAATGAGGATCACTTTGGGAGATCAAGTGGGACCTAATATAACTCTTCATGTTCATATGTTATTTCAAAGAGAAACATAAGTATCTTTACAATCACAATAACTTTAGGCAGTCTATGGAAGATAATGAGAATGGAGGTTGATCACCAAGTGAGAAGGTGACAAGTCTAATTGGGAGGATTTTTAAGGTTGCTTGATGGATTTGGAGGCAAGAAGACTCTTGACATGTGTCATATCACCCCATAAATGGATTTTTTTAGAAAATTGAAGGTCATTTGAATGATAATTGTGAGGAATGAGTGAAAGAATGTTAATGGTGACTATAGGGAGTGTGAACACTTGTCCAAAAGAATATCAGTGGTTAGGGACACATCTAATGCATGTTAGATCTTATTAACTCCCCATCATAGTGCATATGTGGAAATTATTCCTAGTCTACTTTGGAGCACTCTGTTGTTCCCAAAATTTGTCACTCATTTTTGGGACAACATTTGAACTATTTTGGTTCAAAAGACCAAAATCCTCTCTTCCCTTTTCAAAAATTATTCTGGGCATTCAAGTTCTTCATTTTTCAAAACTTTTTCAAAAATATATGGACTCTGCAGGCTTGAATCTACGGACTCTACAGGCCTGGAACTACAGACTCAATTTCTACGTGTTGAGTTGTGGAGCTAAAAGCTTCACTAATGAGCTAATCTTGATGTTGTTGGGCTTATACAGTAACTGACATTGGTCAAAAAAAATCAACATTAGTTAGGGGTCGATCGACATCAGTCATGGCATTGGTCAGAATTAACCAGCATCAGTTAGGGGTCAGCCGGCATCGGTCCTCTTCAGATCGACACCGACTTCTGTGTGTTTCCAGACATTTCCAGAATTGCTATTTTTAGGAGAACAGTTAGTTTGCATGTAAAGACTAAAATTAGTCTTGAGTCTATTTTTCTAATTATTGTTTGCTTTCAATTCTATTTAAGATACCCATGGGGTAGTATTGTAATGTGTGCAAGATCAAGAAGATCTGCAACACAACAATTCAGTAATTGAGTTGGTTGTAATTGATAAAGAGAGAGAGAACTCTTGAGGGAGAATTACTATACATATTTGAGGTGTGAGGAGAGATATTTTTTTAATGTATTTCCTTCTGGAAAAGTTTAATACAAATTGTATTGTTTCTTGTATCTCCAATTCTTTGATGTTTCTGATTTCTAGTTACTTATTACTTCTGGTTTCAATTTCATGTTTAGTTGCTTATACAAAAGTAATCAATTATACTCTAAGTTCCTAACAAGTGGTATCAGAGCTATGTGTATACACTAACAACTAGTATCAGAGTGTGTTAATATTTGTTGATTACAGAATTCACTCATAGGGGTTTCTGATTGAGTGGGAGTAAGCAATGGCAGAAGAAAGTAAACTAAGAATAGAGAAATTCAATGGCAAGAATTATCAATTATGGAGGATGCAGATTGAAGATTATCTGTATCAAAAATATTTGTATTTACCATTGGGTGGGGTTTCAAGGAATCCCACAGATATGGAAGATGAAGAATGGAATGTTCTTGATAGAAAGGCTCTTGGATCTATAAGGTTGAGCCTGGCAGCTTCTATGTTTTCCAACTTATCACAGGCAAAGACAACGGTAGAGTTAATAGATACTTTGGCAAATTTATATAAAAAATCCTTAGGTTTGAATAAGGTATATCTTATGAAGTAATTATTTAATTTTCAAATGTAAGAAGGTGGATATGTATCTATTCATCTTAATGATTTCCATACAATAATAAATCAGTTAAATTTAGTCAAAATAGTTTTTGATGATAAAATTAAGGCTCTCTTAATCTTATGCTCTTTACCTAAAAGTTGGCATAGTTTGGTAATGGCAGTTAGTAATACTACATCTGCTTTAAATATCTTAAAAGTTGATGATGTTGTTAGTGTAATCTTGAATGAAGAAATTTGCAAAAAAAGCACAGGGAAAACATCAGGTAATGCTTTAAGTGTTGAAAGCAGGGGAAGGCAAAAAGAGAAGGGCAAGCAAGGAAAATCAAGGTCAAAGATGGGAAGTAGATCTAAATCTAGAAATAGAAGAATAACATGCTAGAATTTTGGAAAGAAAGGGCATGTAAAGAAATATTGTTGGTTGAAAGATAACAAAGAAAATCAGCATGAAGGTAATAAAGAAGCAAAAGTTGTAGGTATTGTTGCACAGGATGCTCTTATATTTTATCTGGATAATAAAGTAGAATCATGGGTTTTAGATTTTGGTGCCTCTTTCCATGCAACCGCAAATAAAGAATTTTTCAATGATTATGTCCATGGAGATTTTGGAAAATTTTATTTAGGGGATGATGAGCCTTATAAAATTGTTGGCAAAGGAAAAGTGTAGCTGAAATTGCAGAATGGCAACACATGGGTGTTGAAGGATGTCATGCATGTACCCATCTTGAAGAAGAATCTAATTTCTGTAGAAATTTTGGGTGATGAGGGTTGCACAGTAACTCTCACAGTTGAATCTTGCAAAGTCTCCAAGGGTGCACTTGTATTAGCAAAAGGTAAGAGAGTAGGTACACTTTATCTATCTACTTGTATTACTCATTATTCTCCTTCTATTTTATCTACTTTAGATGTAGATGTAAAGTTGTGGCATTGTAGGCTTGGTCACATGAGTGAGAAGGAAATGAATGTTCTTAAGTCAAAAGGTAAGCTTTCAGATTTGAAAATCATAGATCTAGATTTTTGTGAGCATTATATTTTTGGAAAATAGAAGAAAGTGAGGTTTCTCAAAACTAGGTCAACACAGAAGAAGCACAAGTTAGAGCTTGTTCACACAGACGTGTGGGGACCAGCTCAGGTAGCTTCTATTGGAGGATCATAGTAATATGTTTCTTTCATTGATGATGCTACAAGAAAGGTATGGGTTTATTGCATAAAGAGAAAATTTGATGTTTTTGACACTTTTAAGAAATGGAAAGCTTTGGTTGAGAATGAAACAAGTTTGAGATTGAAGTGCCTTAGATCTAACAATGGTGGTGAGTACTACAGCAATAAATTTAACAATTACTATTCTATGAGTGGAATACGTAGGGAAAGGATGATTCCAAGGACACCTCAGCAAAATAGAGTTGCTGAAAGGATGAATAGAACAATAATGGAGTGTGCATAGAGTATGAGGTTGCATGCTGGTTTGCCCTTACAATTTTGAGCAGAAGTTGTAGATACTATGGTTTACCTAATTAATAGAGGACCTTCTACTACACTGGATGGTGGAATTCCAAAATAGGCTTGGATAGGTAAAAAGGTAGATCTTTCATTTCTCAGAGTTTTTAGTTCTGAAGCTTTTGTGCACATTGATAAAGAAAATAGAAAGAAGCTGGATGTTGAATCTATGTGGTGCACTTTCATTGGTTATGGTTTTGGAGATTTCAGATTCTGGTTGTGGAATTTAGAAACTAACAAAATTATTAGAAGCTGTGATGTAGTTTTCAATGAGAAGGTGATGTATAATTATCAGCTTAAGAGGCTGAATAATTTTGAGCAGGGAAATCTTGATTTGGAAGAGGTTATGATCTAAAATGAGCTCACGAGTAAAAATCATCACTCATAGAAAAACATAGAGACTGACGTCGATCAACTAGAAACTGACGTCGGTTAGGTTGAAACTGACGTCAGTCAGGTGGAAATTGACGTCGATCAGGAGGAATCAACATTGATCGAGTACAAATTGACATCGATCAGAGATGACTGGAATCAGTCACTGTCAGAAGGAAATTTGGGCAGACAGCAAGCTGTAAATGAGTCTCAAATGCCCATAAAGAGGTCTAAAAAGGTAAGTAAACCTCTAATTCATTATTTCCCTTCTTTATACTACTTGTTGCTCACTGATGGTAGAGAATTAGAAAGTTTTGATGAGGCAATGCAGGTAGAATCCAGGAAATAGTGGGAGCATGGCATGAATGAGGAAATTGATTCTTTGGAAGAGAACCATACGTGGGATTTGGTTGAGTTGCCAGCCAGAAAGAAAGCACTGAAAAACAAATGGGTATACAGGTTAAAGGAAGGAGAGAATAGACAAATGAGACATAAGGCCAGGTTGGTAGTAAAGGGATTTACACAGAAACTAGGTATTGATTTTGGTGAAATTTTTTCTCCTATAGTAAAGATGACTTCTATTCAGACTGTATTGTCTTTAGTGGTTATTGAGGATTTGCATCTTGAGCAGCTTGATGTTAAGATAGCATTTCTTCATGGAGATTTGGATGAAGAGATATATATGGATCAGCCAGAAGGTTTTGAGGTCAAAGATAAGGAGAAACTTGTGTGCAAGTTGAAGAAAAGCTTATATGGTCTTAAACAAGCTCCAAGACAATGGTATTTGAGGTTTGATAGGTTTATGATAGAGCATGGATTTAATAAATGTCAATCTGACCATTGTATTTATTTTAACAAATTGGATAATGGTAGTTATATTATCCTGTTACTGTATGTAGATGATATGCTTGTTGTAGGTTCACAATGTAAGAAATTACTGAGCTTAAGGTAAACTTAGCTCACACATTTGCCATGAAATATTTAGGAGCAGCAAAGAAAATCCTTGGCATGAGTATTAAGAGAGACAGGAAAAATCATAGTTTGATTTTGTCTCAAAAGGATTATGTGAATAAGGTGTTGGAAAGGTTCAATATGCAAGATGCAAAACCGGTAAGCACACCTATGGCTAAACACTTCAAGTTGAGCAAAGAACAGTGTCCTAAATCACATGATGAGGTTTAGTACATGAGTAGAGTTCCATATGCTTTAGCAATTGGGAGCTTGATGTATGCAATGGTATGTACTAGACTAGATATTGCCTAAGCAGTGGGAGTTGTCAGCAAGTTTATGGTCAATCCAAGAAAAGAACACTGGAAAGTAGTTTAGTGGATTCTTAGATATCTAAGAGGGACCAGTAGTAGGCATTTATGCTATGGAGGGTCAAACACTTCTCTACATGGGTATGTAGATTCAGATATGGCAGGTGACTTGGATGGTAGGAGAAGCACCAAAAGATATGTGTTCACTATTGGTGGAACGATGGTTAGCTGGATTTCAAAGTTGTAGAAGGTTGTTGCCTTGTCTACTATAGAGGCAGAATACATTGTAGTCACAAAGGCTAGCAAGGAAATGATTTGGATGACTCGGTTCATGAAAGAGTTGGGAAAGGAGCAAGAGAGTTGCAAATTGTATAGTGATAGTCAAAGTGTAATTCATTTGGCAAAGAATTCAGCCTTTCATTCAAGAACCAAACATATACAGATTAGGTACCACTTCATTAGATAGGTATTGGAGGATGGACAGTTGAAGCTAGAAAAGATCCGTACGGATAAGAACCCTGCTGATATGTTAAAAAATCTGATAATAAAAGAGAAGTTGAATCTTCATTCAACTTTTGTTGGTCTTCAAGATTGAACTTGAAGAGGGAGAAACAAGCCAGAGATGTTTAGAGGATGTTGTTGTACAGGTACAGGTGTAGTTGTTTATCTCCAAGTGGGAGATTGTTGAGTTGTGGAGCTTCACTAATGAGCTAATCTTGATGTTGTTGGGTTTACATAGTAACCGACATCAGTCAAAACCAACTGACATCGATTAGGGGTCAGCCGGCATTGGTCATCTTCAAACTGACACTGAGTTTTGTGCATTTCCAGACGTTTCCAGAATTGCTATTTTTAGGAGAACAATTAGTTTGCATGTAAAGAATAAAATTAGTCTTGAGTTTGTTTTTCTAATTATTGTTTGCTTTCAATTCTATTTAAGAGACCCATGGGCTAGTATTGTAATGTGTGCAAGATCAAGAATATCTACAACATAACAATTCAGTAATTGAGTTGGTTGTAATTGATAAAGAGAGAGAGAGAGAGAGAGAACTCTTGAGGGAGAATTATTGTACATCTTCGAGGTGTGAGGAGAGAGAGATTTCTTCATTGTATTTCCTTCTAGAAGAGTTTAATACAGATTGTATTATTTCTTGTATCTCTAATTCTTTGTTGTTTCCGATTTCTAGTTACTTATTACTTCTGGTTTCAATTTCATGTTTAGTTGCTTATATAAAAGTAATCAATTGTACTCTAAGTTCCTAACACTACAGAATCTATAGGAAGAAATCTATGGACTCCCCTAGTTATATGGACTCAAACTACAGACTATGCAGGTGGAACTATGAACTTCATAAATGGTTTCTATAGACTTCACAAGCTAGATTTATACAGACTCTTTTAAAGTTAGAGAAAACTATAGACTCAGCTTCTACAAACTCTATAAGTAGGCTCAAATCTGTGGACTCTCAAGGCCTCAAAACTATGAACTCTGCAAGCCAGTAACTCATTTCTATGGACTCCCTGAGTTTTACGAACTTGAATCTATAAACTCTATAGGTTGATTTCTACGGGCTCTGTAGGAAAGAAACAAGATCTCAACACTTAGGTGATTTCAAGGTTGGTTCAAAGACTTGGTTCAATCAAAAATTTCCATCAGCAAGCTTATAAGCAAGGATTAAACCATTGAACCATTAAACTATTGAACCTTGAACCATTTTGGTTCAATGGGTTTAATGGGTTCAAATGTTCAACGTCATCAAAAAAAGTTAAGCACATTTGTCAAGGTTCAAAGTTTAACCTCTTCAAGGTTCAACGGCTTCAAAACACTTATCAAAGAGAAGAAGGCTTGAACCATTGAACCTTTAAACCATTGAACCATTTTGGTTCAAAGGTTCAATGGGTTTAATGGTTTAAAGGTTCAACACATGGTTCGTTCAAGTGGACAAAGGACTTAGCCAAATAAAGGGATTAAACTGATTGAACCATTGAACCATTAAACCAAAGTTAGTTCAATCAGTTGGTTCAATTAGCAAGTTCAAGGGGCTGCCCCAAAGCCAAAGGAACAAGTGCCTTTACAGAGGGTAATGAACCAAGCCAAGTGCCCTTGTAGAGGGTAGCGAGTAAAAGAAGACAAAGAGAATCCCTTCATAAAAGTGAATCAAGGACAAACAACCCTTTCAAAGGGCAAGCGAGGAGCAGATGGACCATTGCAAAAATCTGAAGGATAGTTCTGGGCTTGGTGGAGGGCACAATTCTCTTTCAAGAAAAGAATGTGAAAAAATGATTAAGGCATTTCTTTCAGACAAAAATTTTGAAGTAATTCCTTCAGACTTTTGTCTGAAGGAAAAGCCTGAAGCAAAAGTTCACCGATAGAACAAAATCACACCCAAATAAATTAAAGCTCGAAGGCCATCCGAAGACCACCCAAAGGGCAGATACCCTTGTGGGGGGCTCTCCTCGACCCCAAGCAGACCATTTCTCAGGACCTCGAAGGGCAAGTCCCCTCCGAGAAGGATCAAACAACAAATGCCAGGAAAAGATAAAACTAGAAAGGGTAAAAGATAGCTCGAGAGCTCAAATCATAGCGAGAAGAGATAAAGAGGAAAATATCTATGCAATAGTTATTCTAATAGCTGGAACAGTCTACAAAGTAGATTTTATAGCTTGCAAACATTAAAGGCATAAATTTTGTCTCTTTTGGAGTAAAGACAAAATAGACAGCTACGCAATGGATAGACCAGATGATCCAGACCCAAGAAGAGACATATTAGATGAATGGACATGCCATAATTAAGGCAATATGTTGTTCCAAGCATAGTCCCTCCAGATAGAACTAAAGGCACATTGAAGGCATTCACTGCAGGATGGGCCATCCCATGGGAAAGAGTGTCAAGCCTTGCTTGGTGGCTATACATTATAAAATCTCTCATTATGTAAAAGGAGATCTCTTTGTTATAGAGGCAAAACTCTGCCAAAATTGAAAGGCAATTACTGAGACTTTGAGCTTAGATTATTAATCATATTTCTTTGTTTGAATGAAAAAGCAAGTTAATTTTAGACTTTGTGTTGTTATATCTTGTGTCATTTTAGGAGATTATTCTTATGTCTATCTTCTAAATGCATTCTTGTCTAGTTAATGAAATAAGTAGAACTTGTGGAAGTAATCAGGAAGGTGTCCTGAAGCCAATTGTGGGAAGACTTTGTGCTATCTACAATTGCCTTTAGTGTGTTTGTCTATTTTCTATTCATGTGTAAAGTACCTTGGAATGACTTTGTGCCCTCATTGTCCTTTGTATTTCACTCTTGGGTAGTCGAGGTGGAGACTTTGTGCTACACCTTAGTTTGATGGTTACTACGCCCTTGTTACTAGTTACTTGTTTCTTACCCGAAAGAACTCTTGTTGTTTCCTGGTAGACCACTTCTAAAAAAAGAAAAGTGCCTTCAGTGTCTTCACCAAGATTTCTCCTTTGCTTTTGAACATCATCTCTAAAAATAGAGAGATGGATGGTGTTATCTTACCCCTGAGTGTTATTTTCTATATGTATATATAGTATATAGCTCCTCATAGTTATAAGAGAACCTCCTCTTGATGAGAGGAGAGATTTGTCCCCTTTTGATGTGGTAAACCCACACATCTAGATGACCAATCTCCTTATGCTATGGTTGAAGAGACCTATTTTTCTCATCAGTTAGTTGGTGACAAAATATTCACCCAATAGTTTTTTAGTGACTCTACTGGGGACACAGTAATTTTGTGTAATTTGAAGCCTCAAGCTTTAGATTGAAACATCACCTGTGTCTTACCTATTATCACTATAGCCTTATCCATTTATCTCGCTGAGAAAGAATGAGTTGCTCCAGTGCTTTCCCATTGTTAATTTTTCCTCCCAACTTTGCATAATAGTTTTTGGCAACTCTGTTGGGGAAGAACAAGCAATTTGAAGCCTCAAGCTTCAAGCTGAAGCAGGACCAGTTATTTCTTATTTTTATTCTACAATCTAGAAATTTCACACTATACAAGAAGCCAGAGAACCCCAGGTGTTGTTGACCCAATTTTTGAGTTGGTGCAACAAGGTAATTTTGATTTTTTTCCTCCACAACCTCACCTTCAACGAACTAGGAGTCTCCCTCCTACCAATACCAAGTCACCAATACAAGGCAGAGCTTCTTTTTCTACTATTAGCAAGGCTTTTCCCATACATACCCCACCAAGATTTGTTATCCCCCCTTTTCATAGCCATATAATGGTAGTTCAAGGCCCCTGGGGTAACTCTTTTGGCCCACTCAATCTAACTCCACCCCTACATAAGCTACCACATAGTTCAAGGAAGAAGTTCCTCAAATTCTTTGGTGATGGGAGAGTTCACCCTGATGAACACATTATAACCTTCAGCATAGCCTGCAATGTGATAGGCATGGAGTATGAGGACGTAGCAGTTAGGCTATTTGTGGAAACACTACAAGGCACTACTGTAAAGTAGTTCTACCATCTACAAGCTTAGTCAGTGACTGACTGGGACACTCAAAGACAAATTCAAAGCCAAGTTCAAGCCTGCAAAAGATGTGCATGCCTTGTTATCCCATCTCACATAAATGAAGAAAAAGCCTCATGAACCTATGAGGGACTTCATAGCCAAGTTTGACAAGCTAATAAATAGGATTCCTACCATTGCTCAACCAACACCTGAGAATCTTAAATGTTTCTTCACCAACTCATAGCTACCTAAAGTGAGTTTCATGTTGAGACGGGCTGGCCACATAGACCTTACTACTACTCAATATTTGGCCACTGAGGTGGAAGATGATCTCATCTTGGCAAGGAAGATAAGAAGAGATCCTAACAGAGGCAAATCTTCTTCATCTTTTGAGAATTCATCTATAGGCACCACTGATCAAATGGTGCAAAAGCTACTAAATAAACTGCTAGCCTTGAAAGGAAAAGTGGCCCAAGGTATGTCTGCTCCTCCTTATTAGGATATGCCAATGAGGACATTTCAAAACCAGCCATATCAAGGCAATGCTGCCAGAAGTCAAGGGCAACCAAATCATCTACCTCCCCCATAGGGGAAACTTGTTATTGAAGCAGCACCACCCAACTCAATAGTTGGATATCTAGAAATAGAACATGATTTCTCTTTCCAACCTAAGTTTGATCAAAAAAATGACATTGATCTCTTTGCAGCAGACCAAGAAGAATCGGCTGACAACTCCCACATTGGTTTCTTAAATTACTAGGATGAACACAATAGTAAAGGTGAAGCATTTGATGGATCATACATTGTGTTCACCTGGTCTAAGAATCAGTCAGCCTAGCAAGCTGATAAAGAAAGAATAGAGAAATGAACTCAACCTACAATTTCAATTGCTAAGCAGGGAACCACTCTGCTCTTCCAACCAAAGGACCCAGTGACTGCTAAAAAGGTAAATACATCAAGCATTCCTACACCTTCTACTTCAAATTTGTAGACCAGTCCTCCCCCTCCCAAAAACCAAAAGGATGAACTCCCATCCTCTGGTCCTAGTTCATTTTAGACATTTGACATAATTGACCATGTTAAGAAAACTAAAATTCAAATGTCTGAATTTGAATTCCTGCAATCTAACCCTATGCAGTTGGATAGGTTAGTGGAATGTGTGAAGAATAAAACCATCTCTATAGGACTAGCTATTCCAAAGGTGACTCTCACATCCACCTAGAATAACCTTGTCATTGCTCCTCTTGTTGCTTCCAAAAGGACTGAACCATTCTATGTCTCCCTGCTAATAAATGGACATCAATTGAACAATTGCATCATAGACTCAGGTGCATCACATAATGTCATGCCTACCAAATTAGATGAATCCCTTGATCTCACACTGACCAAGACACTTGAGATATGTTTATCCATGGAGAACAAACAAGTGCCACTACTGAGACAAATCAAGGATGCCCAATTTGCATTTGTTATCTTTCTAGAAAAGAGAATCAAGATGACAATCCTGGTGGCTGACGTCCCAGCCTCATACGACATCCTTCTTGGGCAAAATTTCTCCAAGGATGTTGGAGAAGAATTGAGCATCGACCTGTCTGAGGTGAGGATCCTTGTCAAAGGCATCATGCAGAGGCTGCTTCTTGAAAAGGAGGAAAAATATGTTGTCACCCAAACGTCGATCCCTAAAGCTCAAATTTTGTTTGAGTCTTCAGGCAGGGGTAACTATTTTTTGTCTACTAAAGATGTTCCTGTTATAGTAGATGAAAGTCATGTAGGTGGCAATCTAGGAATTGGTTCAGATAAAACAATAGAAGGCATGAGAGAGCACAGTGTGAGCCCAAAGGAACTCTCCTCTCCAAACAAATAAAAATCTGAGAAAGGAGTAGTTTTTGATGATGTATGGATACTAGAATTTGATGGCAGCTGCTCTTCTACCGATGCTAGAGCTAGGACTGTGTTGATATCTCCTCAAGGAGATATCTTTCCTTCTTCATACAAGTTGTAGTTTAGCAACACCAACAACAATGCCGAGTATGAATCTCCATTACTTGGGTTGAAGGCTACTCAGGATGAAGATGTCAAGCTCCTTCATGCCAAAGGAGATGCTGAACTAATGGTATCTGAGGGGGAAAATCAAAACATGTGTTGAACTGAACCATTAGAATATCAAGTTATGGTAGTGGACCATACTACTGCACCCCAAAGTCAGCAAGAGGAACTCTTTACTGAGAGAGCAAAGATTTATGGTTTTCAAATTGAAGACCACATCTTGCCATGGTGCAAGAAGAGAGAACCAAAAGGAGTGCATAGAAAATGTGATTCCTAGTGGAGAGTTCCATTCACGCATCACCGATTCTGGGGACAAAATGGTTTTTTGTTGATTTATTATGATGGAATGCCATCTTCATTATCTCACAATGGGTAGCATTTGAATCACTTTAAGTCTTGAAGTATCAGATAAGTTCACTTGTACATATGTATATTTGTATAGTCTTTTGTTTCTACTTTATGTTGTTCATTTTCATTTTTGGAGCCTTTTTTTTTGGGTAGCATGACTTCATAGCCCAATGGCACACTTCAAGGCACTGGAGATTCTGGTTTCTACTTCCCTCAGTTGTTTCAAGTCTTCAACTGAAAGAAGTTCCCCAACTGGAGCCAGCTATTATTCCCAAAATTTGTCTCTCATTTTTGGGACAACATTTGAACTATTTTGGTTCAATAGACCAAAATCCTCTCTTCTCTTTTCAAAAATTATTCTGGGCATTCAAGTTCTTCATTTTTCAAAGCTTTTTTAGAAATATACAGACTCTATAGGCTTGAATCTATGGACTCTGAAGTCCTAGAACTATGGACTCAATTTTTATGGACTCTGTAGGAAGAAATCTATGGACTCAAATCTATGGACTCCCCCAATTTTATGGACTCAAACTATGAACTCTACAGGTAGAAATATGAACTTCACATATGGTTTCTACGGACTCCACAAGCTAGATTTCTATGGACTCTTTCAAAGTTAGAGAAAATTATGGACTCAGCTTCTACAAACTCTACAAGTAGGCTCAAATCTACAAACTCACAAGGCCTCAAAACTACAGACTCTATAGGCTAGTAACTCATTTCTATCGACTCCCCCAGTTCTATGAACTTGAATCTATGGACTTTATAGGTTGATTTCTATGGGCTCTATAGGAAATAAATAAGCTCTCAACACTTAGGTGATTTCAAGGTTGGTTCAAAGACTTGGTTCAATTAAAAATGTCCATCGGCAAGCTTCTAAACAAGGATTAAACCATTGAACCATTGAACTATTGAACCTTGAACCATTTTGGTTCAATGGGTTCAATGGGTTCAAAGGTTCAACGTCATCAACAAAAGTTAAGCACATTTTTCAAGGTTCAAAGTTCAACCGCTTCAAGGTTCAACAGCTTCAAAACACTTATCAAAGAGAAGAAGGCTTGAACCATTGAACCATTTTGGTTCAAAGGTTCAATATGTTCAATGGTTTAAAGGTTAAATGTGCAGTTGGTTCAAGTGGACAAAGGACTTAGCCAAATAAAGGGATTGAATTGATTAAACCATTGAACCATTGAACCAAAGTTGGTTCAATCGGTCGATTCAATCGACAGGTTCAAGGGGTTGCCCCAAAGCCAAAGGAACAAGTGCCCTTGCGGAGGGAAATGAACCAATCTAAGTGCCCTTATGAAGGGAAGTGAGAAAAAGAGGACAAAGAGAATCCCTTCAAAAAAGTGAACCAAGGACAAATAGCACTTGCAGAGGGTAGGCAAGGAGCAGATGGACTGTTGTAAAAGTCTGAAGGATAGTTTCAGGCTTGAATAGTCCTTATAGAGGGCACAGTTCTCTTTCAGGAAAAGAATGTGGTAAAATGATTAAGGCATTTACTTTAAATAAAAAGTCTAAAGGAAATCCCACCTAAATAAATTAAAGCTCGAAGGCCATCTGAAGATCGCTCGAAGGGTAGATACCCTTGCAGGGGGCTCTCCCTGACCCAAAGCAGATCGTTTCTCAGGACCCCGAAGGGCAAGTCCCCTCCAAGAAGGATCAAACAATAAATGCTAGGAAAAGATAAAACTAGAAAGGGTAAAATATAGCCCAGGAGCTCAAATCATAGCGAGAAAAGACAAAGAGGAAAATATCTACGCAGTAGTTATTTCAGTAGCTAGAATAGTCTGCAAAGTAGATTTTCTAGCTTGCAAACATTGAAGACACACCCTGTTAGTCTCCTTTAGAGTAAAAAAAAATGGACAATTGTGAAAATGTCAGAGGGGATAGACTAGATGATCCAGACCTAGGAAGAGACATATTAGATGAATGGACACGCCATAATTAAGGCAATACATTATTCTAAGCATGGTCCCTCCAAATAGAACTGAAGACACATTGAAGGAGTTGACTGCAGCATGGGCCATCCCATGGGAAAGAGAACCAAGCCTTGCTTGGTGGATATACATTGTAAATTCTCTCATTATGCAAAAGGAGATATCTTTGTTATAGAAGCAAAACTCTACCAAAATTGAAAGGTGATTATTGAGACTTTCAGCTCAGATTGTTAATCATATTTCTTTGTTTGAATGAGAAAGCAAGTTACTTTTAGAATTTGTGTTGTTATATCTTGTGTCATTTTAGGAGATTATTCTTATGTCTATCTTTTGAATGCTTTCTTGTCTAGTTAATGAAATAAGCAGAACTTGTGAAAGTAATCAGGAAGGTGTCCTAAAGCCAATTGTGGGCAGACTTTGTGCTGTCTACGATTGCCTTTAGTGTGTTTATCTATTTTCTATTCCTATGTAAAGGACCTTGGGATGACTTTGTGCCCTCATTGTCCTTCATATTTCACTCTTGGGCAGTCGAGGTGGAGACTTTGTGCTACACCTCAGTTTGCTGGTTACTACGCCCTTGTTACCAGTTACTTGTTTCCTACCTAAAAGAACTCCTGCTATTTTCTACTAGACCACTTCTAAAAAAAGAGAAGTACCTTCAGTGTCTTCACCAAGATTTATCCTTTGCTTTTGAACATCATCTCTAAAAAAAGAGAGATGGATGGTGTTATCCTACCCCTGAGTGTTATTTTCTACATATATATAGTATATAGCTCCTCATAGTTATAAGGGAACCTCCCCTTGATGAGAGGAGAGAATTGTCCCATTTTGATGTGGTAAACCCACACATCTGGATGACCAATCTCCCTATGATGTGGTTGAAGAGACCTATTTTTCTCATCAGTTAACTAGTGACAAAATATTCACCCAACACACTCAATAAACTCCAATGATGAAGACAGTTTCTAAGAAGCTAGTTGAAGGGTCTTATGTCAAATTTGAAGAGTTTTCATGCTTAAAGGGATATTTTTCCAAAGATACCTTTTATGGTCAATTTTACACTCTATTCCCTTAAAAAATAACTAATTCTCATTCCTTGACAAGTGGCATTATGACCCTTGAGCTCCACTTCCCTCTCTCCTATCACCCATTCTATATGTACTAGCCTTTTTAGCTCTTGTATTCTAATTCCACACCTAGTATGGTGAAGCCCTATTGGTTTGATGTTTTAATTTACTTTTGAATAATACATGTAATCTAGTTTTTATTTCATAAACATTTTTTCTAATTGTGTGAAGTGATGTATGGTGAGGTATATTGATAAGCTTTTATCCTCACTTCTCTTTGTCCTTCCATGTTTAATACAAGAATTTCTCATTATAATAGGTCATATGGAGTGTAGATAGTGTGGTATACTTCCTTTAAGTGTGAAATTATCCTTAGTTTTTTCACCTAACCTCTAGTCCACTTACCTTGAGTTGTCTCATGCATATCACCTTCATATTGAAATACTAATGTTAGAATATCTTAGGACTTTGAAGCTAGTGTTGTAGGTCATCGTTGTTAGTGCAAGAGTATGATGATCTTTTGGAGATCCTTATGGTGTATCACCCCCTTATAATAGTTTATTTTCATTCATATTTATACCTCTTTTCATTTATGTAATTAGTTAGTGTTGGTGATAAGCACTTAAAGGTCAATTTAGGGAGCTAGACCTTAAACCTAGAGGTATACCTCTACTATAGGCAACCCACAGACTTAGAGGTATTCCAATGTTTCCAAAATCTTAGAGTAGGCCTGAACAACCTACTCTAGGGTGTGATATTTGGTGCTAATAGTAATCAAGCCACCAGTGATTCTTTTTCTTCTAATCTTTCTACTAGTGCTTTCACTACACATGTTAACCATGCCACTAGTGCCTCCTTTTCTACCAATGCCTCTCAAGATACTAATGTCACGCATGCCTCTACTCATATTAGTACCTAATATACTAATACATATGTTAATTCTTAGGGATTCCCATGGTAACCTCATTCCCTAACTACCTCTTGTTAGTAAAACTATTAAACGTCTTCAAAATAAACCTCTTACGCCTCAAATTTACAACATAGATATAGGAGGTATCACCTTTAACATTAGTTACAATAAGTCAACTAATCCTACCTTACATTAAAAAACATTTGGAAGTCTCTACAAAGATTGGGTCAAGTTAAACACTTTTGCCACTACTAATTTTTAAAAAAAAAACCTCTTCAGAGATGCTTAAGATTGGTATAATCAACTCAAGCCCCATTTTATCACTAGTTTGGAAGATCTACTTAATGCTTTAGTGCAAGATTTTCAAACTAGTGACCTCCCTGAGAATACCTTGGCTCATTTTATCAATTACAATCAACTTGAGACCAAAATTGCATAAGCTTTCATCAAACTATGGAATACCTTATCTAATAAGTGTGAGAGTACATGGTGGATGATAACCTCTTTCATCTACTTACCAACACTCTTTATCCCAAGTTGCAATATCAGGTTAGGACTCTCTCTAAATGAACTTTGGAAGAGGCCCTTAACCAAGCCAAGCACCAATATTTTCTCATGCATTAATTTGATCCATCCCAACATCCTATGGGCACTCGCATGCTCATAAACATAAAAATCATGATGCTACCAATGATGGTGTCACTGATTCCTATGATACCATTTATGATATTCAAATTATTTCTCTTGACCCTACTTTGTAGAAAGTTTTCCCTTTTAACCACACTCCTAATCCTAAATTTTCTCAAATAAACAACATCAATGATCATAAGCCATTATCCTTAGTGTAAATCCAAAAACATCTACCAATGCCCCTTCAATGAGAGCTTGATCCCACTCACCCTATGAAATCATGGTATGATCCAAATAAATTATGTTGGTTTCATGCTAATTTGGGTCACTCTAATGAGACTTATGTTGGGGATCAACCAACAATAGATTACACTTGTGAAAGCAATAAACGCGGAAATAAATCAGATAGACAAGTAACTAGAATGATAAACAGCAAGAACAAGAGATACAAGAAACCACCCTGAAAACTTGTATTAACAAACTCTTTACAAAAGGAATACAACTGAAGAAACTTATTTCTTCCACACCTCTCCTAGATGTATAGATCTCTCACTAGATCTCTATTCCTCAAGAGCTCTC
This sequence comes from Torreya grandis, assembly GCA_037957365.1. Taxonomy (NCBI): domain Eukaryota; kingdom Viridiplantae; phylum Streptophyta; class Pinopsida; order Cupressales; family Taxaceae; genus Torreya; species Torreya grandis. The sequence goes on along the minus strand of JARHVA010000106.1, from coordinate 6,147,406 downwards.
TCTCTCAAGAACAATCAACTTCAACAAACCTGGATTGATTCAATTCTGTACTGTTCTTCAAAACATTCACAATGTTCTACTCATGCGATAATAAGCTAAGGAGATCTTTCCTACATATAGAATTAGGAAACTTGAGCATGTACTTACAACAAACAGTTAAGCCACTTGAACAAGGGCTCTAAAAATAATATTGCTAATAATAGAGACGCGAGCTTAAGACTACAACTTAAACTCATCATGCAAACACTCGCTTCTGTCCTCGAAAATAGCTTTCTGGACGCATAGGTAACCGACGTCGGTTCCTGCTGCTTGCCTGTGACCGCCGCCGGCCAACCCACTGCTGACGCCGGGGCCTCTGCAACTGCACCTGGCCAAAGTCGGTCGCTCCTGACCGACGCCGGTGACTATGTAGACCCGAACCTGTTAAAGTGTGCTCCTTGGTGAAGCTTTTAGCTCCACACCCTAACAACTTATAGGCAATTACATAACTTAGTTACAAATTTCTTCCTTGATCTAAATTTTGATCATGATTACCTAATTTGTAAATGTCAACAAACCTATGGCATTGCCTTCAAATCTCACAAAACATAAAATAAAAATCAAGATTTAAACTAGGCTAATGCTCATCTGGCCATTTAAAAAGACCCTCTTCCTAACCACCAAGACAATAATGATTAGCCTACCCCTTCCACCAATAATATTGTAAGTGTTATAAACCAAAATCCTAAAGAGAATATGGTAAATATGACTAATATGCAAAATTTTGTTGCTTTCATTGATTATAATCCCATACACATGCACCAACCATCTCAAACTTTATGTGTTATCCAAGATTATTCCCCAACTCACTTAATAGAGTTGGGACAAGAGGACCTCATCTATTTCAAATAACAAACTCTAATACCTCTATTAGATAACACCTCTCATACTATTTCAAAAATTTCCCCAACCTCTCTCCCCATCAATAATATCATTCAACCATCTAATACCACTTATTCACATCAATCCCAAGATAAGCCTAAATCAACCACCCCATCCTTTCAATACAATCAACCAATTTATCCCCAAACTAAACCATTTATGTCTTCCCCTCCCGCTTTTGTCTATTACCATGCTCGACTAGTCCATGGTCTAGCACATTGAGGCCTAATCATAGGTATCTCCACTGGTACTCTTCCTCCTTCTCCCTCATCTCTCTAGCATGTCATTCCAACTAAGTAGGCATTACTAGAGGGGCTACTATATGTGGGAATCTAAACTACCCTAGAAAGTGTGCCATTAAATGTGGCTCTACCCATATGGTGTAGTGGCCTATGGTCTGTACCTATACCAACCCTATCATAATGGTTGATCAACTAGGCCATATAATATAAATGTGTGTGTGTATGGATGCCACATGATCTCCCCTCATATGATAGTCTAAAATGCTAACACATAGGGTACATCTTGAGTTACATGGTCTTATCTCCATCTCATGACTTGAGGTAACCTATTATTGATCACATGGGGTAACCCAGTTGTTTGATGCATAGGGAACCTCTCATATATCTAAGTACTCAACAAAATAACAAGCCCCATGGTCTTATCCCCTCTAGGTAACATCCCATACATATCATTCATGAGATAGAGCTAGATAATATTCCCAAATTTGTAGAGTGTTCCTTGATCCAAAATAGACTAACACAAGGCTATTGCATATAGTGGTACCTTGGTGTCTGACTTGTGACATAGCACTCATGCTATCATAAGTCTAATCAAAGCCTTCCATATGTCTAGAATCTCCATGACATATAGATAAAATAAACTTACCATCAATCCAAGGTGTATCCTATCTAAGCATGGTGTCCATAAGGCTAGTGCTCACCTCTAATCCATATCATATTTAATCCTAGTGATCACCGGTGTCCATCTTATCGGTATTCCTTGTATGGAATCAAAATTGCATGGTGTGCATGAATAAATATTGGATCAGATAAGATAGATCATACCTACACTTTTGATTCGGGCACACACTTTTTAAGTAGGATCATGACCAATATGAGGATCCACTAAACCTGATTAGGGGATCAATTGTATCATATGTCAAAACACATCATCCTAGGTAGGGTTCCAAAGCCTAAATTCTAACAAAATCACACAATAAACCTAAAATATTCCTATGATTTCTATATTCACTGATGATAATAAACAAGAAAGTAAACTAATCTAATAATAAGAAAAGTAAACTAATCTAGTGCTCACCAAAGCTTGTGGAACAAAGTAGGGGTGAAAACAAAACAAGTAAATAACAACTAAAGTAATCATGTATAGGAGACATATACTCACATCAATATATACAAAATCCTAATTCATGGAAGAGAAGAATACATAATGCATTATCTATCTACTCTTACAAAGGATAAATAAATTTAGGAATACTTACCTTTGAAGATGAGCCTACCGAGTCTCAACCTCTCCCTTGGCCAATGGTTCTTTGTAAGATATTATTGTGTCTTGTAAGGACAACCAAGATAAATCATCTCTGGGCTACATGACCTACCTAAGCATATAAAATAATTCTCCACAAGATAAGATCTAAGCTCCAAAATAAAGTATTGAACCCTAAAGATTTATTCCTCAAGTAGAATGGTCAATAAGTAGATGTTCATTCACACTTCTTCACTTAATTCAACTCTCTTATGAAATGGTAAGGAATGACCTTGCATATATAGTATTATCTCACCCTAAAGACTTTAAAACATGTTGGTTAAGCTAGGTCAACCTATCACATTATCGATAAAGTCCCTAAAGTTTGTGCTAGGTCAGCTAAGAGTAAATAGGTAAAAGATCAAAAATGACCCAAAACATGATAGGTCAACTAGGTCGATGTAGCTTGCTGAGTAGGAAGCCTAAAAATCCATATAGATGATGTAGCTTATTAAACAAGAAAAAGGAAGATAAAGAAAGGAAAATGCTTTGAATGGTTAAGAAAGAGAGAAATAAGCTTTGGATTCATGGTTTTAAGAGGCAAGAGTGTAGATAGCAAGTGGTAATATTAAAAACAATATTATGAAGCACCAAAGGTCTGTCCACCCCTTTCCTAGTGCAACCCTTAAGGCATGCACTCAGAGAGATTGAGAATTTATAGGTTCTTACAAGATACAAAGTGTCAGTAATCAATAAAAGTGTGAAAATATTATGTAAGATCATCACACGTCACGTAAGATCAACAAAGGATGGTGTTTTAGGATAGAAAATGATGAGACATAATTTTAATGATAAGTAAAGTTCTTTAAGAAGAAAATAAGATAAATGAAAGGATATAATTGAAAAACACATACCTTGATCTTACCTTAACACTAGAGATAAATAAGAAAACTATAAGAAAGTGAAGGTGTCCAATGTAGAGTACACTAGGTAAACCTATAGAAGTTAGTGCAAAAAAATAGCCAAAAATTGAAATTCTTGGAAAATAGGCATATAGTAGAGGAAAAAGAGACAAAGATTTAAGAAAATTCACAAATGTAGGATTGGTAAACTAAGGTTAGAATATTAAAGGCAAATAAATGACAAAAGGATGGCAAATGAATGATTAATTATTGACAAATGAATTACAAATAATGGAAAAAGAATGACAAATGATGGTAAATGAATGACAAATGATAGGAAAGAAATGAAAAATGATAAAGAAAACATAAATGGCAAAAAGGAAATGTAGAATATACTAAATCACATTGGGAAGCATGTAAAACATGAATGACAAATGAAATATCTATGCAAGACAAATCTAAAAAAGATATGGAAGAAGGTAAAAAGTAAGCTCATGTAAGATAGGCATGAAAGAATCAAACATAAGGAAAAATATGAAATAATGTCAAATGAAATGTAAGTCAATATATAAGATAAACATGAAGAAGGCATTCATAAAGAAAAACATGTAATAATGGCAAAAGGGTATGAACTTAGTTGTCCATAATAGAAGGGTAGTATGATAATGACAAATGAAAGAAAAGAGTGATCCATAGTTATTCAAACATGTTATTTTGCTCTAAAGATAGATAAAAATGAAACAAAGTAATACTAGCATGTTTTTAAAATATGAAGAACGAGGGATTTAAAGAAGAGGGAAAATAGATTTGGAATCACAATTTGCATATCAAGGGGGAAAATGAAATGGGTGGAGAGGAGAATGAATGAAAAAACAAGGTAGAGGAACTCTTTATCAAAGTCAAGACACTCAAATTTGGTTTGTCAAAACAATAGGACTATCAACCATAAGGACTCTAAAGAACTTCTCTTAGCTACACAAGTCTTAGGTCAAAAGTTGGAGTATATAGATCATCCCATGAAGGCTATATGCATGAAAATTAAAATGAACCTACCTCCCTATGATGTGTTCCCTATTCTTTAGGACCCCTTACAAAGCTATCAGTCTACTACGAAGATTGGGTACTTACATGAGAAATTAGGTAGTACTAGAAGTTTTTTTTAAATTTCCCTATTCCAATCTAATGGCCTACTACACCCCAAAGGAATTTGGCTCTATGTGAAGCTGACTATGGAGTTTGATCTTCGATTGGAGATAGGATATGTGCTTATAATCACATATTTTGGTGTGATTAGACTTTTAATATTTGTATATTGCCTTTTAGATATCATTGCCTTTTATTTTCAAATGATTGGCTTTTAGCTTTCTTTTTTTTTGTATATTCCTCCTCCATACAGATTTAAAAGACCAAACATGTGTGCTAAAGATGAATTTCATTTGAAAACTTGAGACAAGATTGCTAAGAGAGAGAAAATCAAAGAGCATGGGGTCTAAGATTCTTGTAAATCCAAGTAAAACAAAAGTGCTATCTCGACTTCTACCTTGTTTTATCTAATGTGGAGGTGAAAGAAAAGGGGAAATCAAGAGGAATGACACATGAAACAATTTAAATTGATTCAAGTTATTAAAAAAATGTGACAAATGGGAAAAAGGGATATAATGACAACAAAAATATGATTCTTTATCATAAGAGTGCAGAAAGTGGAAGAAAACATGCTAACATAGATTGTTTACAAATTCAATCTAATAAAAGAAGAAAAAACTAATGTCTAATAACAAGGATCACAAATAACATGAAAATAATGGTAATTTTATGTGGAGGGTCGGGTCCTATCCATGGTCTTACCTTGCAACTCACAAAAGAAAAACCCAAGGGGTGACAAAACAAGATTGATAAGCAGTAAAAAGAGAAATAAAAATAAGTGAAAGATGGTAATTTTATGAGTAGTATCGAGTCCTATCCATGGTCTTACGAAGCAACTCACAAAATAGAAACCCACAAAGGTGTCAAAAGAGAAATGTCAAAATAAAAATAAAACTATGGTACATCAAGAAGTAAATGCTAAAGAAAAGGGGCAAAAATGATCATAAATCTACTAAGGCAAATAATGACAGAAAAATACAAAGAATAAAATATGTATATAAGGGAAAAAATGAAAACAAATGCCAAATATGATGTATAAGAAAGATAAAAGAACATAAAAACAAGAAAAATGCATAAAAATAAAGAAACATGAGACAAAAAGAACAAGTAAGACCCATGTTGACATTTGTATCAAAGATGAGCATGTGAAAGACAAGTCTATAAGTCTTGAAATGTTTCTTGAAGCTGGATGTGTTTGTTATTATGCATTGTAGAATAAGAGTGGGCATCATAGGATGTCCCCCAAGGGTAAGTGGATGTAGGGATGGGCATCGATAGATGCCCTAAAGTCTAAATGGATATATGGATGGGAATCACAAGATGCCCCAAAGTTTAAAGGGACATGTGGATAGGCATCACAAGATGCCCCAATATGTGAGTTAGAGAAAGGTATCATTGAGCCATTAGAATGATTTGTATTGGGTTGGTAGGTACATTTGGAAATAGGTAAATGTGTTGGTTTGGTATATTTTAAGAAGGTTGAATGTGTCATATGATGTTTAGGAGAAGTATAAGAAGATAAAGGAGGACCATGTATGATATTTTTTGGAGTAGGCATTTGGAATATGTACTCTTTTTGTTTATGTGACTTAACAGTTTGAGGATCAATAGATGCCATAATATGTTTAAAATTGTTCATGTTAGCTATCCTTTCCTTATTTGTGTAGGAATACGGATCAATTATGGTTTGAACAAAATTGGAAAATAAGGTTTGTTCATTGGGTAGTTGATGTTGAAGTGACTATGGTACTTGAGATTTAATTTGAGAAGATTGAATATAATCTTGATAACATTGTTTTGTGAGAGTTTCAAGATTTAAATGTGGACCAAGTAAGGAAGAAATAAGAAATTGTTGAAGATCATGATAAGACTCATGAGAATGACTTATAGTAGCCTGCCACCAATAAATTTTATCTAGATTGTACCATCTTGGAGGAGGATTGGAAGGATCAAAGTTCATGGGTTTAGAGGGTGGAAATTTCATTATAAGTTTTTATAAGCTCAAGGGAGGGTGGGTTGGGTTAAAATTGGATGAATTAGATGCTTCATTTTGAGGTTGGGGAGACTTGAATGAATCAATGGTATGAGAAGAAGATTGGAAGGATGTTTTAGTATTTGTTTGAGGTGTTTCAAATTGAGTCATAATAAAGTCTTATATTTTTTCTTGGTCTAAGGCTTCATTTAACGTTTTAGGTGAAAAAAATCAAACTTTGTATTGAAGGTAAGGTTTAAGTGTAGTGACAAATAGTTGTAGAAGAGTGTTATCATTCATGTTATGGGCCACTTTATGAGCAAGAGACTTCCATCATTTGATGAAAGTGTGAGTAGATTCATTAGGAAGTTGCTTGGCATTGATAAAATGACTAAGATAATTTTTATGAAGATCATCATGTTAGAATTCCTTCATTAGAGCATTCACTAAATCCTCTAGATGTGAGATGGAATGTTTAGGAAGTTGCTTGTACCATTTAAGTGCATCACCAATAAAGGTTTTTCCTAAGAACTTGGTGGTAGAAAAGGTATTAGTTTGGACCCATTATTTATAAATATTACCAAAACACTTAAGAAATATAGTAGGGTCCTTAGTCCCACTATATGTGATAGTTGGAGAAATATTTCCAATATCTATGGATGAAATGAATGGAGGTAAAGGTTCATTTTGAAGATGTTGAAGCATTTTATTATTCATTGGAGGTTGAGGGATGATATTCCCATTAGCATCTCTAAGAGGAGAATAGACAAAATTTGGATTTGGTTGAGACATGATGACTTGAGGTGGTTGACTAACCATGTTGCATAAATGTTGTTTCATGGTCATCATTTGAGATTGATTGGAAGTTTGCATGATGTTCATTTGATTTATGACTTGTGAAAGAAGTTGAGTTGTATCAATAAGTGGATTAGTGTTTGTAGGAGGGGCATTAGTGTTGATAGGAAAAGAATTTTTTGTGTTGGTGTGAGGAATATTATTTGTATGTGGAGGATTCCTAACATTGGTATTAGTTGTCTGAAGTATGGTAGAAGAAGAAGGAATAAAAACCACCATTCTTGTGAGGAGAGTAGATAGTATTATCATAAATATTTTTGAATAATTGGGAACCACATAGATTAAAAATTTGATTGGTTTCAACGATGTTACTTTAGAAAGTAATAATGCTAGGTGATCTTGTTATGGGTGTAATAAGAGGATTCTGAACATTGGTCATATGGGGTATAACATATTGTGAGGCTCCAACATTGGATATAGATGGGTTGATGAGTTTATGAATTCTATGTTTAGGTGTAAAAGTGGTATAAGGTATATGATCATCATGATTTAGTATTTGTCTAATAGGATTCCCTGGATGTACTATACAATATGGGGTAGATTAAGGAGATTTAGAATCATGTGATGAAGAGCTTCACCATAAAGAGTTATCTTCTATGGTAGATAAATGGGGTAGGAGAGAAAAACTCATGTACATTCAAAATGGGTTGAGACTATTAATAAATAATTTGATAAGAATTTTCATTATGATTGGAAGGAAATGAAAAAAATGCAAACAAGAAAAGATAATGAACTGGGTCAGCAAATAGAGAAGGCAAAAAATAGTACAGGGTCGACTGGGTCGACCTAGCACAAAAATAGTGACTGTAAAACTATACTAGGTTGACCAAGTTGACCTAGCATAGTATACAAAGACTGGCAGAAAATGGGAAATGCTTAAAAACTATGCTAGGTCAACATTGCATAGCAAACAGGGGTTGATTTCCTATTTGTCCTATATCTTGAGTTATACCTATCCATTTTACAAACCATAAAATTCATTAGATTCATGATGATGAAGAGAATGAAAATAAGGAATAAATAATAGATAAAATGATGATAAAAATAATGAAATAAAGTGAAATAAATCCTGTAAGGGTTTGTGTTCACATCAGGTTCACCATAATATAAGCAATCAAAATTGCATAGTACATATGAATCAATCTTGGATAAAATAAAATAGATCACACCTACATTATTAATTAGGGCACACACTTTTTAAGCGATAGCATGACCAATATGAGGATCCACTAGACCTGATTAGGGGATCACTTGTATCATTTGTCACAACACATCATGCTAGGCAGGGTTCCAAAGCCTAAATTCTAACACAATCACACAACAACCCTAAAAGAGTCCTATGGTTTCTATATTCACTTATGATAATAAACAAGAAAGTAAACTAATCTAAAAACAAGAAAATTAAACTAATCTAGTGTTCACCAAAGCTTATGACACAAAGTAGGGGTTAGAACAAAACAAGTAAATAACAACTAAACTAAACATGTATAGGAGTCATATACTCATGTAAATGTATATAGAATCCTTATACATGGAAGATAAGAATAAATATTGCATTATCTATCTACTCTTACAAAGGAAAAATAAAGTTAGGAATACTTACCTTTGAAGATGAACCTGTCGAGTCTCAACCTCTCCCTTGGCCAATGGTTCTTCACAAGAGATTATTGTGGCTTGTAAGGAAACCAAGATAAATCATCTCTAGGATACATGACCTACCTAAGAATCCAAAAGACTTCTCCACAATACAAGATCAGAGCTCTAAAAAAAAGTATTGAACCTTAAATATCTATTCCTCAAGTAGAATGGTCAACAAGCAGATGATCCTTTGCACTTATTTGCTTAATTTAACTCTCTTCTGAAATGGTAAGGAATGATTTTATATATATAATAGTATCTCACCCTAAATACTTTTAGACATGTCAATTGAGCTAAGTCAATTGGGTTGACCTAGCACATTATTGGGCAAGTGCCTAAAGTCTATACTAGGTTAGTCAGGAGGTAAATAAGCAAAAGATCAAAAGTAACCCAGAACATGCTAGGTTGACTAGGTCGAAGTCTCTTTTTGAGTAGGAAGTTTAAAAATCCATATGGATAGTGTAGCTTATTGATTAGGAAAAAGGGAGATAAAGTAAGGAAATGAGGGATAAAGTATGGCAAATGATAGGAATGGTTAGGAAAGAGAGAAATAAGCTTAGGGTACATGGTTTTAGGAGGCAAGAGTGTAGATAGTAAGTGGTAAAAGTAAAAACAATATTACGAATCACCAAATTTATTCCCACCCCTTTCTTGATGCACCCCTTAAACCATGCACTCAAAAAGATTGAGAATCAGTAGGCTTTTACAAGATATGAAGTGTCAATAATAAATAAAAGTGTGAAAATATTATGTGTATATAATCCTAACAATACATGGACATCCTCAAGTGTGATACCCACCTCTATGGTATCCCCATCCACCACCCATCAAAAGTGTTGGTCAATCATTCCCATGCTCCAAGAAACATGACAATGAGATCAACACTAAGTAAGATGTGCCTCATCTCCATGATACCTCCAAATCCTAGTGTGACTAATTGCATTATGTCCACATCAGTAAATTCATCTAGTAGATCTAGTATCCACAAAACATATATCAGGCACCAATACCTCTGATGTCTCTATAAAATATAAACCAACAAAGGATGTATTATATATCCATGTCATAAATAATCCAAATACATATTTAAAATTTCACAAATTAACCACTTACATCATTTGGTTTGATTTAGTTTCCCAATTTTCTATAGAATCAACCCATTTAATACTAAATTGGCCTTATGCTTTTTATGATACTAAATCGACCCCTTCCTTTTTCAATTAAATCAACCACATCAATACTAGATCTACCATCTTTTTACCTTACAATACTATATTGGCCTTGTTATACATAGTCAACCTCTTTTTAGTGATGCTACATCGACCCTATCCAGTAAACTAAGTCAGCCCTATCATATGCAGTCAACCTTTACCTCTTAGCATACTAAATTAGCCCAATGCTATGTAGTCACCTTTTTCTTTCTACCTTATCTTATAGACTAAGTTGACCAGGTCAACTCTATTCATCCACAATGGTGAATTTTTGCCCATTTACCATAAAGGCCTTAGGCATTTATTGGTCCAATTTTTTCTTACCCAATACCCCATTTTACCCCTAATTTACCTAAAAACTTCCTAAGGTTCATTCTAGTGCCTAGATTTTTCCTATATATTAATTTTCTATTTTTAGTTTAATTTTAGATAAAAATACTCAAAAAAATTGAAATTTCTAATTGCTTACCTACCCTGCACTCGATGCGCCTCCAATGCATCCTCCTTGTCTCAGTTGTCATCTCTTCACCATGATGGCTTTCTAGTCTCCAGCTAGGTCTCTCAAAGCTCTATTTTATCAAAATATTAAAAATAACAAAAGATTTATTTTTCACCCTATTTATATTTACTATTCCAAAAAATTTACCTTTCAAATATTTACTACCAGATTCTATCTTTTGATCATATATTTATTTCTACTATCTCTTTTTCCAAACCATAAAATATTATGGAATCCTAACATTATAGAGAATATTTTCACCTATTATATATATATATATATATATATATATATACATATATATATATATATACATATATATATATATATATACATATATATATATATATACATATATATATATACATATATATATACATATATATATATATACATATATATATATACATATATATATATATATACATACATATATATATATATATATATGTATGTATATGTATATATATATATATATATATATATATATATATATCTATGTATATATATATATATATACATATATGTATGTATGTATATATATATATATATGTATGTATATATATATGTATGTATGTATGTATATATATATATATATATGTATGTATATATATTTCTAAAATTTTGATTTTTTACTCTTTTTCGCTAATTCTATAGGTCCGCCTAATGTTCCTTACATTAAACACCTTCATATTTCTCGCATATCCTTCTTTCTCTACAGCACTAAGGTAAGTGAAGGTATGTATTTTTCAATTCCGTCCTTTCATTTATCTTATTTTCTCCTTATTGTAATTTATTCAACTTTAGTGTTGTGTGTTTCTATGTTATTTTCTCAAAGCACCATCCTATGTTACACCTACATGACACATGATGAGCTTCAAATGGAAAATATGTATACACATAATATTTTCAAACTTTATCAATTATTTATGTTTTATCTCTTACAAAAACTTGTTGAGTCTCAATCTCTTTGAGTACACACCTTAAGGGGTGTACCGAGAAAGGGGTGGGAAGACCATTAGTGCTTCACAATATTGTTATCCATATACCACCACTTGTTATCTACACAACCATCTCCTAAAACATTCTTTTAAGCTTTTCCTCCTATCTTTTCACCCTCTTCTAGTCATTTTCTACCTTCATGATCCCTTCCCTAACCTAAAATCCTTTTTGATGGTTTAGAGACAATCTCGACCCCATCAATCCTATACTCTAATTGACAAAACTCATTTAGGGTCTAGGTCAACCCCTAGGTAACCTAGACCAAGACCTAATTTGCATTTATCAATAATGATATAGAGTCGATTGGGCCAACCCTATTGGCTAAACTTTTGAAAAGTACTAGGGTTAGATTCAGCTATATAAACACATTCATTTTGTCATTTCTTAAGAACATAAGAGAAGAATAGATATATATTTTGCATCTTCTTATCCATAATTCTACTTGAGGAGTATAGCTTATGGTTTCATACTTTCTTTGGAGATACATATCTTATCTTATGGAGAAGTCTTTTGGATGCATAGATAGGTTGTGTAGCCTAGAGATGATGTGTACTTATCATCCTTACATACCACAATAAACTCTTGTGAATCACCTTGGCCAAAGGAGATATTGAGGCTCAGTGGGTTCATCTTCAAAGGTAAGTATTCATAACTTTGTTCCTCTTTTATAAGAATAGATAGATATGCATTTTTACTTCTTTCCCATGCATTAGTATTTTGTGTACATTGACATGAGTATATGTCTTCTATGTATGTTTACTTTTAATTTTTACTACCACCATTTTATGCCATAAGCTTTGGTGAGCACTAGATTAGACTTTTACTTTATTTGTCATTTACTTTATGAATATGAAAACATAGGACCTAATTAGGGTTAATACATAGTTTTGCTTGACTAGAGGCTTTGGAACCCTCCCTAGTGATTTTATTATGGTAAGAGATCCCTTGGCTAGGTCGAACAGATCCATCTTGGTCATGACCTCAAATATCTAATGTATCAACAATTAGAAGTGTAAGTAGGATTTATCTTCTCTGAGCTAGGATTGATTTATAGATGAGTTGCATTTCCCTTTGCATACATGGACCTCTTTATAACTATTTTTGATAAACAATTGAGGCTTATTTCTAATATGTTTAGATCTATTTGGGTGGATATGATGAAGCTTTATAGGGTTTATATGACCAGTGGTTCTAAAAATTTCAATACTCCTATTAATAATAGAGAGGATGATATCATAGGTAATTCCAATGGTGATTTTGTAGTAAATGTTCTTGATTCAAATGTGTGAAAATATGAATAAGGTTCATTTATTCACATTTTTAGTTTGATTTGGATCTTCACTTGGTGTCCCCTTTTAAAAAATTGGACATTACTTAAAATCCATTTTTTCAAAATGTAAAGATCCAAATTCCAAGGCACTTTTGGGAAAATTACCAAGAAGATAATGGAAATAAAAGCATCCTTAAAATGGATGGAGTAAAATTAGAAAGGTTTTCAATTAAAAAATCCTTGTTATCTTGTAAAATATTATTTTTTAGCTAAATTTCATTATCAAGAGGATAGAGATAGGATTTTTCATTCTCATGGATGGAAGCTTAATGGTAGGAAGTTAGATCTTATTCCTTGGCAAGAAAATTTTAGGAAGAATAATGTCATCCATCTAATCAAGGACACTTGGGTTAAGTTATACTCCTTGCCCTTGGAATTTTGGAATTAAAAGGTTTTTCAAATTATTTGGGGTGCCCTTGGGAAATTCTACAAGATAGATCCAAGATCTTTGGAAAAGGATGTTGCTTTTTCTAGGATGAAGGTTCAACTAGATCATTTTTATAGTGTAACTAAAGTTTTGATCATGAATATTGGTGGTATAGAGTTTATTCATATGGTGAAATTTAAGGATCAAACTAGGAATTACAAGAAATATTTATGCTTTGGCCATACTTTTAGATCTTATCTTAAGCCTGAAATTTCCTTTGACTACCATTCTCTACATGCTTTGTGTTCACCCATTCTTACTAAAAAGGGTTAGGTTTGGCATAAATTTAAGAAGATTTGGAATATGAAAGAAAATTTGAATTATTCAAATCAACATGATAATATCCTAGCTTTGGAATATGATAACCATCTAACTTTTGAATATGATTCTAAGTCATTTTTAAACTTAGGATTAGAAGATAATATAAAGAATATTAAAAATTTGAATTCACCTCAATCTAATCATTTTTCCATTCATAATCAAGTAAAGAATGTTGAATCATAAGTGAATCTTCAATAGATGTTGTATAAGGATCAAGGGCGAGATAGAAAATTTAAAAGCACATTTCATTCCTAGAATATTATAGGGAAGGTGCAATTTATACAACTTCTCAAACTAAGTTAGCTTCCCTAGATTTGTGTTTGATGAAAAAATTGGGTAGAAAAAGTGTAAGAAAATCCATTGTGGATAAACTTCTTCAATATTCATTAGAGGTGGTGAAATCTTGGTCTCAAAGCACTGTGGTGGAAATGCTTTCCACCACGAGTAGGAAACTTCACCTATGAATTTCATTTTGTTCTATAGGGATTCCACACCTTTTTTTATTGATAAGAAACATTTATATATTGATCCAGATAGATTCATCTTATTTGGGTTACTCTTTTGGAGGGATTTTTTGAGGTTTTACTGGAACTCAAGAAGTTATAAAAGTTGTTTAATAGATTATTTTTAAACTCCAAAAGAATAATTACTAATTTTCAAAAATTATGTTCTAAATGAGATTCTTTTCTTATTTTTAAAACTTTAAGGTTACTAATATCAAGGGATTGATGGTATTTTAAGGCATTCTTTTTATAATCTATAACACCCTATTTTTTGGTGCCAGGTTTTAGGGCACTTGTCGGTGATACCCTACTAGTGAACTATTATTCCTTTGACAACGATGGCATACATGTCATGTTTGATGTGTTAGTTTTGGTACATGTGCATGAATTTTGAGTAGGATACCTTGGTGGTGTTAATGTAGTCTAATAACACCAAAGAACTATTGTTTAAAGTCATTGTTCACCTTGAACTCATGTTCCTCTGTCAACTTAAGCCATATAGATTTGTAGATGTTAAGGCAGGTATTTTATGACAAAATACATATTGTTTTCTCTTTTTAACTGGTAATCAAAATATTGAAAGTGAATTTTAAAGAGAATTTGTCTGGGTGGTAACACCTTCAATATTTTTATATCCCTAACACCGATGTAAAAAATTTATATACCTCTTCATTTCTTCCAATGAATGTTAAATGAAGAAAGGTCAAATTGCTTAAATGAATTTATTGAATTTATTTAATATATATAATTGTAATTGGAAGAATGTGGTGTGGTAGTTATGGGCATGATTGAGATGATAGTGGGAGACAAATTGAATGACCAATCTAATATGCCTCCTTAGGTGACAAAGGGAAAGTCAGTATTAAATTTCAAATTTGACTAAAATGAATATTTTTTAACCAGTTGTAACCCCTCTCACCCAAAGTACCACATGGGGGAATAGTGAAGCAGATGAAATAATAAGTGAAGTGGGTGGAAATAATTGAATGTTAGAAGCTATTTATTGTCCTTCTAAATGTAGAAATGGGAGGGAAGTAAGAAGGTGTATGAGAGAAGGAAGGAAGGAGGATGCATAGAATAGAGGAAAGCAATGAGAAAAAGGAGAAGATGTTATATGAGAAAGAAGTCATTGTCAGGCTAGTAGAATACTGGCACTCTGTTTCTAGTTAAACTTGAATGCTAAATAGTTATGTTCTTAAATTTTGTATTTTTCAAGAGAAATAATTACATGTGTCCCAAAATTATTATGTAAGTAGTAAATAGGCTTGGTAAGAATTTGTTTGTTTGATTTGAGAGGTCAAGAGAAGTTAAATTGTATGTTGTATTCAATCATGCTCTACAAATGGATTGATTTTTTGGTTATTGGTTGGATTGTTCCTCTAATTAATTATCTAATAAACTCTATGATAAATTTAGAACCTTGGATAAATAAATAAATAGAAAAATCTTTTATTTGCTATTTAGATGCTTCCTTAAATAAATATACATTTAGCAATCTAAATAAAATTCAATTATTTCAAAGAGTAAATAAATACTCAAATAAAGTTTTCTACTATATCCAAATAAATATAGGTTTTTGAATTTATATCATGCCCTCTATAAAATAACCATAACTTTCTAGGATTGATCCCTTTGTTGTCTTAAGCAATGAAAATAATACCAATGCAAGACAATGATTTCATTGAATGAGATGCAATAATAGAAGAGTGTAAAGAGATACATTTTTATTTTGTTGTAGTTATTTATCCCTTCTTGCATAGTCAAGATGAATAAATTTCAATCAATGTATAAAGGACAATGACCTCTTGATCATCCTTTATAATGGACTGTTGAAGGTTTTCCTAATGGTGCTTTAACCTATCAATAAGCGAGTCTTATATCTTAGTATTCATAAAGCAACTCAATGCAAAAATAAAGACAATTTTGTATATATATATATATATATGAAAACAAAAAACAAAATTAATTTCAATTTATTCTTGTGGGGCACAATTATTTTCCTTAAATAGCTAAGAAACCAGACAATCAAATGATTTATCTTTGAGTTGGGTAACAATTTGGTAATAAGTCACCTCCCACTAAAGAGCAGATACTAAAACTAATATCAGGGGTTGAATATTTTGTTTACCTATCAATAAAATCATCTCCATAGTGTGGCATTCTAGGTAGGAAGTTTGTGACTTGTAATCAATTGGAGATTTACCTATTGGGCGCTAGTGAGATCTACTAGGAAGGATTTCAAATCTTGGCATCACATTTTTACCTCTACACCACTCTTGATATTTATAAAACACTTTGTCTTGGTCAAAAATGTTAACCAGATTGAACTTAGCATAGTAGGACATCTATAAATTGTTAGTGTTAGATGTATTTGCATATTAGAGACAACAACTGGAGTTTTTGTTCTAAAAATAACTAGTTGTAGCACGTACCTCTCAGGAATAAGAAAAAAATTTAATAAACCTCTTAATTATACCTGGCATCATATATAATTTTATTTTAGAAAGGGGTGATTCAATTTTAAATGTTTATTTTGGATGACAAATATAATGATGACATTAAAATTTAGTGGCAGTGCCAAAATAATCCTAGTTATAACTCCCATTTCATTTTCTCAATAGTCAATTATAAACATAACCAAAATGAAATATTGTATACTTGGCATCTCACTAGGATTGCTTATATTATTTTTATATTTTCAATGCTTGGTGTTAGATTTACACCTAGTGTATAAAATCTAGACAGTCAAAAAAAGGAAAAACTATGAACAAATTATTGTATGAGCATCAATAAAATAAATACCATGTTTGGCTGGGAAAACAAACAAAATTAATATATATATATATATATATATATATATATATATATATAATCTTGGTAGTTTATTATTTCTAGATGGTAAACTAAGCTTCTCGATGCTAATTCACCATTCTTTGATGTGGCTTTTCTGTGCTAGTAAGTCACCCCACCAAGTAAGGAATACATACGCTCATATATTCTTATGTTTCATTTAATGTTTTAAATTCTCTAAAGAGTTATGATTTAATATATGGAGAGACTCATTTTTTTTAATAATCACATAAATCCAAATTTTCATAAATCATATTTCTACAATGAAATATTTAAGATAAATGTTGATAATATTATTATTTAATATAAATTAAGAATATGATCAATCATGTTAAAAAGATTGAATATTAATCTTGTATCATATTTAATTAATGAGACAATATAAAAATGCTATTTAATAGGTTCATATTAATTATGGCAATAGATAAACAAAACCATTGCTTAATATCTTAGTTGTAAGTCCAACTACTATTTAACAAAAACAAAGATCAAGGAATATAATGCCTTATGTTGAATCCTATAATTGAAAACATAATAAGAGTGAGTAATAGATGAAATCCTTGCTTTTCTTAAATATGACCTGATAATGATGAATTTAATTTCATCTCTTATTATTTGTGAAATAAAATATTTTAATAATGTCCTCAAAACCAAGTTAATTACGATGATAATCATTTTATCAAAGTTGTTTGTGAAAGCACAAAGGAGTTTCCTTACTTGATTTATGAATATTCAATCTCTTTTCAATAAAGATGTTTTTTTCTATCCATTATAATTATGCAAAGATAGATATAACAGACATGATCGATTGATGAAATAGTTAGAGCCAAAAATACAAGATCTTGCTAAGAAGGGGTAGTTAACAAGGAAGTTAGCCTTAGTAATACATCTATTCATGAGTTAAAGTATATAAGCAAAATTTTATCTAGTGTAGAGACTAGCATTCTTGTCAAACTAAGGAACTTGTACTCATGTACTATGATTGGTATTTTAATGATTAATATGTCAATCAGAGAAGGAAATATTATCCTAGCAGAATCAATCATCTGTTAATGACAATTTGGATATAGAGGAATGTGCTCAAAATTATTTCTATAAAGATAGTGAGGGATAAATAAAATATTGGTATAAAATAGGGATTTCCCTTATAAAGCAACCTAAATTGTCAAAAACAACATTTGGTTAATGTGTGTATAAGGCAATGATTATGTAGGTGGTATGGGACACCCACATTAAGCATCATCATGTAAATACATTCTTAGATCTCTAACTATTGGTAATAAGAAACATTGAGACCTAAAAACTATGATATGTTTATGTTGAGGAGACTTTAGAGGTAAGAGTAGTGTATGTAGGTAGTATACAATGAAATGAATCTAATTCGAAAGTCAATTCATAGTCATACTCATAAGAATTTGCATGGAGTATTTATGATGTTGATAAGTTACAGTGATCTGTTTCTCAATTTTTGGACCCATATCTAATATACTCATGAAGGGTAAGGCCACGCTTAGTGGATGAGAGGTGTGTGGGGGATCTGATAGGCTCTGTGGTTATAGGAATAGCCCTTTATGATAATCTCCCTCTTTGAATCAACAAGGTCCACTACTACTCTTCTACAATGGTCTTCTACTTACTCAATTGGTGAGAGAAACTATTATATAGCAATTTGATTATTGTGTTTATAAACGTAAACTATTGATGTATGATAAATTGTAATGTATTTGTACTTTGAGGTTGGAATTAGTCTATTGAATAGTAATTGTAGGAAAAATAAATTATCTATGTATTATTCATAGCTTTGTAACTTTGGAATGGCATTTGGATGTTCATGATTAAGTGAAATGGATTGTAAATTGAATATTGTAATTTGTATAGTTTTATGTCACAATAGAGAGAAATTGTTGACTAAGACTTTATCTTAATTATTTATGTTTGAGGTGTCAACTTTCATAAGTGAAACACTCTAAGTTTTTTGATAAATATATGGCATGTGAGAAAATGTGTACCTACTTTCTTGTATGTTCTCATGTGAGAATACTTTTGAGTAAGCATTTATACCTTCAATAGTTTTGGAGAAATACATTTGGCCCTAATTTTGTGCATGTAGGTGGCATAAAAAATATGTACGGTAGTTTAGGGAGTAAGCACGGGCATAGGAAACTAACCCTAATATGTTTTCCTTGGTGTGACATTTATGATTATCTATATGAATCCATGGATCATGTGTATAATAATTTTAATCCTATAAGAATTATCCACAGTGTGAATGTTTAGTGTTTTATCCATGTATTGATAACTATGAATGATTATCGAGGTGATTCTCTATGGATCAAGTAAAGTGGATTCCTTTATCATTGTTAATATTTGGGTTTTTATGTGAGAGTTCTTGGGTAAGCACACAAACCTAGATTAGGAAGGTGTTATGTTGTAAGCAGCTTGAGTGTGTTATTTATCCATGAGATTCATGATCAGAGCTTTAGAAGCTTGTTTGTGTCATGAGTAGTTTATTCCCTATTTGGCTTAGAGTGTCAACCTCTTTGGTGATGACATCTCATAGAGGAAACCATCATAAGTGAAAGGAGAACTACACCAGACCCTGATGTTGAAGAGCAGATATGTAGGTTGCCCAAGTTGTGGTGGGGGCATCTAGTCTAGATCCTTAGGCTAGGTTAGGTTTAGCTTGATTTCAAATAAATCCTTGCTAATAGTTAGCTTGATTGTAAGTCAATCCTTGTGAGAATTTGAATTGATTCCAGTGCTTAGCATGTGAATTACGTATTATACTAATATCACTAGTTAGATAGTGAAATTTTAATGTCGTACATTATTCTAAGGTTTATTATCATGTTCTATGTAAACACTAACTCATTGAGTCATGATGATACACACTTATTGAATTAAGGAAGGAAAAGTAAAAATACCTTTCTAAGTTAATTATTTAAAAAAATATTTGATATGTTTTTATGGTACCTAACTGAAGGGGTTCTTACATTGTGGTATCAGATCTCTAAGTGCAACACTCATCCTAATGTGCTCATTCATGAGTCCGTGAAATATATTTTTAAGATATTACTCAATGAGATTGATTTGATGTTACTTTTGACCAATGTTAGATCGAGTGTTATCTTATAGAATTTAGTACAAATTTGGATTCTATTTTTTTCATTGTAGGTGGTGTGGCATCACTGTAGATAGCCAATCATACTTTAGTATACAAATCTTATACCAAAAGATATTATTTAGTAGTTCCAGTTATCTAGGACACTTTTATGTGTGCATCACAAACCCCAAGTTAAACACTGGGAGCAATGGGATAATTATTTGTGTGCCTTTGATCTTTTGAATTGGTGTTACTCTCACTTGTGTTTGCATAAAGCCACATGATGAAAGCATAGGTAGTTATGGCCTTGGGTTTTGGTATGAATATCCCAATGCATGGATTTTTAAAATCAACATATCAACATTGTCAAAGGATGCAAAATTATGGTTGCTCGATGTGTTGAGCTAGGTAAATTGTACTAATGCCTAAAGAAAAAGGATGACTCACCATTATCTTAAAAGGCTCAATGTTTTGAGACAACAAGCATTATTGGATCAAGTATAGTTGAATACACATGGCTGATGGATTGGAATCAACACAAATTTTGAGGGTAATTAGAATGATAACCATCATGTGTCAAGCCCTGAACCATCAATATCATGAGGTAATTAGATGTGGAATCAAATTATGATTTAATCACTTGAATTATATATTATTTTATTGTCATTATGATAATTCATTATCTATTGATGAGGATTTTTATCCATGTTATTGTATTGGTGGTTCAATACAAAGCAAATGGGAATAAATGTCAAGTGATCTTAAGTTTTGTTTCATTGAATCAATGACCCCTTTTATTGTATTATGTTAGCTTGCCCCTCTAATGGAGTGAGTCTGAGATGTCTTGGGGTTCCCTCACTCTATGTAATGAGAGTAGAATCGATGGGAGTGTGTTGTGGAATCCATTTCCTTATTCCATAGATGTTGATTATTTCCATGCAAGTAGTCCCAAGAGGAGTTCATGGATAGTTGTTTTTCCTTGGCTAAAGCCTTATTTGTATGGATCTTGGATGGTTTCATACATTTTTTATCCATGTTAGAATCAAGAATCCATGATATTGTATATAGGTTTTCATTGTATTTGTTTAATTATATGCAAGTGTGCGAAGTCACCCTCGGTTAGAGTGAGAAATTAGTGATATCACTTGGATAGCCTTGATAGGGAACCTCGTATGGTTTTTTTTTCATTTTTTGTCTCCTAGTTATGGATCACCTTGTCTCCTTTGATAGTGAGATGAGTTGGTCAGCTACAAACTCAAGAGTTTATCCTATAGAGTTGGATATTGGGTTGCATTAAGATAAGTTATTGTGGGTCGTTGAAACATTTTGACACCAATTAGGTATAAGAATCAACCTTTTATAGAGATGATCACTGTGACTCTAACCTATTGAGTACAATTAGTACTTTTATGGGATTAAAATCTAGCTTGATGTGGGTACCCAAAGGTTGTGGTCAACTATTATTTTTCCACTCTATCAAAGTGAGTTGGGAAACTTATGGTGTTTTCCCTCACTTGAAGGGTTGAGAGAAGAATAAATTGGGGTGATTAGTGTGACCTTGTTAGCGTATTTGTCCTCTCATTATTACTAAGGGTAGAGTATACTCTTGCTATGATAGGTTATTCTAATGACTTAAATATTTTGTGTATCACTATTGGTACTATTAGTGACACTATGGTGTCTACTTATTTGTGCTTACATGTCATGAATATGTTTATTATGATATAATCATGAGATGTCCATGCATGATAGATTATGTAGCATGTGGTTTATCTTGGATTATGATATATGAACCTTTATAGGTATCATCCTTTTGAATTGTCTTTTTGTGTTGACTATTGCATCATTTTGATAGTATATATTATATAACTTAGTGAGTAATTTGATGGCATATAGTACCATACTTGAATCTTGGGATTGTATTGCCACTTATGTGAAACCATGTCATACCCATGATTGGGTTTGTGAATCTTTAGAGATTCTTGTGGATAAATTGATAAGCTAATTAAGTGTTGTACATCTAGGATTCTTGGGATTTTGTTACCTATGTGGATAAATGTTACTTTTGAGTAATTAAAGTAATCATTAAGGAGTGGTATTTGTATCTTTACTCCTTATATAATGTCTTTTCACCTTATTTACAAGGTTATCCTCAATTATTATACAAGTTGCATTAGTAATCAACTAGCCTCTATTACCTATCTTAGGTTTAGTTTAAAGAACATGTTTAACATAATCTCATGGTGTGTGGAGCATCATGAGCAAGGAGGGGGACTCCAAAAATGTTCAAGCATAATTGACCAGACCTAGGTAAATTTGATCACATGGAGTGATGAGGATTGATAGTTGAATTCTAGGAAAATGGGTGAATTTAAAATAATAATAATATTGCAAGGTTTTATGATATATCCTTAGCAATATAAGTAAAATATCATCTTGCATAAGTGATATGAAATTTTATGTGAAACATTGAGCCATGTGAACTTTTTGGATATCATAGGTTAGGTAGACCTAAGGGATGAGTTATGAATAAGGAACATGAGTACTAAGAGATGGGATGGGATCCTAGGTAGTCTCATGTTGACTCAGTAGCTACTAAGTTTGGATCTGACAAGGAGAGCTTATCAGATCCAAGATTTGGCAAGGTGAACTTGTCAAATTCAATCGTATGGCAATACACATATATAATGAGGAAGGTTTATTCCTCAATATTATTATTTTATATACATTAGATATCTATTACTTCCAATTTATATTCATTGTCATACTTGTCACGAGCTACGTGGAGTAGTGATAGTATTGACTTAGAGGCTTCATGAAACTCTCCCTAGCCATTTATTTTTGGCTTTGTGCAGATATCATGTATGCATGGTTAATGAAAAAAAATTATGTGATTTGTGATATCATTTCACATATGTGGTATGGGACACATACGAGACATGTTGTTACTCTTCACCCTAGTTGAAATAGGTGATCAACTTAAATAAAGTTTGAGGAAAACTTGTTAAGAATGTCCATTTGTTGTGAACAAATATAAAAGAAAATTAAACCAAATCTTATTAAGGAAGTAAACTTGTGGGTTTCTATTGATGGGAAGTCAAATGGAAATAATACAATATTTGAAAATAAATCATATTTTCCAAAGGTACTACTTGATCAACAGTACACTTAGACAATTATGAGACATTTCTTTAATATTTATACTCAATCCTAAGTTGACTAAACCATCGGGCTCATGTCTCTTCCTAGGGGGGAGGATGTAACACCCCATTTTTTTGTGTTAGGTTTTAGGGCACTTGTCGGTGATACCCTATCAATGAACTATTGCTCCTTTATCAATGATGGTGTACGTGTCATTTATGATGCATTGGTTGTGGTATATGTGCATGAATTTTGAGTAGGATACCTTGTTGGTGTTAATGCAGTCTAATAAGACCAAATAGCGATTGTTTAAAGTCATTGTTTGCCTTGAGCTCATGTTTTTTTGTCAACTTAAGCCGTATAGCTTTGTAGATGTTGATTCAGGTATTTTATGACAAAATATATGTTGTTTTCTCTTTTTAACTAATAATCAATAGATTGAAAGTGAATTTTAAAGAGATTTTGTCTAGGTGGTAATACCTTCAGTATTGTTATATCCCTAACACCAATGTAAATATGTTATATACCTCTTAGTTTATTTCTAATGAATGTTAAATGAAGAAAGGTCAAATTAATTAAATGAAATATAAATCAAATCTTCATTTATTGAATTGATTTAATATAAATAATTGCAATTAGAGGAATGTGGTGTGGTAGTAGTGGGCATGATTGAGATGATAGTGAGAGACAAATTAAATGACCAATCTATTGTACCACCTTAGGGGACAAAGGGAAAGTTGGTATAAAATTCTAACTTTGACTAAAATGAATATTTTTTAACTAGCTGCAACCCCTCTCACCGAAAGTGCCACATGGGGGAATAGTGAAGTAGATGAAATAATTTGTGAAGTGGGTGGAAATAATTAAATGTTGGAAGCTATGTATTGTCCTTTTGAATGTAGAAAGGGAAGGAAAGGGGAGAATTAGGAAGGTGTAAGAGAGAAGGAAGGAAGGAGGACATGTAGAAGAGAGGAAGGTAAGGAGCAGAAGGAGAAGATGGTCTGTGAGAAGGAAGTCATTACCAGGCTAGTAAAATACTGGCACTGTCTTTCTAATTAAACTTAATGCTAAATAGTTATGTTCTTAAATTCTATATTTTATAAGAGAAATAATTACATGTGTCCCAAAATTATCATTTTGGTAGGGATTTGTTTGTTTCATTTGAGAGGTCAAGAGAAGTTAAACTATATGTTGTATTCAATCATGTTTTACAAATGGATTGATTTTTTGGTTATTGGATAAATCATTCCTCAAATTAATTATCTAATAAACTCTTTGATAAATTTAGAAACTTGGATAAATAAATAAATAGAAAAAGCTCAAATTGTTTCTTATTTAGATGCTTCCCTAAATAAGTATACATTTAGTGCAATCTGAATAAAATTCAATTGTTTCAAAGAGTAAATAAATACTCAAAAAAAAATTTCTATTGTATTCAAATAAATATAGGTTCCTAAATTTATATCATGACTTCTATAAATAACCATTACTTTCCAAGAGTGATACCTTTGTTGTCTTAAGCAAAGAGAATAATACCAATGCAAGACAATGATTTCATTGAATGGGATGTAATAAAAGAATATTGTAAAGAGATACATTTTTATTTGGTTGCAGTTACTTCTCCCTGTTTGCATAGCCAAGATGAATATATTTCAATCAGTGTATAAAGGACAATGACCTCTTGATCAGCTTTTCTAATGGACTACTGAAAGTTTTCCTAATGACTCTTTAACCTGTCAATAAGTGAGTCTTTTATCTTAGTATTCACAAAGCAACTCAATTCAAAAGTAAAGACAAGTATGTATATATATATATATATATATATGAAAACAAATATATATATATATGAAAAAAAAAAAATGTAATTTCAATTTATTCTAGTGTGGCACAATTATTTTCCTCGGATAGCTAAGAAACCAAGCAATCAAATGATGTATCTGTGAGTTGGGTAACAATTTGGTAATAAGTCACCTCCCACTGAAGATAAAATACTAAAAACAATGTCAGGGGTTGAATATTTTGTTTGCCTATCAATAAAACCATCTCTACAGTGTGGCATTCTAGGTAAGAAGTTTGTGACTTTCAATCAATTGGAAATTTGTCTCTTGGGTGCTAGTGAGATTTGTCAGGAAGGATTTCAAATCTTGGCATCACATTTTTGCCTCTATGCCACTCTTAATATTTTTAAAATGCTTTACTCTGATCAAAAATTTAACTAGATTGAATTTAGCATAGTAGGACATTTGTAAACTATTAGTGCTAGGTGTATTTGCAAATTTAAGACAACAAATGGAGTGTTTGTTTTGAAAATAACTAGTTTTAGCACTTACCTTTGAGGAATAAGAAAACAATTTAATAAACCTCTTAATTATACCATGTGTAATATATAATTTTATTATGAAAAGGGGTGCCTTATTATAAATGTTTACTCTAAATAACAAATAAATTGATGACATTGAAATTTAGTGGCAGCACCAAAATAATCCTAGATGTAACTCCCTTTTCATTTTCTCAATAGTCAACTATACACATAACCAAAATGATATATTGTATACCTAACATCTCACTAGGAATGCTTATATTATTTTTATATTGTCAATTCTTGGCGTTGGATTTACACCTAGTGTATAAAATCTAGATAGTCAAAAAAAAAAGGAAAAACTATGAACAAAGTTCTTGAATGAGCATCAATAAAACAAATACCATGTTTGGCTAGGAAAATAAACAAAATTAATAATTATATATAAAAAAATCTTGGCAGTTTATTATTTCTAGATGTCAAACTAAGTTTATCCATGCTAATCACCATTCTCTGATGTGGCTTTTTTGTCCTAGTAAGTCACCCCACCAAGTAAGGAATACATATGCTAATATATTCTTATGTGTCATTTAATGTTTTAAATTCTCTGAAGAGTTGTGATTTAAGATATGGAAAGAGTCATTTTTTTTAATAATCACATAAATCCAAAACTCCGTAAATCATATTTTTATAATGAAATATTTAAGATAAATGTTGATAATTTTATTATTTAATATAAATTAAGAATATGATCAATCATGTTAACAAGATTGAATGTTAATATTATATAAGTTTAAATTAATGGGATAATATAAAAACCCTATTTAATAGATTCGTATTAATTATGGAAGTAGATAAACAAAACCATTTCTTAATATCTTAGTTGCAAATCCAACTACTATTCAATGAAAATAAGGATCAAGAAATATAATGCCTTATGTTGAATCCTAAAATTGAAACCATAATAAGAGCAAGTAATAGATGAAATCCTTGCTTCTCTTAAATATGACCTGATAAAGATGAATTCAATTTCATCTCTTATTATTTATGAAATGAAATATTTTAATAATTTCCTTGAAACCAAGTTAAATACGATGATAATGATTTTATCAAAGTTGCTTGTGGAAGCACAAAGGGGTTTCCTTGATTTATGAATATTCAATCTCTTTTTAATAATGACAATTTTTTATATCCATTATAATTATGCAAAGATAGATATAACAGACATGATCGATCGATGAAATAGTTAGAGATAGAAATGCAAGATCTTACTAATAAGGGATAGCTAACAAGGAAGTTAGCTTTAGCAATACATCTATTCTTGAGTTAAAGTATATAAGTGGAATCTTATCTAGTTTAGAGACTAGCATTCTTGTCAAATTAAGGAAATTGTAATCATTTACTATGATTGGTATTTTAATGATTAATAAGTCCATCTGGGAAGGAAATATTATCTTAGTGGAATCAATCATTTGTTAATGACAATTTGGATATAGGGGAATGTGCTCAAAATTATTTCTATCAAGATAGTGAGGGATAAATAAAATATTGGTATAAAATAGGGATTTCCCTTTTAAAGTAACCTAAATTATTAAAAACAAAATTTAGTCAATGTGTGGATAAGAAGATGATTACGTAAGTGGTATGGGACACCCACATTAAGCATCATTTTGTAAACACATTCTTAGATCTCCAACTGTTAGTAATAGGAAACATCTAGACCTAACAACTATGAGATGTTTAGGTTGAGGAGACCTTAGGGATAAGAGTAGTGTATGTAGGTAGTATACATCACACTTGCAAGAATTTGTATGAAGTAGTTGCAACATTGACAAGTTACAGTGATCTCTTTCTCAATTTTTGGACCCATATCTAATCTACTCATGAAGGGTAGGACCACTCTGAATTGATGAGAGGTGTGTGGGGGATCCAAAAGGCTATATGGTTAGAGGAGTATCCCTCTATGATGCTCTCCCTCATGGAATCAACATGGTCCATTGCTACTCTTCTACGATGATCTTCTACTTACTCAGTTGGTGAGAGAAACTATGTGATAATTTGATTATTGTGTTTATGGATGTAAACTATTGATGTATGATAATTGTAATGTATTTGTACTTTGAGGTTGGAATTAGTCTCTTGAATAGTAATTGAAGGCAAAATAAATTATCTATGTATTATTCATAGCTTTGTAACTTTGGAATGGCATTTAGATGTTCATGATTAAGTGAAAAGGATTGTAAATTGAATATTTTAATTTGTATAGTTTTATGTCACAACGGAGAGAAATTGTTAATTAAGACTTTATCTTAATTATTTGTATTTGAGGTGTCAACTTTCATAAGTGAAACACTCTAATTTTTTTTCTAAATATATGGCATGTGATAAAATGTGTACCTACTTTCTTGTATGTTCTCATGTGAGAATACTTTTGAGTAAGCATTTATACCTTCAATAGTTTTGGAGAACTACATTTGGACCTAATTTTGTGCATGTAGGTAACATCACAGATATGTATGGTAGCTCAGGGAATGAACGTGGGCATAGGAAACTAACCGTAATATGTTTTTTAGTGTGACATTTATGATTATCTAAGCGAATTCATAGATCACGTGTATAATCATTTTAATCCTATAAGACTTATCCATAATGTGAATGTTTAGTGTTTTATCCATGTCTAGATAATTATGAATGATTATTAAGGTGACTCTCTATGGATCAAGGAAAGTGGATTCCTTCATCATTGCTAATATCTGGATTTTTATGTGAGATTGCTTGGGTAAGCACACAATCCTAGATTAGTAAGGTGTTATGTTGTAAGTAACTTGAGTTTGTCATTTAGCCATGGGATTGATGATCAGAGCTTTAGAATCTCATTTGTGCTATAAGTAGTTTGTTCCCTATTTGGCTTAGAGTGTTAACCTCTTTGATGATAATGTCTTGTGGAGGATACCATCATAAGTGAAAGGAGAACTATATCAAACCATGATTCTAAAGAGCAGATATATAGGTTACCCAAGTTGTGGTGGGGTTATTGGGTCTAGGTCCTTAGGATAGGTTAGGGTTGGATTTATTGTAAAATAATCCTTGTTAATAGTTGGCTTGATTATAAGGCAATCCTTATGAGTATTTTAATTGATTCTAGTGTTTGGCATGTGAATTGTGTATTATACTAATGTCACTAGTTAGATAGTAAACTTTTAGTATCACATGTTATTCTAAGGTTTATTGTCATGTTCTATGTAAACACTAACTTAGTGAGTCATGATTATTCGCACTTGTTGAATTAAGGAAGGAAAAGTAAGAATACCTTTCCAAGTTAATTATTTTATTAAAAAAATCTAATATGTTTTTTTGGTACCTAATCGGAGGAGTTCTTACATAATCATTGAGTGTACTTTACTTTTTGGATCTTTTTCAAAACATTTTATTTCATTTTTGTTACAAAATGATAACATATAATATCTCATTTATGATGGAGATTTGCTTTGAATATCTTACACATTTTGTTATGATTAAATTTCTTCCTTTTTCCCTCACAAATTCTCATTTTCTCTGTTAATTCAAGTATGGTTAAAGTTAAGCACATGGTGAACTATGGATCATGTATGTTTGAGAAGTACCTACTATATTTTTTTCCTAGAGGTTGGCTAGGTAAAAAAATTTGAATGACTTTATGATTTTGATGAAGTTATTAATACATAATTTGCTTTGTCTTTCAAAAATGGAATGGTTAATATTAGAGTATTACATTTGAAAGTGGATGAAGCAATCATTACAAAAGTCATGGGTCTCCCACAAACTTGGGAGTGTTAGTTTTTTATGAAGGTTAAGGTCTCTCATTATATGAATGTTATTCTTCACACTAGATAAACTATTGTAAATATAGATTAAGGCTTCATTTGTTCTTCTCTTCCCTTGTTTTAACCTCAAGTTTCAAAAAAAAGTCATCATTACCTTACCTATAAAGGTTGATATTAATTTATATTTGAGTATCACTTTTGGATACTTTAACACCTCGAACATATGAATTTAATGAATGTGTTTTTATTCATGTTGAATTTGCTTGAGAGGATGTCTTATACAGTTCAAAAAGGTAATTTGAATGCTTTGGATCATCACGGCCTTATCAAATTGATTATTTTGGATGCTCTATTTTTAAAAGACAGATATTTTGTCTTGGGAGGGTTTATATACCTCTTTGATGCTCTTATCCCTTTGTCCTCCTATTAAAATTTCTAAAAGAAGATAGGTACCCTTAGGAGTTTGTTGTCCTCAAAAATGTCAGCTCATTTTTAAGACAACATATGAACTATTCTAGTTCATCAGACCAAAATCCTCTCTTCCCTTTTCAAAAATTATTCTGAGAATTCAAATTCTTCATTATTCAAGATTTTTCAAATTTCTATGAACTCTGCAGGCTTGAATCTATGAACTCTGTAGGCTAAGTTCTATGGACTCATTTCTACAGACTCTGCAGGCTTAAATCTATAGACTTTACAGGATGGAATCTACGGACTCATTTCTATGGACTTCACCAGTTTTACGGACCCATTTCTATGGACTCTGAAGGAAAGAAACAAGCTCTCAACACTTAGGCAATTTCAAGGTTGGTTCAATCAAAAATGTCCATTGAAAAGCTTCTAAGCAAGGATTGAACCATTGAACCATTAAACCTTGAACCATTTTGGTTCAATGGGTTTAATGGGTTCAAAGGTTTAACATCATCAGCAAGAGTTAAGGGCTTCAGCAAAGGTTCAACATCATTTGGTTCAAAGTGTTTGGTTCAACGCGGTTTGGTTCAAAGCATTTGGTTCAAAGAGTTTGGTTCAATGCGGTTTGGTTTAAAGCGTTTGGTTCAACGTAGTTTGGTTTAAAGTGTTTGGTTCAACGCATTTGGTTCAAGTAGTCAAGTGAATGAGTGGAACACAAGAAAGTGATTGAACCATTAAACTATTGAGCCATTGAACCTTGAACTAAAAAGGTTCAATGGTTCAAAGGTTTAAAGGTTCAAAGTGTACGGTTCAAAGGAGTGCCCAAAAGGAAAAAGCCTAAGAGTGGAAGTTGCCAAGTGTCAACATCCGTAGCTTCTTCCTTTTGAGTCATAAGGACTATGGTGGGCCCTAGGTGAGTGGCTAAACTCAAGTGGAACACACCATGTGTCACCATTTTTTTAAGTCCAAATGAGTCCCAATGTTTCTAAATTATCTCTAAAAGCTCAATGGAGTGCAACAAGTGTCTACATCCATGTTTTGAGTTTCTTATAAGCTGCAAAGCTTCTTTCAATAAGCTTCTCTTAGATTTCCATGGAGGGCACCAAGTGGAGATGGAGTAAGGTTTCAATATGTTTTTCTAAAAAGTAGTGAAAATTTCCACGTGCCCTTGAAAATCTTGGTGAAAGCTGACAAGTGTCAACATCCGTAGTTTCTTCCTTTTGCTTCTTTATTTTCTAAGGACTATGGTGGGCCCTGAGTGACTTGTTAAACTTAGTAGAGTACACCATGTGTCATCATATACATGAATTCCAAATGAGTCCTAACATTTCTATAGTGTTTCTAGGAGCTCGGTGAAATCCGCCACATGTCATCTTCTGCAAGACTCTCAAAAGGGGTGTAGAGATTCTGTAAGTTAAGCAGATGCTGCCAAGTGTCCTCACCTATTTCACAGTGGAAGGCAACATGTGTCATTTGTTAAGATCAATGGAAAGTAGCCAGAGCAAGTAGGAAAGACATGAAGGAATTGCTAAGGAGGATGACGGGCCTGCAACTATCAAATTCAGGGCAACCAATTGGCCGTTGGATTTCAAATGATGACAGACCCGAAGACATCAAATTTATGGCAATGAAATAATTATTGATCCTTGTAGGCTTAAGCATGGACCCGAAGGCATTCAAAGACCTTCAAGCCAAAAGTAAGAACCACCAAGAGGAAGAACCAAAAGAAATAGAAAAGTACAAAATACACCCAGGAAAGGGGGAACGATGGAGAAAGATCAGAAATATCCACACATGGGATATGTTTCTAGAAGGTGAAGCAGTCCACCAGGTGGACATCAAAGAGCATGAACATTCAATGGCATGGCCTATTTTTTTTCATTGAGTAGAGTGAATAGCTATGCACACATCAGGAAACACATCAGGTAGCCCATATTAAAAACTAGCGCTCAATTCCAGCATAGCCCATGGATAGAATTTTAAATGCATTAAAGGCATTGAATGCATCATAGGCCACTTTTGTGAAACAAAGCACCCAAGTCTTTCTTGGAGCACTATATATTGGACTCTCACTTATTATTTTAGAGAGATCTCTCTCTTTTATTAAAAACAAAACTATGCCCAAATTGAAAGGCATTACTGAGACTTTAAAATCAGATTGTTGATCATATTTCGTTATTTAAATAAGAAAACAAGTGACTTTTCAAACTTTGTGCTAGAATAGCTTGGTTGTTGGGGAAATTATTCTTATGTCTATTTCCTTAATACGTTTTTTGTCCATTTAATTAAATAATCATAATTAGTAAAAGTAATCAGGAAGGTGTCCTGAAGCTAACTATGGAGAGAATTTATGCCCCCACAATTGCCTTTAGTGTGGTTTCTTTCTATTTATTGTGTAAAGGATTTTGGGATGACTTTGTTCCCTCATTATCCTTCATATTTTGTTTCTGTGTAAAATATCTTGGCATGAATTTGTGCCCTCATTGTCCTTCGTATCTCACTATTGGGCAGTTGAGGTGGAGACTTTGTGCTACATCTCAGTATGCTGGTTACTATGCCTTTGGTTACCATTTACTTGTCACTATCTAAAATAACTCCTATTATTTACTACAAGATCACTTCTAAAAGAAGAGAAGTACCTTCAATATTTTCACCAAGATATTCTCCTCTATTTGTTAACATCATCTCTGAAAAAAGAGAGATGGATGGTTTATCCTACCCCTGAGTGTTATTTTCTACTTATATATATATAGTATATAACTCTTGCATATTTATAGGGAACCTCCCCTTGATGAGAGGAGAGATTTGTCTCCTTTTGATGTAGTAAACCTGCACATCTGGCTGACCAATCTCCCTATGTTGTGGTTGAAGAGACCTATTTTGCTCATCAGTTAGCCGGTGACAAAATATTCACCCAATAGTTTTTGGTGACTCCACTAAGGATTTACATGCAATCTAAAGCCTCAAGTTTCAGATTGAAGAATTCCATACCCTTATCCATTATAGACTCTAGTAACTCCATTCTATGTCTTACCCATTATCATTATATCCTTACCATCTACCTCCACCTCCATGCCAACTAAAAGAACGCGTAGTTTGAAGCCTCAAGCTTCAAGATGAAGCAGTGCCAGTTCTTTTCTATTTTTATTTTTACACTCTGGTAGATCCACGGTATACATGAAGCCAAAGGGCTAAAGGTATTATTGACCCTTTATTCGATTTGGTACAACAAAGTAATTTTGATCTATTTCCTTCACCATCTCACCTCTAATGAACCAAGAGTTTTCCTCCTACTAAAGTCAAGTCTCTATTACTAGGCAAAGCCTCCAATTCTACTTTTAATAAAGCTTTGTCAATATTTTCCCCTCTAATATTTGTTATTTCACGTGTCCATAGTCATACAATGGCAATTCAAGGTATTTGGGGTGACTCTTTTGGCCCACTCAATTTAACTCCACCTCTACATGAGCTACCACGCAGTTCAAGGAAAAATTTCCCCAAGTTCTATGGTGATGGTAAGGTTTATCTTGATGAACATATTGCAGCCTTCAGCATAGCTTATGGCATAATAAGTGTGGAGTATGAGGATGTAGCAGTCAGGCTGTTCGTGAAAACTTTACAAGGTGCTACTGCAAACTGGTTCTATCATCTGTAAGCCTAGACTATGACTGACTGGAACACTCTCAAAGCCAAATTTGAAGCTAGATTCAAGCCTACAGAAGATGTGCATGCCATGTTGGCTCAACTCACACAAATGAAGGAGCCTCATGAACCAATGAGGGATTTCATAGCCAAGTTTGACAAACTCAGGAATTGAATTCCTGTAATTGCTCAGCCAACACCTAAAAACCTCAAATGCTTCTTCATCAACTCACATCTACTTGAAGTTAGTTTTCTACTAAGACGTGCTGGCCAAATAGACCTTGATATAGCTCAATATTTGGCCATTGAGGTGGAAGATAACCTTATCTTGTAGGAAAGATAAAGAGAGATCCTAATAGAGATAAAAAAAATCATCTTCTAAATATCTATCTATAGGTACTACTAATCTAATGGTGCAAAAGCTAGCAAATGAGCTACTAGCTCTCAAGAAGAAAATGGTGCAAGGGATATCTTTAGCTCCTTTATATAGAGATATTCCAAGGAGGACATTCCCCAATCAGTCATACCAAGGCAATGCTACCAAGAATCAAGGACAGCCAAATCATCTTCCTCTTCCACAGGGGAAACTTGCCATTGAAGCACCCCCAACCAATTCAGCAGTTAGATATCTCAAAATAGAATCTAATTTCTCTTTCCAACCTGAATTGAACTAAGAAAATGATGCTAATATCTTCACTGAAGAATAATAAGAATTATTTGGTGACTCCAACATTGGTTTCCTAAATTACCAGGATGAACTTAGAAGTAAAGGTAAAGCAAATGAGGGATCATATGCTGTGTTCACCCAGTCCAAGAATCAGTCAACCCAGCAAGCTAATAAATAAAGAATAGAGGAATGACCTCAACCAGTAATTTTAATTGTTAAATGGGGAACCACTCTACCTTTCCAACCAAAGGACCCGGTGATTTCAGGAAAGGTAAGTACATCAAACATCTCTACACCTTCTACTTTAACTTCACAAATCAGTCCTCCCCCTCCCTAAAACTAAAAGGATGAACTCCTATCCTCTGTTCCTAGTCCATTTTAGTCATTTGACATAATTGACCATGTCAAGAAGACCAAAATTCAAATGTCTAAATTCAAATTTTTACAATCCAATCTTGAGCAGTTGGATAGGTTAATTCAGTGTGTGAAGAATAAAGCTGTCCCTACAGGACAAGATGTTAAAAAGGTAACTCATGATCTCCCAAGGAACATGTCCATCCCAAACAATCTTGTCATTACTCCTCTAGCTGTCCCTAGAAAAATAGAGCCTTTCTATGTTTCCCTACTGATAAATGGTTACAAACTGAGCAATTACATCATAGACTCAGGTGCTTCAAACAATGTCATGCCTGCCAAAGTGGTAGAATCTCTTGGTCTCATATTGACCAAGACATTTGGGAGATATTTCTCCATGGAAAACAAATAAGTACCTCTATTGGGACAAATCAAAGATGCCCAATTTGCATTTACAGCATTCCTAAACAAAATAATCAAGATAACAGTCCTAGTGGCCAATGTTCCAGCCTCATACGACATTATTTTGGGGTGAAATTTTTGCAAGAATGTTGGTGGAGAATTGATTATGGACCTATCTAAAGTGAAGATCCCTGTCAAAGGCATCATGAAGAGGCTGCTTTTTGAAAAGGAATTAAAATATGTTGTTACTCAAACATCAACCCTTAAAGCTCAAATTCTATTTAAATCTTCAGGCATGGTTAATTACTTCTTAACCACAGAGGATATTCATGTTTCAACAAATGAAAGTCATGTAGGTGATGATCTAGGAATTGACTCAGATGAGACATCAGAGTAGGGTGCAGTATAGATAAAAAAGAATTCCCCCTTCTAAGCAAGGAGAAATCTAAGGAAAGATCAATTTCTGATGATGTTTAGATCCTAGAATTTGATGGTAGCAATTATTCTACCGGCTCAGGGGCTAGGATTGTGTTGATATCTCCTCAAGGAGATATTTTTACTTCTTCATACAAGTTCTAGTTCAGCAACACCAACAATATAGCTAAGTACAAATCTCTATTGCTTGGATTGAAGGTTGCTTGAGATAAAGGCATTAAACTCCTTCATGCCAAAGGAGATGTTGAACTGGTGATTTATCAAGTAAGGAATCTGTGTCAAACTAAAAATGAGAGATTATGCTATTACCACAATTTATTATGAGACCAAATTGAAAGCTTTGATGCTTTCAACATCTCTACCATACCCATGGAATTTAATGATTGAGCTGATGCATTAGCTATTTCAGTAACTCTCTTAGTTCCTCACCTAGACTTTAAAGGAAATAGGTACACTATCGAATTGGTCTTTCAACTAAATGTGCTTGATAATGCCAATCATTGGCAAGTGTTCAATGGAGACAACCAAATCATCACCTTTTTGGAACAAAAAGACACCTTTGAATAGCTTCACTTTGAAGGTAGTAAGCTCCAAAAACTTGAATCAACTCCTAAAATGAATTCAAATGCAGGTAAACAATTATTGCAGTTAAAAGGGAATAAAATTCCCAAAGGATTGCTTTCTCTTGAGAAACTGTTTGACAAGCATGATAGGTTCATCAAACAACAACAAATAGATTCAAACTCCTCCCAGGGGTTTGATCAGATAAATTTGGGTACCAAGGAAAATCCCTAGATGGTGAACATTGAGAAGTGTTGTACTTTAGAGGAAAAACTCAAATTTATTGACCTACTTCACCATTACATGGATGTTTTGGGGTACTCTTATGATGATTTGAAGTCGCTCAAACCAGAGGAAATTCACCATGAAATTCCTCTCAAGGATGATTCAGTGCCTTACAAGCAGAAATCATGGTAGTATAATCCAAAGATATCAAGTAATATTCTATCTGAGATCTAGAAAATGCTAAATGCTAGGATAATTTTCCCAATCCATCATTCCACATGGATTGCCAACATAGTCCTTGTGAGGAAGAAGAATGGCAAAATTCACATCTGTGTGGATTTTAGGAATCTAAATCAATCATCTTTAAAGGATAACTATCTTTTGCCCATCATGGATCAAGTGCTTCAGACAGTGACTGACTCAGAGATGTTATCAATGCTAGATGGCTTCTCAGGATACAATCAAGTTAAAGTTGGTGAAGTAGACCAGCACAAGAATGCCTTCACCACACCTTGGGGCACCTTTGCTTATCGAAGAATGTTATTTGGCCTGATAAATATTGGCACCACTTTTGAAAGAGCAATGGACCTCACTTTCAAATATGAAATGGGTAAGTTCATTATGGTATACCTTGATGACTTGACCATCTTTTTCAAGCATCGCTTTGAACATGTGTGCCATTTACAACAAGTGTTGGAACATTGCCACCAAAATGGCATTTCTCTAAACCCCAAGAAGTCTATTTTTGGAGTGACAGAAGGGAAGCTTCTCAGACACATTATATTCTGAGAAAGCATAAAGATTGACTTAGAGAGAGTCAAATCCATTTAGGAGCTTACTCTACCCACAAGTAAGATTGTAGTTCATTCTTTCTTTGGAAAGGTGAATTTTTTATGAAGATTCATTCCTGAGTTTGCTAAGAAGACTCATCATATTATGGATATGATGAAAGGAAAGGCCACTTTCAGCTAGATTGAAGAAGGCAAATTGGCATTGTGAGATATCAACATAGCCATTACCCATGCTTGAATTTTAATTTGTCCAAATTATACCAAGAATTTTACAATGTACAGTTATGCTTTTGAGCACACACTTTCAGTGATTTTGATTCAACAGAATGAAGAAGGTGTAGAATATCACATATCCTTCATGAGCTATCCTTTTAAATCTCATGAGCTGAAGTATTCAAACATAGAAAATCATGCCTATGTAGTGGTCAAGGCAGTAAAGCATTTTCACTTTTACATTCTAAATTCTCACACTACCGCCCTGGTTCTTGATACCATAGTTAAATCCATATTAACTCAATAGAAGTTTGGAACCAAAAGGGGGAATTGGATTGAAAAAATCTAGGAGTTTGATCTAGTTATCAAACTGATGAATCTGGTGTGGAGAAGGTGCCTTTGTCAATTGATTGTTGACAATAGACTCAAAGAAGTAGGGCATGAAGAAAAAGAAGTGGAAAACATGCCAACAGTCCTCTTTATCTCCACCACGAATGTGTGGTATTCAAGTATTGCTCATTTCCTTACTTACGGTGAGTGTCCTACCCACCTGTCTTGTAAATAAAGGAGGACTGTTAAATTTAAAGTTTCCAATTTTGTCCTCTGGGACAATGGCCTATACAAGAGGAGCCTTGATGGAGTGTTTTTTCACTGCATTGATAAAGTGCAGAAAAATGAACTTCTAGAATCCTTCCATAATCTGGCCTATGGAGGACATTTTTCTGTGCCTATAACTACCCACAAGATTCTATGAGCTAGGTATTATTGGCCTACCCTATTTCAAGATGCATATAAATGGGTGTGTAAATGTAAACATTGCCAATAGCTCGTGAGAAGACCTAAATTAGCTGCATTGCCTCTCAAGCCAGTAGTAATAGAAGAGCCATTTTGGTAATGGGGAATTGATTTCATTGGTACTATAAACCCATCTTCAAGCGCTGGACATGATTATGTCCTCACAGCCACAAATTACTTCACCAAGTGGTTGGAAGTTATTCTAGCCAAGCATGCCATTTTGGAAGTAGTATGCAATTTCCTCAAGGAGAACATCATTTCTAGGTTTGGGATCCCAGCCAAGATTATGATCGATAATGCAGCCTATTTCTCTTCACATGAGATTACTCAGTTCTACTTTTATTATGGGATTAATCTCTCCCACTCTTCTAATTATTTTCCACAAGGGAATGGGCAAGCAGAATCGAGCAACAAAAACTTGGTGACCATCATCAGGATGCTGGTAGATGACAACCAACAAACCTAGCACAAAGCATTATTTGATGCTTTATGGGTAGACAAAATTATGCCCAAAAGGGTAATAGGTATGTCACCTTTCCAACTTATGTATGGTCTCAATGCAGAAATACCAATCACCCTAGAATTACTAGCATTGAAATTGGCAAAGATGATCAAAGATCAGACATATGAAAGCTCCATCAATAAGAGGATCATGTGCTTAATTGAGCTGAATGAGTAGTGAACTATGGTGGTGCACCGAATTGCTATGCATCAAAGTCTGGTGAAGAAGGTATTCGACTAGAAAGCAAAAGCCCATAATTTTTAGATTGACGATCAAGTTTTGTTATGGGATAAGAGAAGAGAACCAAAGGGAATGCATGGGAAATTTGATTCCCTATGGAGAGGCCTATTTACTATTAATCAGCTCAATGGTGAAAATAGTTTCTTGCTAAAATATCAAGATGGTATGCCCTTTTCATTGCCTTATAGTGAGAAACATTTGAAGCACTTCAATCTGTGAAGTATCAAATAAGATCAACTTGTACATATCTATATTTGTATAGTCTTTAGTTCTATTTTTATGCTTTTATTTTCATTTTTTTCACCTTTCTTTTTGGGTAGCATGACTCCATGGCCCAATGGCATACTTTAAGGCACTAGAGATTCTAATTTCTACTCCCCTCAGTTGTTCCAAGTTTTCAACTGAAGGAAGTTCCCCAATTGGAGCCAGTTGTTGTCTGCAAAAATGTCAGCTCATTTTTGGGACAACATATGAACTATTCTAGTTCATCAGACCAAAATCCTCTCTTCCCTTGTCAAAAATTATTTTAAGCATTCAAATTCTTAACTATTCAAGCTTTTTCATATTTCTACGGAATCTGCAGGCTTAAATCTACGGACTCAATTCTACAGACTTCATAGGATGGAATCTATGGACTCATTTCTATGGACTCCACCAGTTCTATGAACCTATTTCTACGAACTCTGTAGGAAAGAAACAAGCTCTCAACACTTAGGCAATTTAAATGTTGGTTCAACGACTTGGTTCAATCAAAAATGTCTATCAGCAAGCTTTTAAGCAAAGATTGAATCATTGAACTATTGAACCTTGAACCATTTTGGTTCAACAGGTTCAATGGGTTCAAAAGTTCAATGTCATCAACAAGAGTTAAGCAATTCGACAAAGGTTCAATGTGGTTTGGTTCAAAGCATTTGGTTCAACATGGTTTGGTTCAAAGCATTTGGTTTAATGTAGTTTGGTTCAAAGCATTTGGTTCAATGTGGTTTGGTTCAAAGTGTTTGGTTCAACGCATTTGGTTCAAGTGGTCAAGTGAATGAGTGGGGCACAAGAAAGTGATTGAACCATTGAACCTTGAACCTTGAACCAAAAAGATTCAATAGTTCAAAGGTTTAAAGGTTTAAAGTGGACAGTTCAAAGGAGTGCTTGAAAGGAAAAAGCCCAAGAGCGGAAGCTGCCAAGTGTCAACATCCGTAGCTTCTTCCTTTTGTGTCGTAAGGACTGTGGTGGGCCTTGGGTGAGTGGCTAAACTCAAGTGGAATGTGCCACATGTCATCATCTACATGAGTCCAAATGAGTCCTAATGTTTCTAAATTATTTCTAAAAGCTTAGCGGAGCACGACAAGTGTCTGCATCCATGTTTTGAGTTTCTTATAAGCTGCAAAGCTTCTTTCAATAAGTTTCTCTCAGATTTTTGTGAAAGGCATCAAGTGGAGATGGCAGAAGGTTTCAATATATTTTTCTAAAAAGTATCAAAAATCACCACGTGTCCCTTGAAAAGCTCAGTGAAAGTCGACAAGTGTTAACATTTGTAGTTTCTTCCTTCTGCTTCTTTATTTCGTAAGGACTATGGTGGGCCCTGAGTGACTTGCTAAACTCAGTGGAGTGCACCATGTGTCATCATCTGCGTGAATTCCAAATGAGTCCTAACATTTCTATAGTGT
Source organism: Torreya grandis (assembly GCA_037957365.1). Classification (NCBI taxonomy): domain Eukaryota; kingdom Viridiplantae; phylum Streptophyta; class Pinopsida; order Cupressales; family Taxaceae; genus Torreya; species Torreya grandis. Next base: position 6,107,102 of record JARHVA010000106.1, on the reverse strand, counting down.
TTCTAGGAGCTCAATGGAAGCCACCACATGTCATCTTCTCTAAGACTCTCAAAAGGAGTCTAGAGCTTCTATAAGTTAAGCAGATGCTGCCAAGTGTCCTTACCTATTTCACAGTGGAAGGTGCCATGTGTCATTTGTTAAGATCAGCAAAAAGTGGCTAGAGCAAGTGGGAAAGACATGAAGGAAGCTAAGGAGGATGATAGGCCTATAATTATCAAATTCAAGGCAACCAACTAGCTGTTGGCTTTCAAACAATGATAGACAAGAAGACATCAAATTTGTGGTAATGAGATAATTGTTGATCCTTGCAGGCTTAAGCACAGACCTGAAGGCATTCAAAGACCTTTAGGCCAAAAGGAATAACCACCTAGAGGAAGAACCAAAAGAAACAAAAAAGCACAAAATACAACTAGGGAAGGGAGAATGATGGAGAAAGATCAGAAATATCTGTGCATGGGATATGCTTCTAGAAGGTGAAGCAGTCCACTAGGTAGACATAAAGGAGGATGAACATTAAATGGCATGGCCTATTTCTTTGCATTGAGTAGAGTGAATATTTATACACACATTAGGAAACACATCAGCTAGCCCATATTAAAAACTAATGCTCGATTCTAGCATAGCCCATGGATAGAATTTAAAATGCATTAAAGTCATTAAATGCATTGTAGGCCATTTTTATGAAATAAAGCACCCAAGTCTTTCTTGGAACACTATATATTGGACTCTCATTGTTTTAGAGAGATCTCTCTCTGTTATCAAAAATAAAACTCTGCCCAAACTGAAAGGCATTACTGAGACTTTGAGCTCAGATTGTTGATCATATTTCATTATTTGAATAAGAAAACAAGTGACTTTTCAGACTTTTCACTGGAATAGCTTGGTTTTTGGGGAAATTATTCTTATGTTTATTTTCTTAATACATTTTTTGTCCATTTAATTAAGTATAATTAGTAAAAGTAATCAAGAAGGTGTCCTAAATCCAATTGTGGAGAGACTTTATGCCCCCATAATTGCCTTTAGTGTGTTTTCTTTTTATTTCATATGTATAAGATCTTGGGACAACTTTGTGCCCTCATTATCTTTCATATTCTATTTATGCATAAAGGATCTTGGGATGACTTTGTGCCCTCATTGTCCTTCATATCTCACTATTGGGCAGTTGAGGTGGAGACTTTGTGCTACATCTCAGTCTGTTGGTTACTATGCCTTTGGTTACCAGTTACTTGTCACTATCTAAAATAACTCCTATTATTTCTTGCAAGATTACTTCTAAAAGAAGAGAAGTACCTTCAGTGTTTTCACTAGAATTTTATCCTCTGTTTTTTAACATCATCTCTAAAAAAAAGAGATGGATGGTTTATCCTACCCCTGAGTGTTATTTTTTTCTTATATATATAGTATATAACTCCTGCATATTTATAGGGAACCTCCCCTTGATGAGAGGAGATATTTGTCCTCTTTTGATGTAGTAAACCTACACATCTAGCCGACCAATCTCCCTATGTTATGGTTGAAGAGACCTATTTTGCTCATCAGTTAGCTGGTGACAAAATATTCACCCAACAGAGTTAAGGAAAGAGATAATCAAGGGGTTTTGGTCTTAAATCCTTCCTCAGAAGTAGGGGTTCAACAATCTTCTTCTTCTCAACTTAAAAAGCTTCATAGGACACATGCATCATCCTCCTAAAATTTCCATTTATGCACCATGCTTACTCTATAAGAAAAAAGTTTAGAAGTGTGTCATTGGCTAAGGAAGATAATGTTGAAAAGGCTAACATTTTTTAAACTTTTAAGTTTAAATGGGGTCAATATTTTAGGTCCCTAAGGGATGGAGTTAAGATTATATTTGAACCATTTACTAAATCTCAAGCTTATTTAACTTCAACTTCTACTCTTTATTTGTAAAAGACACTAATTATAATAAAAAAAACTTATTATTAACAAGTTATGAAAGGAGCTTGAGGAAGTGAAATTTTTTAGATTGGTGGATGATGAGAAACATGAGGAGAATATTTATAATTTCAAAATGTATATTGGTTTTATAGGTAATATTTTTATTCAAATGATGAGATGTAGGGGACCTCATAAACTATATTCACTAATTCTTAGGTAAAGTGGTACATGTTTATGTTTAAAATAATTATTGAAAATTTGACCCCAATCTTGACTACTAATAATCTTGTTGAACAAGGTTCTAGACTTTCTTCCAATCAAGATAAAAAATTGATGTGTGAAGCATACTTGCACAACCCAATCCTATATACTACATCTTCATGGAATTGTAATGCTTTGGTTAGGGATGTTCACCTTAGAGATTTTTATCATATATATGGAATGAAAATAATAATGAATTAAAAATATTCATGTATTATATTATGGATTTTAGGTGCCCATTATCAATTTAGGGGGACCACAAATCCTATTGAGATTATTGGAAGTGAGATAAATAATGGAAAATGAGTCTTTGAAAATTAAAACTCTTTGTGCTAACAAAAAAGTTATGGGAGATTTGGTAGATTTGGGGGTGAATTTTATGTTTAATATTTATGTTAAGTATTATAATATGTGGTCATTGATACCTGATAAATTAAAAATGAGAGAACCAATTCTCTTCTTAACTTGCTTAGTGCCTTTGCTAGATTGATTTTTTTTTATTTGCATGTAATGTTGAATGGTTTTGATAGCTAGTTTGGGCTTAAATTATAACTTCATCCTCTTTGGTTCCCTCTTATGGATTGGAGGGTGTTCTATTATTTGAAGAATGAGGAAAATTTTATTAAATGGGTGAAGATGGAGAAAGACAATGACGTTATATATTATAAGGATCTTCTTCAAATCTCACCCTATGACCTCAAAATGATTTGTAAACAATAATGCTTCATATTATATCTAAACCATATATTATTCATGAATTTTATTTTAGGTGAAGTGATAGATATGTTTAGTTATGCTATATAAGTATTCCTTTCCTAAGTTATGGATGAGATACCCTCTTTAATTTTTTGTTTTAGCACAATTTTTTGGTTTTTTGGATAGTGTGGTTGTTTTTGTTTTTTGGAAAGCTCTCTTAATATGATATGTTCAAACTTTATTTATATGTAAAATGGTCATCATTTCATGTATTTTTTAGATGCTTTATATTAACTTTTATAGCTTTTATAGTTGTGAACAATTTTTTACTCCTTTCCTCCTACTTAATTTACTTTTAGCATAGATTTTTGGGTAATTTTATTCACTTTGGGAATGGCACTCCCTTTAATTTTTTTAGTTCAAGCCTATGAGAGTGGATATTTAATACCATATAATATATGTATTCTACAATTCTTTTGGACTAACTAAATATTTTATACACTTCTTATACATATTCCACCTCTTCATGTTAATTGCTACTTTGTTAGCCTTATGGATATTGTATGAACTTTGACGTAAATATTTTGCATTATATGAATGAAAGGGGTGAGGGACACCATAACTCTCTTTTATTGATAAAAATAATAATTGGCCTAAGTAGTATGAGTTAGAGAGATTAATAAATATCTTCTACACTTATTATACATATTCCACCTCTTCATGTTAATTTCTTCTTTGTTGGCCTTATGGCTATTATATGTAATTTGATGTAAATGTTTTGCATTATATGAATGAAGGGGGTGAGGGACCCCATAACCCTCTTTTATTGATCAAAAAAATAAGTAGCCTGAGTAGTATGAGTTAGAGAAAGTAATGTATAATCAATGTAAACTAGTTTAATATGATTAATGGAAATACAAATATAGAACTTGTGTAAAGTATGAAGATGCCCTTAGTAATAACATGAACCTAATGAAGGTAGGTAATGCTAGGTATAGGAATGTATTACAGCTATGTGTTCAATTTCATATAAAAAATTTATGTCCTGCATCTCACTCATGTATACCATGAAATGCATGTGCATAGAAAAAATTAGATATACAATGTACTATATATGATAAAACATAATGTAATCATGTAAATAAGTAATACATGTCATGAATATGTCCTTATTTTCATTTTTTGAATATTTTTATTTTTAGTATTTTGAAATTTTTGAACTATGTTTTGAAATTTTAAAATTTAATATGTAGCTATGTGGTCATGTAAGGCCAAGTGGCAAGGTTGTGATGAATACAATAATAGAAGGGATCCAAACAATTTGTGGCATGTGTCAAGGAATAGTATGCAACAAGGTTAATAACATAGTAGTTTAAAGGAATTGAAGGCAAGAAACATTCCCCAACTATATATGTGAATCATAACATCATGGCTTAAGATAATATGCAAGAGGTGGAGGGGATGAGAAGGAATTAGTGTATATGCTCACATATTATATAGTCATAAATGTGCATGATTGTGTAAGCATAATGTAGGCCTTAATAAGTAGGGATAATCAATATATAGGTATGAGAAAGTAATATGCTTTAAAATAATATGCATTATGATTAGAATATTATAAATTATGTGTCATCGTAGAATATATATCATAAATGTATGATCAGGATAAATAATCAAAAGGCAAGGGCTAGTGAAAACATCATAACAAATTAAATCCAAGGGATGGAAGAATATTCAATGAAATAATATATGTACACATGTATGTCAAGATAGAATAATAGATAAGGTGAGTAATCAAGCAAGCATCAAGAATTTATGAAAGATGTTTATGTTCTAGTAACCAATGCTCCCATCAATATCATAGTCATAAATATGTCATGTATCATATATGTCAAAGTCACCAACTGTATCATCATAATCATCCACTACTTTAGACTTGTCATCCCAATCACTCAATGTAGGATATTTATAATCATTTTTATCATAGTTTTAAATTGTCTCACTAAATTCCCTTTGTCTTTTATTGATTGATATGCATGTCTTATACCCTTGCATTTGATAGTGTTGAATGAGATGAATTTCCCTAGAAACAAATTCTATAAAATTGTGTGTGAAATGGATGTTCTTCACACACTTACTTATGTGGAGGGATTTTTTTTAGTTGATAAGTTAGTGAATCTTATTTATTCACATATCTCATTAAACTCTTAGGAATAATTGAAAATGTATTACAAACTATTGCTAAATATGTATATTTTGGCCTTCAGAGAATATTAAAATCTTGAGATTCTTTTTGTTCTTGCTCTTTTTGTGAAGGACTTTTTATTTGTTCAATTAATTAAATTTTATTATGTTTAATTTGCTTCGGATATATTTGTGTATTATGATATGTAACTATGCTCTTAATGGGAGCCTTATTTTCATATGTTTGATCTCTTTGGTATGTGAACAAATTGCCTTGAAAGTTGAATGAAATTATCATCTTAATGTTATCCAATTTTGCTTCCATTTGTTTTAACCATGATTTTCCAAGTATTACATTTAATTCTGAAAGAGTATAGATGACATGTAATAATGTCTCTTTTGACTTAAACTTTCTAAAAAATTGTATAGTAATATGACCTATTACAACCTCATTATTGTTTGTATGTTGTATTCACCGTATCCTATTATACATGTATTTTAGTATGTCTATCATCAACACCAATACCTTATTTATGTTCACCTGTTATAAGAGTTGGAATGACCACTGATTCATTTTTAGGAACTTTTTGGGATACATCGATCTTCTTAGATTTTCAACTAGAAAGAGATGCAGAAGTCAACCTTGTAGGTGCATTGGTACCTTTGCCAAATGTAATAACACCCTTATCCAGAAGTTGTTCAATTTTATTTTATAATGCATAAATTTTATCTCTATGCCTATTGATATGATGATAGTTATAAAATGATAATTCCCTCACTCATTGAATCCAATGTGTTAGTGTTTTACCCTAATTTATATTAATGAGTGAGATTAATCAAATCAAGATATAACTTTGAAACATAATTTAGATTATAATATATGGGATTTAAGCATACATCTAAATGTAAATGATTAATAATATATACTTTTAATTTTAATAAGTCATATACCAAATATGGAAGTACTAAAGAGATCACAATACTTTATTTTTCAGTTGTCTAGTTGACTATGATTATGTCCTAAAAGTGAAAATTAGGGATAAACACTCATTTGGCTCACTTGATACAGGAATTGATCTACTACCTACATTGGATCACTTCTACAAGATTGGACATTATCACTTATTGATTCTTGTTTCACTAAAAAATTTCTATTTTAAGTATAAAGGAAAATAGAAAGAAGGATAGGGATAAGTGATTAGAATGAACCTAGATTTGATTTGTGCATCATATCTAGATGTTGTGAGCACTCCTCTTTGGCTAGGGAGGACTACCTACAAGTAAGAAAACACTAACACAAGATGTTTTTTAGTAGTTAAATGAGTGGGATACCAAGCTACGTGCTTGTTCTAGGAAGTTTGAAACTTCCTTAGAGATGACAGTCCACTTTTGAGAGACAAAAGAATAATAAATAATTGAAAGAAAGGTAAAGAGAGAGTGAAAGAGAGATAAGATTACCTTTATTAATAACCTATATGTAGCAGAGAGTGACAGGGTGCAGGTGATGTACTCTATTTGTATTTTATAAGTTATTTGGGTAGGTTTTGAAGAGGTTAGGTAACCCACACTCATTGACATCAGTAGAGGAGTGATCAATTTTGATTATGCTACTGAGGTCGGTAGTAAGGTGACTGATGTCGATTAGGCTATCGAGGTTGGTAGGGGTAATAATTGTTTGGGAGCTTATAAAAGGCTTTTCTAAGTCTAGGAAATGTTTTGGATTAGGTCTAGGAGGTTGGGAGAGTTATGAGAGAGAGATTATGGCTTGGGTAGATTTTGTCAGAGGTTTAGTGTGTCAAGTTAAGGGGAAATAAGTGAGGAAGCTTTGTAACTCCCTCACGGGGGTTCGGTAAGAAGTGCATAAAGTAATGAATAGTAAATATAAATAAATATTAGAATGAATGTTTAAAATACCTATAGGATAAGTGATGTACCTAGTTATGGTTATCGAATGATATGTGCTAGATTGATGCTCCCTAGCAGGGAGTTTTAACCTGAATAACTGAATAGAGAGAACAAGTGGGTGTTGTTGGTCCTCAAGAGCTTACTTGTTAATCATGATTGACTTACATAAGATGATAGTAAGCCAAGATGTCAAAAATAGAATGTCAAAAGCTTGAATGCAAGTAAGAATCAATTTTCTTAATTTCTACTAACCTAAACCTCAAGTTGGAATTTAGCTTATATTGTCAACATTGATGATCCCACCAACGTCAGTCATGGGTTAATTGATGTTGAAGGCCCTAGAATAGGTAAACCTTATTATTTTTGGCCTATTTTTTGTTTTATTTCATGCCAAGTGTGACACCCATTATAAAATGGTAAAAATAAGAGGCTAGAAAGGAGGTAGTTGATTAGAAATTTAATTTGGAAGTAGAAATAAGTCTTGGGTAGTTAGGTTGAGGAGACCAAGTCTTGAGGTGGCTCATCAAGTGAGAATTTTTCATAGGGTGATGTGTCCAGGTAAGGTGGCACTAGGGGTCTTTAATTAACTTAATTAAGTATTTTAAATTAATTAAATGTGTGAGGGGTAAAAGTATGGGTTAAGGAGATTAATTGTTATTATTTAAATGGGCTTAAAGGGGGTTTCGACACAAGGAGTTACTCATGTGTGTGTGATGTAATTTTGGTGTCTACATTTTCCCCTTTTGTCTTATAATTTGTACTAACATGTTGCAAGACAAAAATAGGAGTTATATGCTCCAAGTATTGGATGAGGTATCCCCCCTCAAAATGGGAATCAATGGAGGAGAAATTAAAATCGAGTATTGGTTTGATAAAAAGGTAATTGGGTAAATGGTGGAGAATTAAATATCACTCTATATGTGTATAATACAATGATATATAGTCTATAAAGTCAAGAATAGGCAAGGTTAAGGAGGACTCAGATAGAAGTAACCAAATCATAGCTTATAAGTGATAGCTGATAGGTCAAAACAATCAAAGTTGTAGCTCCAATGGTTGATATGTCCTAGGTATTCAAGGTAAGAAGTGCCCCTAGAAAACACAAAAGGGTTGAAGGTGATAGGATGAGCTTGGTTACCATCCAAAACACCTAATATACATACGTGTGCATAATAGCCAACTATAGTGGAATAGCATAAGTGGTCAAGACAAGCAATGAAAGGTTGGTGTAAAACGGTCAATGAGTGAGGAGATATTCATGATCTCCAAGTAAAATCATCATGGGTGAAGATTTAAGTGATCTTCAATGGCATTTGTCATGGTTGGAATGATATATGTGATCTCCAATTGCCCCAATGTATGGGTAAAGGTTAAAAATTTGGGGGTTGCTTTGTTGGGGAAAACATTATTGGAATGGTGTCGACATTGATGACATTATCGATATCGATAATATAAAGTGTTGATGTCAGTAAACTATGGAAACATTACTGATGTCAGTAGGTGTTAGCAATGACATTGATAGATTAGGTCAAAAATGTCGATGTTGGTAGCTGATCAAACTCATTTACAACTTTATGATTAAAGAGAATAAATAGAGCTTGAGAGCGACTAAGATGGTAGAGCAAGGAGGGGACCCAGTAGGAGGTGCACCACCATAAGAGCTAGTTGTGCCAGCTAAGAGGATATGGAGAGATGAGGTAAGAGTCTTTGCTAGTTGGTTTAAATTTTGATTTAGGTATTTGTAGTTTTTAGCCTAATTTAGAGGCGAGGGTGTAGAAAACATTAGTAGAGATGTAGAAAATAGTGTAGGTTAGTGTTAGGATAAGTTGGGGGGTTGTTTGGGTAGTTTTTAGGTGAAATTTGGTCATTTTAGGTTTGGGTCATTTGGCCCTAGGGCCAATGAGGTCCACTAACATCAGTAAACACTACACTAAGGCTAGTAGGTACCTATTGATGTCAGTTGATACTTAGGCCTATTAAGGACTAGTGTTAGCATTAATGTCAATGTTGGTGACTATGAAAAAGTAGTAAAATAGGAGAAAAGGGTGAGTTTGGATCCCCAGTCAAAGTAGTCAACTTAGCCTAATGGATGAGCTAGCCTTAGAAGACCCCATGTCGATTGAGTGTTTCCTACATAGCCTAGTTTAGGTCCTTAGGCCAATGTAGTTCTTCGAGAGCCTAGGGAAAAGATCTAAAAAGGTGTGGGAATGGGGAAAATGGTAAGTTGAGATAGGCTGAGAGGTCTAGGGATTAAAAGATATTTTATATTGTTAAGAGTCAGGGATATAGGTCGTGAGGCTGAGAGTTGTGATAGGTTGATAGGCTTAGGGTAGAGAGAGAGAGAGGCAGTGAAGCCTAGGGTAAAGAGAGAGAGATAGTGAAGCCTAGGGTAGAGAAAAAGAGGTAGTAAAGCTCAGGGTAGTTAGTTAAGTGGGTATATGGCTGAGCTAACCTTAGAAGACCCTGTGTCGACTGAGTTGTGCCTACATAACCTAGTTTAGGGCCTCAGACCAATGTAGTTCTTCTAGAGAGATGGGAAAAATGTGGTGATATATTATATTAAAAGGTATGTGAATTGAGTTGTTCATGTGTATGGATACAGGTGAGGATGGAGCTAACATTATGAGATCATCTATCAAGGCTATTGACATGTATGAGGAGGGATGTCACTCCAGATGAGTGGGATCACATGGTAGCTGTGGGGTTAGGAGGAGTGTGATGGTACTATCAAGTCACTTGAGATGTGTCCCTAATGATAACATTGATTGAGAGGTGAGATCACACCACCAACACCTTCCATCTACCGACCAAAGACTTGATAGTGACTTAGGAGGATGTTTATAGGATTTTGTGGCTACCACTACAGGGTGAGGAGCTCTTCACATGCTCAAGAAAGGAGCATGATATAAACATGGTCACATTATATAGAGAGCATGTTAGTGAGGTGACTTACCATTCTATGAGTTTTGCATACAAGCCACTCTATATGGCTGATGAGGAGTAGCATCATCTAAGCATCCTGATGATGATCGAGATCATGGTGTATACATTACCAGATGTAGACAATAGTAGATTATTGATTACATTGATAGGTGTGTTTGCATAGATGGTTGAGCAATGGACCATTTTTGCCTAGAGCCCAATATTTTTGGCATAGTTATACAAAGAGCTATGGGGTTTGAGGTTATGATGGCAATATAGTTTGTGTGTCAACCATGTATTACATTGTTGGGCATATGAGCACATTATGGTGACATAATTATTGGGGTTACCTACCATGATCCTAGTTGGATTAAACATTGGGTTTAGATGATGGAGAGAGCGCATGACACAGACCTGAGTGAATGGCATGGTGTGAGACATTGATTATTATAGGTGCATGATTGAGGGCTTGATCCCTATAGATATTTTGTGGAGATTATATCTAACATACCTAGTTTTTAGAGGATATGCACAATAGCTTTTTAGGTTGCAGAGCTCACTATGGGTCAAGGGGAGATGGGCTATTGAGTTGGAGATGGTACCTATGGTATGGGTCAGGATGTAGTTTGGTCTACTACAAGATATTCCACCTGCCTTCCCTTGATATAGGAGGGATGACATAGAGGCACCCATACCATTACCCTAGGAGATAGATGGGCTAGATTTTGAGGAGCTACTAGGAAGGCTAGGTGTTGGAGACCTAAGGTGCATAACGACATATATAGCTTGGTGGGTAGGGTTACATCCCATGGTGGAGGTTAGGAGGCCACCATAAGATTTACAGGGGTTGGTGAGAGAGAGGAATGCAGTGGTACAAGCTTGAGATGTAGTAGTGCAGGCCTGAGATACATCCCAAGCACAAGTTTTAGCCTTATAGAGTTAGGTGGTGATGTTGTAGGGCTAGATTGGGGCTCTACAGGGGTAGCTTATAGCACTACAGGGCTAGGGTATTATTTTATAAGGTTAGGTGACTATAGTGATAGTAGAGAGAGATAGTCTAAGAGCAATAGGCTAGGCTACTCCTCCTCCACCACCATAGGGACTAGTACAGACTGAGCCATCATTAGGTGCTATGGTACCTCCATAAATTATATCTATGGTGAAATATTTGACTACCCTAGATGAGATTGCCTATTATGAGATGGTGATTAGAGATTTCCCATAGATTTATAGATATTTAGAGTTCAGAGAGTAGGAGAGGTCGATGTCACGTGCCATGGCTTCTAGCTCACATAGATGAAAACGGGTAGAGAGTGGTGATGATATTGCTTCTTCACAACCATGCAAAGAGCCTTGAGGACCCTGAGTGTTAGAGTTTACTAGTTTTGAGTATATATGTTATACATATACCAGCCTATGAGCTGAAGATGTGAGATGTATATTTTGAGAGAGAGAGAGATATTATGATGAAGTAGTTATGGACATGTATTTTGATCATATATATATACACATGAGATGTTCATTTATTATTTTGTTGAGATGTGTTTATTGTGATGGATGATGATGATGTGGATGATGTTTATTTTAGATGCTAATTTTATGCTATGTTAATGTTTATGTTAATGTTGATTATGTTAGTTGAGTTAGACTAGCCTTTCCCATATATATGATGGTATATGCATAGTTGGATGGTTAGTTTCATCTTAGCATTTTTCCATATTTTGTGATGGTGTATGCTTAAAATGAATAGATTGGTTATGTTGGTTTATTTCAACATTTTTCCATATTTGTGATGGTGTATGCATAAAATAAATTGAGTAGGCTTTGTTAGTGTTGGTATGACATTATTTCTTTATTTGAAATATAGAGATCGACATGTGATGTAGATGGGAAAATAAAGAGGCAGAATGCTCGTGCATTGGCAAAGATTGTAATCGAAACATAAATAGGCTCAGGAAAATGAGCCTCTTTCATGCCTTAAATCTTTAAACCATTGTGTTTGTTAGAGAAGTGTCATGTTTACCTTATATTAAGTGAGCTTCATAGTCCCTTAAACGAGTATGAGGGGAAAAAGGGTTAAATGAGGAAAATGTTTTGGTAAATAACCTACAAAGTAGGGATGATATGCCCCTACTATGGGTGACCCGAGAGCTACTATAGGCAAGTCCATGACTTAAAGCTTTTATTTTTGTGTAAGTTGATCAATGTGGGAAGCCTAAAATGGAATTTTGTATGGGTTAAGGTGGTATAAAGTTGTGAGAAGCCTTTTTCATTTATTTTTTCCTTTAAGAACAAAGCTTAGCTTAGTCATCCTTCAAGGGAGTGGTCTAAGCATTTGTTATTAATTTTAAATAGTTGTCCTTCAATGGAGTAGTCTATTGATATTAGCAAAGAGAATTTATGTAGTTGTCCTTCAAGGGAGTAGTCTACGTTGAGAAGTATGATCTGAGACTATAACTTTTTTTCAAATATCCCTTCTTTTTTTTTTTTTTGCTTTTAGTCATAGAAAGACTATAGAGGCTTAGGAGTTTTCCACTTTGAGGCCAAAACGATACCACTTTGCAAGTTAACTAAGTGTATAGGAGTAAGGGTGAAGAGGAAGAGAAATGAATGTAATAAGGATGCTCAAGAGATGAGCTCAAGTTAAATAAGAAGTAAAGTGACACTCATTTAACAAAAGAATGGTCATAGGTGTAAGGTATATAAAGGCTCAGGTTTTGGCCTTCCCTCAAGAGAAGATAAGTAATAAGTTGTTGAACCATACTTGTGAGTGATGATATAAGGTCCAAGCCAATTAGGAGCAAACTTACCCTGTTTGCTTTTTTACATGTTCATCACATGTTGATTTTGTTTTAAGATGAGATCTCCTATATTGAAATCTTGCTCTTTGAGGTTTTTTTTATAAGCACATTTGATACACTCTTGATATATTTGGAGGTGGTTGAGGGCTATAATATGGTGCTCATCAAGCAATTCAAGTTGAGCAAAATGTTCTTAGTGAAAGTCATCATTAGTAAGTACATCTTGTAGAGAAATGTGAAGAAAAGGAATCTATACTTCAAGAGGCAAAACATCCTTCATCCCATATACCAATTAAAAAGGTGTAGCATCGGTAGGGGTTTGAATGCTAGTATGGTAAGCCCATAAAGCAAAAGGAATGTCTGTGTGCCAATCCTTGCATGTATCATTGACTACCTTCATGAGAATTTTGGTCAATGTTTTGTTAGAAGCTTATATCTGTCCATTAGCTTGTGGATAGTATGGTGATGAGAAGCTTAATTTGATTCCAAATGTATCACAAAGACTTTGAATAGTATTATTTTTGAAGGACTTGCCATTATCTATTATAATCTTATGAGGGACACCAAAATTATAAATGATGTGATGGTTGATGAAGTCAATAATTTTGTTAGCTTTAGTGGAGATGAGAGGGATGGCCTCAATCCACTTGGTAAAGTAATCAATGGTAGTAATGATAGAATGATAACAGAGGGATGAATGAGGGTTAATCTCTCTAATTAGATCTAAACCCCATTAGGAGAAGGGTCAAAATTCTTTGGTGATTTGTAATGCATGACAAGGAATGTGAAAGATGTTAGCATTTTGTTGACACTTGATGCAATGCTGAACATAATCAACATAGTCTTGATGAAGTGTGGGCCAATAATAGCCAAGTAAAAGGATATGCTTGGTAATGGCATTACCATCGAAATGCCCACCACAAATCCCATCATGAACTTCTTTAATAGTGAAGGGAGTCTCAGTACTAGTGAGGCATCTAAAGAGAAGACCATCAAAACCTTGTTTGTATATAAGTCCCCCTAATATAGTGTAATGAGTGACATGTTTTATAAAGGCTCATTTTCCATTATTAGAGAGATCATAAGGGGTAATAGAGAAGGAAAGATAATATGTGAGTTATTTATACCATAAGTCATGTGGGTTGGCTATTACATTTAAAATAAAGAGGATGTTAGCTAAGACATAGGAGGGTAATGTTAAGCGATGCATGGTAACATAGATTCTTGAAGAGGTGGATGAAGAGGGTATGTGTGAAGCAAGTGAAGCCATCGTGTCAGCAAACTTATTTGTAGATTGAGGAATAGTTTTCAAGAGATAAGAGTCAAATGATCCCAAGAATATATTTACATGATGTTTATATCACTACAAAATTTCATTTTTGCATAGGTAGGAACCATTAACTTGGTTAAACAGTAGCTGAGAATCACCAAAAATGGTTATGGATTTGATATCCAAAAAGAGAGTTGTTTAAAGTCCTAAAATCAAAGCCTCATATTCAACCATATTGTTAGTGCATTCAAAATCTAGTTTAAATGACAAAGGCATAAGCTCACCATCTAGAAGAATAAGAATGACCCCCACACCCCCACCATGTTGGCATTTAGATCCATTAAAGAACATCATCATTTTATAGGAGATGTCATCGGTGGAGAGTGTTGTAATAGATTCATCAGGGAATTAAAGGTTTGAAGGTTAATTTTTAGGTAAAGGGGCAATAGCCTTCTAGTTAGTGATTATTTTCCCTTTAATAGACTTTTGTTAAATGAACTCTAAGTCAAATTTAGCAAGAAGCATGAACCACTAAGTTACATGTTGGTTGTGATATGGTTTGGAATGTAAGTATTTGAGGGGATCAGTATGGGTGACCACATAGGATTTGTGATGTAGGAGATAATGGAAAAGCTTAGAGGCAAAAAATACAAACACAAGGCAAAGTTTTTCAGTATAGATATATCCAGTCTCATAATTAATAAATGTGCAGCTTATGTAGTACATTGCCTGCTCTCGATGTTGGTCATCCTCATGTGCAATCATAGAACCTAGAGAATGGTCTATTGTGGAGATGTATAGGTAGAAAGGTTGATTTTTCTTAGGTGGAATAAAAAATGATGGGGAAAGGAGGTATTGTTTAAGTGTGTCGAAAGCTTCTTGGAAATTTGTATTCCAATGGAAGGAGACGTCCTTTTTGAGGAGATGGTGAATGGGTTGGTAGTGATCTAACAACTGGGAAATGAAGTGGTGAATTGACTAAAGTTTGCCTTGTAATTTGTAGATTTATTTGATATTAGTAGGTGGATGCATCTTTAGGATTTCTCTAACCTTAGTAGGATCAACCTCGATACCATAGAGAGAAATTATAAAACCTAAGAGCTTACCAAAAAGAACACTAAAGACACATTTCTTTGGGTTTAGTCAAATGTTATATAGGAAAAGATGAGAAAATATAATTTTGAGAATTGTCAAGTGATCCCGATGAAGTTTAGACTTGTTAAATAAGTCATCCACATAATCTTCCATAATTTTGTGTAGGAGATCATGGAAAATGTAAGTCATGGCACATTGGTAAGTTGCACCTGTGTTCTTCAAGCCAAAAGGCATGACCCAATAACAAAAAGTCCCCCATGCAGTAATAAAGGTTGTCATGTGTTGATCCTCAAGAGAGATCAAGATTTGATTATATCCAGAGAATCCATCCATAAGTGATATCATCTCATGGTTGACTGTTAGATAAACAAGTTGGTCAATACTTGGCAATGGGAAATCATATTTTAGACAAGTGAGGTTTAAATCATGATAGTTAGTATAAATGCAAATTCCCCTTATCACTTTTTTGATATGAAAAATATTGGAAATCCAATGAAAGTAGTCAATGGGTTGGATAAATTTCATAGAAAGGAGGCATTGGAGCTCTTTTTTGACAAGGAGAGCAATACGAGGATGCATCTTACAAAGCTTTTACTTAACAAGTTTGCATCTCGATTGGTGACAATGTTATGGGTGATGATAGAGGGGTCAATACCAATCATGTCATTTTAAGACCAAGCAAAGGCTTTGTTATGGTCATTAATAAATGTGGCATAATTATCTTGCTCAGAGGAATCTAAATATTGGTTGATATTAAGGATGTGAGAGTTATCATAAGAGGGTAGGTTGATGTCAATGGTTGATTCATTTAACATATCTTGTGTTTCATATGGGAGAGATCATTAGATATAGGAATCATCCACACCCATGTAGGTGATAATTGCATCATCATCTTGACATTGGATAGTGTTAATAGTGGGAGAGTCTTCATCAATTATTTTAGGATGAAAGAGAGAAAGGGAGAGAGAAAGGGACCTTGTTTCCTTACCCTGATCATAGGTGAGAGGACCCAAATGGATAGCATTTATTAAAAAAAAAATAGGAGGTATAGATACCTCTTATTTAGTAGGTGATGGTGGATAAGAAGGTGGAGAAGGAGAGACCTTCGATAATTGGTTCATGGGAGGTTTTAATGAGTTTATTTGGTTCATCATATCCCACTCCATGCCTCTTTTTATAATTTTAAATGGTGTTTTTAGTAGGATATTCAGTAAGCGTATCAACACCTTGCTCATAACAACCCAAACCAAATCCTTTCCAGGCACACCTATAGACATAGGTGTGAGTGAATCTAAGATTACTTAGGAAAGACTATTCATAGGTAAATGGTTGTGGCGAAGAAGATGGATTGTTGACAGTGAGAGCTTGATCAACTCCCCCATATGTGAAATTGGTTTGAAGGTTAGGGGGGCCATAAGGGATAACTATCCAAATATGAGGATCATAATTTGGGTGCATGTGAATAATTCCATACTCTTTTGGATTATTAGACATGTCAAGCATCAATAAATGATATTTATCGAGTGACAAACATTGAAAGGTCTCCTCCATGAGATCTTTGTCAAGAATTTGTGTTATCATTATCTATGTAATCGGGGGAGTAGAGCTTATGGAATCTTCAGAAGTATCATGTGGAGAAGATGATGTTTTCAATGGGATGAGAACATCATTGGGATTATAGGTCATGTTACATATTTTAAATAGAGGTGGGTCAGTAGGTATAGCATGTACTTGTCCATCATGTTCAAACTTGACACAGTGATGAAGAGTTGAGGGTACACATGCCCTAGCACATATCTAAGGCCATCCAAACACTATGTTATATTGGAAATCTCCATCCATAATGTAAAAGAGCTCAATAATAGTGCAGGGACCTACACGGATATGTAAGACAACAATACCCACCATAGTTGTTATAGTATCATTAAAGGAGTAGAGTACCGTATCAATTTGAGACATGTAATTATCGATAAGGGCTAGATATTTGTAGGCATGAGTGAAAATAATATTAATAATATATCCCCCATTGATCATAACTCTCTTGATATGAGTTTGATCAATATATGCGGTAATAAAAAAGGTAGAATCCTGATCTTCCAGATGTTGAAGTAGAATTTCTAAATGACTGAAAGAAATTAGGGAGATGGAATTAAGGGAGCTGACCAAAGATGCAAGAGGTTGGGGATCATTTGATTATACCTCAATCACTTACAAAGCACTAATAAAAGCTTGATAGTGTTGGGATGATTTTTGGATTAACTCATATAAAGACATTTTCATAGGAGTTTGGTGAAGTTGTTTCACCATTGATCTTTGAATAACATCCAAAGATGTTGTTTTAGGAACACCCAAGATGGAAATCTTAGGATTAGGATGTGGAGTGTCTTTGGCAAAAGTATGAGCCCAAGGAGTAGCAACCTTTTCTTTAGCTTTAGCTTTTTGGTTTTGTGACTGTGTGGCCACATTACCTATATTGATTTGAAATGTCAGTGAAGGAGGTGGTAAAGGGGTTGCGATGACATCTTTATATTTGAATTTAGGTTTAATAGTAGGAGGCAATGTGGATGTCAAATTTGGAATAATATGAATATTAAAGGCCATGTCATCGAAGAGAGTGTCGACATCAAAGTGTTGCTAAATGACTATGGTGAGGGCTTTACAACTCTCAGTATCGTGTCTAGGTGAATGATGATATAAGCACTCTTTTGTATCATTAAACCAATATGGATTCATTCCAAGAGTACTATAAGGCTTAATGGGAGGAAGAGTTATTATGGAATATTGCAATAACTGATATAAGAAAAAGCTTTGAGATCTTGTAGGTGGGCTCGCACTTATTGTGCTAATAGGAGTGGACACTTTCTTATGTTTTAGTGATGAAAAGGAAATTTTACATGGTACCTTGTTTGGTGACATCATATTTATGTGTTTTGATATCACTTTCTTAGTGTTAGATGTGAGAGGCCTACCAGATGGAAAAAGTAGGAGTAGAGGTAGCTTAACCTTTTATTTGGCTTGGTTAGGCGATATTACAACTAAAGTAGAGGGGTGTGGCTCCAAAATGCATGGTAAAGTTAAGGGTTGAAGAAGGGATCAGCAAGATCTAAGGGGCTTAACATTATTCTATAATTCAAGCTATGAAACTCCAACTTATGGTTAGGAGTTAAATCTAATTTCACTTATGGATGAATTAAATTAGAAACAGGGTGTATGCCTAAGGGTCTAATCTACTTTAATGTAATAGATTCTTATGAGGGTAAGGGTTCTAACATAGATGGCTAAACTTCAAGTGCTTTTGGTGAACAAGTTATAGCTTTGTCAAAGACCTTGGGGTAAAGGGTAGTAAGAGGGTTGGTAGTAAAGGTTGACATTCATTGTGTTGGATAAGGAGCTTTAAGCCGGTCCCAAAATGCCACATGGTCTAACTTCATAGAGTCAAGAAATTTTAGACTTTTCACCAAACTCAAGAAGGCTTTGGATAAAGTTGATGTAGGCCTTATAGTTGTGTCTTTAGAAGGTTGTGGTGTTTGGGAAAGAGGGAAATTATTGGTTTCTTCTACTTTGGGCCAAAGATGAGAAAGAACCACAATGAGGTCATCTTCTATAGAGATGGGAGAAGTGACATGGTCTACCATGGGTGAAGGGGAGGTAGGTGAAGAATGTTCCTCAAGAAGGTAATGCATATGTATTATGGCTCATTCAACATGTGGGTGAGGCATGGGTAAAGTATGATCCTCCATAGGTAAAAGAAGGGGTAAGAGTGGTATAATTTAAGTAGGCACAATAGGTCTCTCATATATTATGGGAGTATATAATACTAACTCCTCTAAGTGAAAAGGTGGAGTGGGTGGGGTAATACTCTCTATAGGTGGAGGATAAGTAGGCAAAGAAGGTTCCTCAAGAGGGTATAGTGCAGGAATGATGTTCCCTTCAACATTTGGTTGAGGAATAGGTAAGGTGTGGTCTTCAAGTGGTAAGAGGATAGGTAATATTGGTGTAAATGTAATTGGAATTATAGGATCTTCAAGTGGCAAAAGGAGTGGTAAAAGAGGATCTTCCTCTCAAGGGAGTGGAATGGGTAAAATAGACTCTTCTACCTAAAGAGGAAGAATGGGTGAAATATATGCCACTGAATGTAGGGGAGGAGTCGATAAAATAGGTGTCTCCTATTGAGGGGAAGGTTGACCTAAAGGTAAAGGAAGAACTAAAGGTAAAGGAAAGACCAGATTAACCATAGATATTATGATCATCTGAGTTAGTTATAGACTAGACAATATTTTGATTCGGTGAATGGTTAAGAAAAGGGTGTTTGAACACATCTATACTTTGATTAGAAAGTGCATTAGGATTATCCAAGATGAGATCACCTCTATCAAGCATATCTTAAATAATTTTCTTGAGTGTCTTACAGTTATTAGAATTGTGGCCTTTAACTTGATGGTAACTTCAAAACTCATCTTCTTTGTACCAGGTTGGGATAGGATGGGAAGGGTCAAACTGTATAAGAGGTTTGATCTGAGGAAGGGTTATGACACTTTGTTGTAATAGTTTTTCCAAGATGGATGTATATGAATCCCCAATGGGAGTGTATTATCTTTATTCATATCATCATTGGAATTGCTTGGTTAGATTTTAAGAAGTCAAGGAATTTGATTGGTTTGTGGTTATGGAAGAGGCTGACTTAATGACCATCACATTGGTAGAACCTTTAGATTTTTGGTTAGAGGCAAAAATTTTAAAGGAAGAGGAGTCATTTGATTTGGAATTAGGATTCTTACTATGCAACTTGACTTTGCCTTCATCTATCACATGAACCTAAAGTTTTCATGCCATTGTAAATGCCTCATCAAATGTGAAAAAGTTTGTACCTGGAGTGTGGATGAGATGTGCTTAGCACATGCCCTTGAGAAGAGCTCAATAAGCTCAGGTTGGGGTTAGGAGAAGGAGAGTTGATTAATCAAGCTTCTCTAATGAGCGACAAAATCTATAATAGACTCATCATCAAATTATCTGATAGAACAAAAGTCTATCATAGAAACCTTTTTAGAAATGTTAATAGAGAAATGGTCTAGGAATATTTGTGTGGGTTGGGTAAATGAGAAAAGGGAGTGTGGAGGTATAGAACTATACCAATCCAAGGCAGCACCTGAAAGAGACATAGGGAAAGTATGAAGTAGTAACGCATCATCATGCCCTATTAAATAACAAGCATGTTTAAATGCTCATAAGTGTTATTATGGGTCCTCTTTACTCTAAAAATGAGTAAATTTAGGGAGTTCCCATTGGATTGGATAAGGGTGAATAGGCACAAAAGGATGGATTGGTTCATTACATATCTAATCATAAGATAGCACATTCTTTGAACCAGAAATGGATGTCTCTAGATTAGACATCTTGTCCACCAGCATCTTAATGAGCTCTAGAGGGGGATTAGTTTGAGGAATACCTCCTTAGTTATAGGGAAGCTGATAGGAAGTAGAGGGAGCTTATGACATAACTTGCTAAGGTTGTGTCAAGGCAACATAAGTATAATGAATCATAGGCTAGTGTGTAGAAATAAAAGGGGCTTGTCCCACTGGGTTGGAGACTATGCCTTGGTTGGTTGTTGTTATTATAGGTTGGATTATTGGCATGGTTAGACTAGATGAAGGATGAGTCATAACTCAGGTAATTATAGGCATGAGGGTAGATGGAATAGGTACCACTAAATTCTAGAATGGGGCATGACTTGACTGAATTGGTTGTGGTTATGAAAGTAGGGAAGTTACAAGAGGGTTTAGGTGGGATTGGGTAGTTGAAGATGCTACACTTTGGACATTATTTATAGTTGGGTTACTCATCGAAGTGGTGGTTTGGGTAACCATGGGGAAAATAGTGGAGGCAATTGAAATTGAGGTTGTCTCCATTAAAGAGGTTGGCATACCATAGATTGGGTCACTCGAAGAATTACGAGTTTGGCTTATAGCAAGGTAATGCTGAAGGGATGCCACATTGTGATCAATAAATTTAGAAAAATCTTGATCTCCCTCAGGCATAATGGGAATTTGGTCGGGGCTAGGAGTATGCTCTATATTTGAAGTATGCTCCATGATAGAATCAAAAGTGAGAGGGGAAGGTGGAAGTGGTTGTTGGCTTGCATAATCAGAAAGATTTTTGACTTGAGCTCGCGTAAATACCATATAAGAGGATGTTTAAATAGTCTTACTACCTTGTATTTGAAATAGAATAAATAAAAACCAAGTTTAAGTGTGGGTAATTGGGCTATTTTAGCTTGTTGTTTTGAGTCAAAAATGTTTCACTAAATTTTGTCTATTTTAAGTCTAAAGGAAAACAGAAAGAAGGATGGGGATAAGTGATTAGAATGAACCTAGATTTTGTTTACATGACATATCCAAAGGTTGTGAGAACTCCTCTTTAGCTAGGGAGGACTACCTGCAAGTAAGAAAGCACTACCACAAGATGTTTGTTAGTAGTTCAATGAGTGGCCTGCCAAGCTATGGGCTCATTCTAGGATGTGTTAAACTTCCTTAGAGATGATAGTCTATTTTTGAGAGACAAAAGAATAATAAATAACTAAAATAAAGGTAAATAGAGAGTGAAAAAGAGATAAAATTACTATTATTAACACATGTATGTAGCAGAGAGTGACAAGGTGTAGGTGATGTACTCGGTTTATATTTTAGAAGTTGTTTGGGTAGGTTTTGAAGAGGTTAGGGAACCCATAGTTACTGACACCAGTAGGGGAGTGATTAATATCAATTATGCTATCGAGGTCGGTAGTAAGGTGACCAATGTCGATTAGGCTACTGAGGTTGATAGGGGCAATAATTGTTTGAGAGCTTACATAAGGCTTTTTTGGGCCTAGGAAATGGTTTGGATTAGGTCTAAGAGGTTGGGAGAGTTATGAGAGAGAGATTATAGCTTGGGTAGATCTGGTCAGAGGTTTTTTGTGTTAGGTTAATGGGAAATAAGTGAGGAATCTTTGTAACTCCCTCATGGGGATTTAGTCAAAAGTACATAAAGCAATGCATAATAGATATAAATGAATAGCATAATGAATGTTTAAAAGACCTACAGGATAAGTGATGTACTTAGCTATGGTTACCAAATGATATGTGCCAGATTGATGATCCCTAGCAAGGAGTCTGAACCTGAATGCCTAAATAGAGAGAATAAGTGGGTATTTTTGGTCCTCAAGAGCTCAATTATTGATCATGACTGACTTACACAAGATGATAGTAAGCCAAGATGTCAAAAATAGAATTTTGAGAGCTTGAATGCAAGTAAGAATCAATTTTCTTAATTTTTGATAACCTGAACCTCAGGTTAGAGATTGGCTTATATTGCTGACATTGATGATCCCATCGATGTCGACCGTGGGTTAACCGATGTCGATAGCCCTAGAATAGGTAAACCTTACTATTTTTGGCCTATTTTTTATTGTCTTTCATACCAAGTGTGACACCCATTATAAAATGGTAAAAATAAGAGGTTAAGAAGGAGGTAGTTGATTAGGAACTTAGTTTGGAAGTGGGAATAAGTCTTGGGTAGCTAGGATGAGTGGACCAGGTCTTGAAGTGACTCATCAGGTGAGAATTATTCATAGGGTGAGGTGTCCAGGTAAGGTGGCAATAAGGGTTTTTAATTAACTCAATTAAGTATTTTAAATTAATTAAATGTGTAAGGGGTAAAAGTGTGGGTTAGGAAGATTAATTGTTATTATTGAAATAAGCTTAACAAGGGTTTTGACATAGGGAGTTATGCACGTGTGTGTGACATAATTTTGGTGTCTACAATTCTAACCTATGAAAAAGTGTGGCATAATTATTGTTCAATTAATTTTCAATATCTTTTCTTTCTCTATGTTTTATGATCTTGAACCCTAATAATGTGCATATATCTATAAATTAGCCTCTTTTGCTTTGAAACCTTAGATAATCTTATGATGACTAAAAACCTACAAAAATGTGGGGAAGTTTAATTAATTGATCTAACTCTAATTACCCCATGTGATGATTGGCCACTACCTATGTATCCAATAATCTAAAGAGGAAAATCAATCCACACATATTTCTCCCACCTAGTGTTATTTTGCAATTGTGCACATTCACTATGTGTATATAGCTAATGATTATCATTAGTACTTGAAAATATTTGATTTGAGCTAGATTTTGAGTGCTTTAGACTTGGATTATGACTACTCTTAGTGATAGGGATGAAAATTTGGAAGAGTAGGGTAGAGTTTCTCAATGTGAAATAGTGTATAAATGTATCCTAGATAAGTGTCATACCCCATTTTAATGATACCTTTATTTGATTATATAAGGATCTATTTGAATAATTCCTCACACCACCGACACACTAGATTTATAGGCCAAACTTAAGGATGTGTTTGATTTTATAAAATAGTCATTGTGGGGAGTGAGATGGTTCCAACCATTACAGGTAATTATCAACTAACAATAATGATCGTAACTATCATAACTAAGCCATGTACATGTGGACTATTCTAAGAGTTTGAAGATATATGTGGAAGATATTTAGTAGGTTTGAAATGCATAGTGAGGTTTATATAGGTGTATAAAATTAAAATGGAAGGGTTGACTTATAAGATAACATGCAATTATCAAAGGATGGTGAATTAAGACCTTGTTTGGGTGCTCAAGTCATGTGTGGTAAATGTGTGTCAAGATTATCATTGTCAAATACTCAAAACTAGATTTTAGTATCTACAAATGCCCTTATTTTATTATAGTAATGAAATAGGTATAGTAAATAGATAAAATATACCTAAGTGTGTATAACACACTTATCCTTTTATTAGATGGATCCTAATTTACAACTTTGTTCCATGCAAACCTATAATGAATGTGTAGTCAATGTCCATATGTAATTTCAGAGGGCGCGATGGTAGGAGGCGTGGGAAGCGACGGCGTGAAGCTGGGCAGCCAAAAGGGCATTCCCAGGGTTGAGCGACCTCTGTCTGGAGCGGTAGCACAGGAAGAGGATAGGGTGTTTGTGGCTGAGAGTTCCAAGCTCAAGAAAATCAATGGTTGTCTACCTAGGAGTCAGGAGAGACCAGTTCTAGTTCTCTCCCAGGACTTAGTGAAAGATGAGGTCGAATATTTGACTGGCCACACCCTTATATGCAAATTTTTGGGCATACGTATTTCTTTAGCAACATTAAAAGCCTGGATCAGGAGGACCTGGCAAATTGATGGGGATTTTGACATTTTGCTAGCAAGGAATAGTTACTTCATGGTGAATTTTTCCTCGGTAGTGGATCAGAATAGGATTTTTGAAGGGGGGCCTTACTTCTATGATAGAATTGGTCTTTTCCTTAAACCGTGGCATGCTGGTTTCAACTCGGCGAATGATCTCCCAACCTATGTCCCTATTTGGGTTCATTTTCTGAGACTACCTCTAGAGTTTTGGCAGGAGGATATCCTCTGTCAAATAGCGGCCTTGCTTGGAGCACCGATGGCAATAGCGCATCAAACTCTAGATAAAAAGGTAATATCATATGCCTGTATTTGTGTTGAGATTAATCTGAATAACCCCCTTCCAAATTCTCTTGAGATTTGTCTGGGAAGCTCATCTTGGATCTAGAAACTCAATTACGAAGCTATCCCATTTCGTTGTCGCATTTGCCACATGTATGGCCATTTGCATAGATAATGCCCGCAGGTGGTCAAAGAGAATGCCACTCAAGGAGAAGTGCCTAAAACTCAGGCTGCCAATGGAGACAGAGGATTCAGACAGTAGAAACATGTTGGGATAGCTCAAGAACAATCAGATGGACAGCATAAAGGAAAAAATTTGCTTTATGCAACAGTTACAAATATTGGTGCAAATGGCTCCATAGGTCCAGATAAGGATGGTTTTACTACAGTCAGGCACCATGGGAAGTCTCATGGGGTGAAGAGGATAAATTTGGATAGATAGAATGAGGCTGATTTTAATAGATTTGAAATTTTGGATAGCATGCATATCGAGGATGGCATCACGGTATCTCTATAGGTGGAGGAAGAAGAGACAATGATTCCTATCACCCCAAGAGAGGAAACTCTTGCCTTGGTTAATATGCCGACCTAGGAGATTGACCGGGTTATGCAGGATGTGCCCAACACTGAACTATAACCTCAAAGGGACACAGAGGTCAGTTGGGCCAACCTGGCAAAGGAAGTGGAGGTGTCAAGGAATGAAAAAGGCTCTTCCTCCAGCCTTGGCATTTTGCCTAGATATTTTAAGAAGCCTAATGGTTCTAATTCTGCATGAGCTGGGCACAGGAAGGACCAGGAGAAACTAAAAATTGCAGGGGATCTTCTAATAGAGGCAGGGCATGTTAAGCCCTTGGAGGAACATTTCCCACATGTTTCCCAATGATTGTTATCTCCTAGAATGTGAGGGGTTTGAATAGCTCTCCCCAGCAAAGAGCTATATCTAAATTGGTGCTTGCTAATTCTTCAGATATCCTTTGTATCTAGGAGACTAAATTCTCAATCGAATCATGGTTCTCTTCTATGCCTAACTACTGGTACTTTAGGTATAGCCAATGTGTGGGGGCGATTGGATGCTCAGGTGGGCTGGCTATGTGTTGGAATCTAGAAAGTTTAACCCCTCTTGGATGGTTAGCCTGTAAGTTAGCTCTTACAATGACTACTATTTCTAAGGAGTCAGGGGAAACTATTCTTGTTACTAATGTTTACGCCCCTATGGATCTTCTCGAATAGCGAAAGTTGTGGGATCATGTCTGGTACATAAGAAGCTGTCATCCCTATTTACCCTGGATCCTAATAGGGGATTTTAATGCTGTCCTCAACATGGAGGAGAAGAGAGGAGGTCTAGCTCAGCTTGGTCCAGCAACGGAAATCTTCTGGCAAAACATTGATCTCTTACACCTCACAGATGTTAAGCCCCTTAATGGCACCTTCACCTGGAGTAACAAGAGGAGTGGTGAGGATGGTATCTCAGAACGCCTCGATAGATTTCTAGTATCTTGTTATTGGAAATATAGTTACACTTCCCTTGCTTCAAAGATTCTTGACTGGGGTGGATCGGATCATTGGCCGATCAAGCTGTCCACTAACCAAATATCTGGCCCAAGGAAACCCCCTTTTAAGTTCCAGCTCATGTGGCTCAGAGAACCTTCCCTGCATGAGCTAATGGGGTAGTGGTGGTAGTAGGGTGAACCCAACTATGGTACAGCCATGTTCTCGTTTGCTAAAAAACTATAGTATGTCAAAGGGAGGTTGAAGTATTGGAATCTTAACAGTTTCAAGAATCTCCACACTATGAGAAAGAAAGCACAGGATCATCTAGATGGGATCACTAGGCATATTAGAGACTCTGGTTTCTCTGAGGAACTTCATTTGGCAGAGTCCCAAGCGGTGAAAGACCTTAGTGAGTGGGAACTTAGAGAGGAGATTTTCTGGAAACAAAAGGTGTGGATTGACTGGCTCTAATAAGGTGACAATAATACTGCCTTCTTTCACAAGTCTATCCAAGATAGGCATAATAAAAGCTACTTAACATACTTGGTGGGCCCGAAGGGCTCTCAGCTGAGTACCTCTCAGGATATTTCTAGAGTAGCGGTTTTGCATTTCTCTAGTCTGTTCACTGAAGGGCAGCCTCCTTCCGTGTTAGCTAAAAATAATGTGCTATCCTACATCCCCTCTGTGGTGACTCCAGTTCTGAATGAGTACCTTATGAGACTAGTTGAGAGGGCTGAAGTGGAAGGGGTGGTCTTTAGTATGAAAAGAGGCAAAGCTCCTGGACCGGATGGCTTCCCATTTGAGTTCTATCAAGACTTCTGGGATGTCATCAAGCAAGATCTCTTTGAAGTAATATAGGAATCCTTCACTAATAAAGATATGCTAAGGGCCTTGAATGCAACCTTCTTGGTCCTCATTCCAAAGAAAGAGTAGGCAGATCAGCTGGAACACTTCAGGCCTATTGCGCTTTGCAATGTTATTTATAAAATTATCACTAAGCTCTTAGCGGTGAGGCTCAAAAGTTGCCTCTCATTGGTTATTTTAGAGGAGCAGGGAGGTTTTGTGGCTGGTAAGCAAATTTTGGATGAGGTGGTCATTGCTTCTAAGGCTATCCACTTTATGAGCACTTCACAGGAACGGGCCATGTTCATAAAGCTAGATTTAGCCAAGGCCTATGATAGGGTCAGTTGGCAATTCCTGGAAAGAATTATGAGGGCCTTTGGGTTTTTCCCTACTTGGATACAATGGGTGATGAGTTGTGTTACCATGCCCTCCTTCTCTGTTCTACTTAATGGACAGCCAACTGAGCTATTTGAGGCAGCGAGGGGCCTTCGACAAGGAGACCCATTATCCCCTTATCTTTTTATCATTCTGGTGGAAGGTTTGGGCCACCTTATCAAATTCTAGGTGTCCCAAAACACTATGTAGGGTTGGCAGTGGGGGGATGGCTTAACCACATCCCATCTGCAATTTGTTGATGATACTATTCTGGCTGGGAAAGCCCGCATACGTGAGGCATCTACTTTCAAGGAAACCCTTGACATATATCTGGATGCTATGGGGTAGAAAATCAATGATCACAAGTCCTCTATTTATTTCTTTAACACTCTTGGACCGATACAGAGGAGAATAGCGACCATTCTAAGATTTCAAATTCAGGTGCTTCTAGTTATATATTTGGGGATTCCCATAGTGGTTGGGCAGCAACCACATCTTTTCTGGCAAAATGTTTTGGATAAGCTGAGGCAAAAGGCTAATCACTGGACTCACAGATGGCTCTCCACTGCTGGTAGAGTTACTCTATTGCAATCGGTGATCCAAGCTCTTCTAGTGTATCGCTGCTTAGTGCAGGCTGCCTTGATTTATTTTCTTAAGGAATTTGATGCCCTGTCCCGCCAATTCCTCTGGAGTGGTAACCTCTGGTGCGCTAAATGGAACCTGGTCAAGTGGGAAACTGTTTGTTGGCCTAAGAAAGATGGGGGTCTGGGGCTGCGCTCAGCCATCCTGGCTTGCCAGGCTTTGGCTGCTAAATTATATTGGAGATGGTGTTCTAATCTATCCCAGATGTGGGCCTGTATCCTGGCTATTAAGTACTTTTCAGGGGTGGAGTCTTCAGTCATTGTTTGGATGCCTCTTGAGAGGATCGGTTCCATGATTTGGAGTACCCTCAAAGCTGGAGCTCAATTAATTAAACGCAGCCTATTTTGGATTTGTAAAATAGGGGAGCAGGCTCTCTTCTGGGAAGACTCGTGGGATGGGGCACCCCCAATCTTGTCCTCTCACCCGCACCTTTAATCTTTATGTGATGTGTTCCATGGTGCTGGTTGGATTAATGTGGCACACTATAAGGAGGAGTATAGCATGGGTTTGGCTACTGGATTTAGATGGAAAAGCTCTGTGGAATGGCCACCGAGTGGGTCCTTGGATAACAGGTCTCAGCTAGCTAAATTATTAGCTTCCAGGAATTGTAATTCTCTTTTGGGTTAGGATGTGCTCGCTTGGGGGGGTGGGTCCTCTGGTTCCTATTTGGTCTCGGAGGGATACTACGTGTTGTCTAAGCATGCTCATGGGGAAGCCAATTTCCTTTGGGGGAAGAAAAATTGGAATTCCTTTACTTGGCCCAAATGTAAATTCTTCTTGTGGATGCTCATGTATAATAGATGTCTCACATGGGACAATCTATGCAAACGTGGTTTTTAGGGTCCTTCCAAATGTGTGCTCTGCTGTAAGGAGGTGGAAATAGGGGCGCACTTGTTCTTTCAGTGTTCTTTTGCCAAGTGTATTTGGCATAGATGGTGGAGCACCTGGCATAGACCCTGTTGGCATGCATCCTCCTTAATTGACTTTTGGGATTGCCTTAGTGCTCCCACTTCCAAAGCGCAGGCCCTCCAAATTGCTTGGTATGCAGCTCCCACTTTCATTCTTTGGAATATATAGATAGAGAGGAACAGACGTGTTTTTCGTGCTGACATCAGTCATTTGGATGTTATATGGGAGACTGTTCGAATGTCTCTACAAGAAACACTCACTGCCAAAGGAGTCTGGGCGGATGGTCTGGGCGTGGATGAGCTTGCAATCCTCACCAGCATTACGGGTAAGCTACCAGGCGCAACTGCTCTCACCTCCCCTGCGAGTTCTTTTACTATAAATAGATGGAGTCACAATCCTATTTGTATAATTGGCCGATGGTTTCCTCCTTCTCCTGGCCTATTAAAGATTAATACCGATGGATCCTCGAGAGGAAACCCAGGGGAAGCTGGAATCGGTGGTGCTGGGTGTGATAGTCTCGAAAACCTCTAGTTTATTTTCTCTATCTATAAAGGCTAGCATTCCAATAACTATATGGAGGCACTGGCCATCCTTCAGGCATTGAAATAGTGCTGTCATCTAGGCTGGCAAAACATTATTTGTGAGTCAGACTCTCGGGTTGTGATTGATATGTTAACTAATCATAATTTTGATAATGTCGAGTGGCGTCTGGCAGAGATCGGGCAACAGGTTCTTCAGTTAAGTTTTTCATTGGATTTTGTTAGTTTCAAGCATATTCCCCGTGAGTGGAATGGGGTTGCTGACTGTTTGGCCAAGTGGGCCTCAGAACAGGAACCCCAGTGGGAGATCGTAGATTATAATCTTCTGCCTTTGCACTTCTCCCAGAAGCTGAGTCTTCTAGTTGAGCAAGACAAGGCTGTGTAATGGTTTCGGTTTTGCCTGATTTTGAATAAATTTTTACCCCGGTTAGTTTTTTTTAAAAAATGTCCATATATAATATCTAAAATTTAAAAATTGAAGGAGTAAGGGTCAATGTACACCTATGTGTTGGTGAAAACTATGATGCCTTCACATATTTTTAGAGATGATAAAGCATTGAATAATTGTTGGTGATCATGCCCCAAACTTGTGTAACTATGCAAGATCTTGAGTTGAGAAGGCAATATGCCCCAACCCTCATGAATGTGTGGAAAAGTACACAATTCACTAACCTAAATAAATATGCAGGAAAAAGTTAGATAAAACCATGTAGCTATGTTCAACTTAAAAGAAACATTATATAGGTAAATGAGAGAATTTATCAAGTAATTTTGCTCATAAATGAATAAACCACTATAGATGGATTATAAATTCAATTGTAATGTTTTAATCCAGTTCTATCAAGTTCAATCCATATAAAAAATAAATAATGATCACAAAGTAATGAACAATGTGTAGGACTTGATCATGTATGAAGGTTTTGATAAGTGTGATGTGGAATGACAACTATTTTCCATTAAATTATAGTTGTGTTGTATATTTACATGAACCAATATCATGCCTCATGAATTTGTATGTTGAATTTGAGAACATGTATCCCAAATGTATTTGAACATGCAAATCTAAAATTATATTCCTATAAATTATTGTGTATATGCCCCTGTGCTTTGTATCAATGTACCAATGTTTATCATGTGTCTAAAATAATATTATATATAAACCATATGAATCTATAAAATCTATGAAACATGTACCCTACTCTAATTTTCTACTTGTGAAGGCTTATGTCTCTACCAATAAGACCACTATAAATGGTAGCTATTATAACTTTGAGATCTTATGGGAAGAGGAACAATTAAGTTTTGGGTGTGAAAGTATCACACACCAATAAAATTACTTTATTATTTAATAATGGATATTACATATATAGTATTTTATTCTTATGTAATATATGATTCAACCTTATCACTTACCAACCACAATTCTATATAATATCTCACTTATCCCTCTCTAAGGTGAGTTTTTATGTAAACTTAATAATATAAACACACAATAATATTTTGACTATGACACACTAAACTATAGAATAGTTAAGATTTATGTTATGGTGTGGAGCTAAAAGCTTCAACTATTTGTAGACACAATGAAGAGGATGATGAAGAACCAGAGGAACCGGCATCGGCAGTATGACCGACGTCGGTCACAGACAGTGGAGAAGGAGACCGGCGATGGCAGGTAGTCGGCCGACATCGGCAGCACCAGACTAGCAGGGACCGGCGTCGGTCGCCTGTGCGGTCCAGAACTGCTGTTGACGAACAGTCAGTTAGTTGAACCAAGTGTTTGCATGCTAAGGGGCTAATTTAAGTCGCGGGGTGTGTGTCTAATTTTAGTAGTTAGAGTTATATTTTTTTTAAGCATGGGATCTTATTTAAAGACCCATAAGGCATGTATTGTAAATATATTCTAAGGCAAGTAAAAGCATTAAAGCTAGCAAGGTCAAGGAGATCTACAGGTGTAAGGTCAAGGAGATCAGCTGAAGCATTCAAGGAGGAATAGCAACTCAGGCTTTAGAGTTGTTGTGTTGAGCAAGAGAGAGAGGGAAGAAGGTCTTGAGGTGTGGCAAGCCTTTGAGGTGGAGGAAGAAGTGGCATCTTCCTTATTGTATTTTCTTCTAGTAGTATTTAATACAAGAGTGTGTATTGTCTCTCAAATTCTTTGCTGTCTCAAGTTTCTAGCTACTTTATCATTCTGGTATAATTTTGTGTTTAATTGCATATACGAGAAGTAATCAATTGTGCTCTAATTGGTAGAGCTATAGATCCCCTGACAAGTGGTATCAGAGCTACAGTTTGCAGGAAGCAGGGTATTGTTTTTTGATTACAGAGCATTCACAGGGTTTTTTGATTGAGTGGGAGTTCAGCAATGGTAGAAGAAAGTAGGCTACGAATGGAGAAGTTTAACGGCAAGAATTATCAACATTGGAGGATGCAGATTGAGGACTATCTGTATCAGAAGGATTTGTACTTACCGTGGGGTGGGGTTGCATGCAAGCCCACAGATATGAAGGATGAAGAATGGAATGTTCTTGATCGGAAGGCTCTCGGTTCCATAAGGTTGAGCCTTGCATCGTCTATGATTTCCAACTTATCACAGTGCAAGACAACGGAGGAGTTGATAAAGTCCTTGGCTAATTTATACGAAAAGCCCTCGGCTTCTAATAAGGTATATCTTATGAAGTAGCTATTTACTTTGCAAATGCAAGAAGGTGGATCAGTACATACTCATCTCAGTGATTTCCATGGTTTGGTAAACCAACTAGCTTTAGTCAATATTGTTTTTGATGATGAGGTAAAGGCTCTCTTGATTTTATGTTCTTTGCCTGAAAGTTGGGATGGTATGGTTATGGCAGTAAGTAATTCTGCATCTGCTTCTAAAATCTTAAAAGTTGATGATGTTGTGAGTGTGATCTTGAATGAGGAAATATGCAGGAGAAGCACAGGTGAATCATCAGGGAATGCTCTAAGTGCAGAAAGTAGGGAAAGGCAAAGGGAGAAGATTGAGCAAGGGAAATCAAGGTCGAGAAGGAGATCCGAATCCAAAGGTATTGCCTGCTGGTTTTGTGGAAAGAAAGGACATACAAAGAAGGAGTGTTGGTTGAGAGATAAAGAGAATCAACATGCAGGTATGGAAGCAAAGGATGCAAATATTGTGATGCAGGATGCTCTCATACTTTCTTCAGATAGTCAGGTAGGATCATGGATTTTAGATTTTGGTTCATCTTTTCATGTATCCCCAAACAGAGATTTGTTCTATGAGTATGAACAGGGAGACTTTGGAGTTCTCTATTTAGGGGATGGTACGCCTTGTCAGATAGTTGGCAAAGGGAAAGTGCAGCTGAGATTGTAGATTGACACCACATGGGTGTTGAAAGAGGTCATGCATGTTCCAATTCTGAAGCAAAGTCCGATTTCTGTAGGAAGGTTGGGAGATGAGGGATGCACAATAACCCTCACAGTGGATTCTTGGAAGGTTACCAAGGGAGAACTTGTTCTAACAAGAGGTATGAAAGTAGATACTCTTTATCTGTCTACTTGTATTACTGATTCTACTTCTGGTGTAGATTCGAAGATGTGGCCTAATAGGCTTGGTCACAAGAATAGGAAGGGAATGGAAGTTCTTGATTTAAAAGGTATGTGTTCAAATTTAGAAAGCACAGATACAATTCATTGTAGAAAGAGGAAATTTGATGTTTTTGATAGGAACAAAGAAGCCTTGGTGTTTATGGAGGAGATGAAGGACAGAGATCAGTCACAGGGGCTGAATAAATCTGAGCAGGGCAGCATGGACAGAGGTTTGATCCAAGAAGAGCTCGCGGATGAAAATTTCATCACTTACAGGAACACACAGACATCGATGTCAGTAGCTTGGCACTGACGTCAGTCATCCAGATACTGACATCGGTCATGTGCAGACCAGCAGGGTCGGTAGGTTGGACTGGAGAAGTCCAACGTTAGCCATAAGGACCGACGTCGGCAGGAGGGACATCGACGTCGGCCAGGGAAACGACGTCGGTAGTCAGGGTCAGTGCAGGGAACCGACATCGGTCGGGAGCAGACGGGAGATGGCCTAGATCGGTCACTGGAACAGATGTTGGGTGAATTAATAAGTCTCAAACACCCATGTGGAGGTCAGGAAAGGTATGTGAACCTCATATTCATTGTTCACCTTCTTTATATTGTTTACTGATAGTCATGAACTAGGAAGATGGAAGAAGCAATGCAGGTAGAATCCAGAAACAGTGGGAGCTTGGCATGGATGAGGAGTGTGAGTCCTTGGAGAACCAAACAGGTATTTGTTGGTAGTGTTGTCAGCTAGAAGGAAGCACTGGATAGAGGGATGGGTTCCCATTTTAGAGAAGAGAGTGGATGGACACATGAGACAGAAGGCTATGGTATATGGTCTTGTTTTTTGCTGCAGAACAATGGAGGTTTGACCATTGTATTTTATCTTTACCAGGTTGGATAATATTAGCTACATTATCATGTTACTGTATTGTGTTACTTGTTGCAGGGTTTCATATACAGGGAGTTTTCTGAGCTAAGGGTAGAGTTGGTTCAGAAGTATGTCATGGAGAATTTGGGAGCAGCAAAAATTCTTGTGGCATAAGATACAGGTATTACATCACAAGTTTGTGTGGTGGTTGGTCTTCAAGAGTGACGTTGAAGAGGGATACAGAGCCTAAGGAACAAAATAGATGGTGTATAGGTACAGGTACAAGTTGCAACTGTTTATCTCCAAGTGGGAGATTGTTATGGTGTGGAGCTAAAAGCTTCAACTATTTGCAGACACAATGAAGAGGATGCTAAAGAACCAGAGGAACTGGTGTCAGCAGTATGACCGACGTCGATCACAGACAGTGGAGAAGGAGACCGACGACGGTAGGTAGTCAGCCGACGTTGGCAGCACTAGACTAGCAGGGACCAGCGTCGGTCGCCTGTGCGGTCCAGAACTGCTGTTGACGAACAGTCAGTTAGTTGAACCAAGTTTTTGCATGCTAAGGGGCTAATTTAAGTCGCGGGGTGTGTGTCTAGTTTTATTAGTTAGAGTTCTATTTTTTTTAAGCATGGGATCTTATTTAAAGACCCATAAGGCATGTATTGTAAATATATTCTAAGGCAAGTAAAAGCATTGAAGCTAGCAAGGTCAAGGAGATCTACAGGTGTAAGGTCAAGGAGATCAGCTGAAGCATTCAAGGAGGAATAGCAACTCAGGCTTTAGAGTTGTTGTGTTGAGCAAGAGAGAGAGGGAAGAAGGTCTTGAGGTGTGGCAAGCCTTTGAGGTGGAGGAAGAAGTGGCATCTTCCTTATTGTATTTTCTTCTAGTAGTATTTAATACAAGAGTGTGTATTGTCTCTCAAATTCTTTGTTGTCTCAAGTTTCTAGCTAATTTATCATTCTGGTATAATTCCGTGTTTAATTGCATATACAAGAAGTAATCAATTGTGCTCTAATTGGTAGAGCTATAGATCCCCTGACAATTTACTCCCCTAGTGTGGACATGGGGAGAAAGCACCACACAAGCACTGAAATCTTGAAAATGTTCTTGATACACACACTGATTATGGGAATAACATCTACCATGAATAGGGACCCATTAACCTATTCATAGGAATACATCAACTAAATTAATTATGCTAATCTATATGAAAAATTAATGTTGAAAACATGAAAGAATGAATGCAAAAAATACCTCAAAGTAATCCAATAAAAAGTTTGATACATAAGTTTTGAAGTTGGGAAACTGAATTAACATAAAAAAAACTCATGTGTATTAATAAGTCTTTCCAACAACTATTCTAAAAATTTAATCTTATAAGCAAAGATAATAGAAAACAAGAGTGAAATTAAGTGTAGAAGAGAAGAGGTGAGAAACATTTAAATAGAGCTGAAGGAAGGAAGGAGTTACAAAGAATCTCATTATGACTTATGCCACCTTCTTAGTGTGTACCAAATGTTCCTATTCCATAAAAGGTGAGGGTAAAATGTGTAATAAGTGTGGAGGGAGTTGCATGTAACTCTAAAATTCATTTTAAATGGACAAAAGAGGTGCAACACCTCATAAAATCTAGATTTATGTGAATTCAAAATTTACATAAATACAAAACCTACACACACTTAAATGATATAGGAATAATAAAAATGAATCCAAATAAGATTAATCTTCAACATTCCCCCTTGAGCTTAATTTGGGGTTGAAAAAGTGGATAAAATATTTACAAACAAATAAGGGGGTTTACATAACATAATACTCCCCCTTGATGACAACTTCATTCAAGAGGAATAACAAAGAATACAATGAGTTGATAGAAGAAAGGAGATAATAGGTGTCACCAAGAATATTACACATGTGAAGGTGTGATCATCAACAATCTCAAAGAATCCTTATGGGAAAGAAAGATGGTCAATCTATTTTTGGAACAAAATCCAACAAAAGGAGATGGAAAAAAAGATCCATAATAACCTTTAAAACATAAAAGTTGACACCAAATCTTTGGGTTAAGAAAATAAATATGCCAAAAACAAGGTTTTCCATGCATGTAATGTAATGAAAGTAGATATAA
Organism: Torreya grandis; assembly: GCA_037957365.1. Classification (NCBI taxonomy): domain Eukaryota; kingdom Viridiplantae; phylum Streptophyta; class Pinopsida; order Cupressales; family Taxaceae; genus Torreya; species Torreya grandis. The sequence goes on along the minus strand of JARHVA010000106.1, from coordinate 6,071,210 downwards.
TAATATCAAGGAGAGAATTTATAAAGTGTTAAATCCTACATGGTCAAAAATAATTTAGTCAAAACATAATGAGAAACTTATATGCAAATTTAATATTCAAAATATTATGCAAAGAGTTCTGAGTTAATGAAAAAAGCTCCAAAAAAGGCATTTGTTCTTGAAAACTTATAATACAAAAAGTGAGCACACAAAATTAAGGAAAATTTAGACATCAAGCAAAAGTTCTAAATCAAAAATTGATTTTTATGGTTGTGAGTTAGAAGATAATGAAACCAAAATGTTAATGTCAAAATATAAATATCTAGAAGCAATAAAATAGCGGGTAGAAAGGATAAAAGGTGAATTATCAAGGAAACAAAAGTAATTACATTATAGAGGAAAGCAAATTGAATAATTTATGAAAAAACTATTTTGAAATGCTTTATCACAAGCTACCAAATTGACATTAATAGTAAATGAGACTAATTTAAATTAAGTACACCCTAGGAAAAAGGTAACCAAAAAATAATGTATGGAAAATGCATAGGTAATACACCTCAGGGGGAGAATCAAATCAATAGGAAAATGAAAAAACCAAGAGAAAAAAAATGATAAAGATGCATTCAAATTAGAATACCTTAACCAACTAGAATGAATAAAAAGATTTCACTTATGAATTGGGAATATAATATTGACCACTTAGAAGCTCAGTACAACTAAAAGTAGTTTTTTTTTTTGAAAGTGTATAGAATGAGAACTTGATGGATTGCACTAATTTTAATTAAAAACTAGAATGGAACCAAAGTGTTTATTACAAAGTTGTGGCTATAATATAATGTTTTTAAGTAGCCAAAATACTTTAAAAATGGCATACATGAAGGATAAAATCAGCTGAAGAAAACTATAATTAGCTAAAAAACTCCTTGATAGCAACTTATACTTCTAGGTTAAAATGCAAATAGGCATAAAAAATGATTTAGTTTATGGGTTAAGAGAAATTATAAGTGACAATAAAAACCATTTACAAGGGTGTAAACCCTTACAAAACAAATGTCAAAAAAATGAATCTCTCCACCGAAATGCTTGCAAATACTCAAATTCAACGTTAAAAAGAAACATCATCTGATTCCATAAAGGAATTATGCCAAGATATGTGAAAACTAACATTGAAAACATGAAATAATGAATGAAAAATGGAATAATTTTACCTCAAATTTATCCACTCACAACTTTGAGAGACAGTTTTTAAAGTGGGAAACCGAATTAATAGAAAAAAAACCATGTGTATTAAGAAGGATTTCCAACAACTATTCTCAAAATGTAATATTATAAGTAAAAAGAATATATAAGAAGAGTAAATTTCAAGTTTAGAAGAGAGGAGGAGAGAGATATTTAAATAGAGTTAGAGGAAGGAAGAGGGAGTTACAAATAATCCCATAATGACCTTAGACCACCTCTTTAGTGTGTTCTAAATGTTCATATTCCCCATAAGTTGAGGGGAAAGTGAATGACAAATGTGGATGGAATCACAAGTGACATGTAACTCTAAGATTCCCTAAAAAAGTATAAATGAGGTGTGATACCTCATAAAGTCCAGATTTATGTGAATTTAAAATTCATATAAATATAAAACCTACACACACATAAATGACTTAGGAATAATAAAAATAAACCCAAATAATATTAATCTCCAACACCAATCAATAGTAGTGGGAATGACCCTCCTATAACACTTATCAATAACACATTTTTCCTATATTACTTTTGGCATGGACCTCCATAATATTTTTACTAATAAACCACATGCATGAATAGAGCACTTTTTGTTCTTATTGGCAAAAACATACTCATCAAAATATATCATCTTCATCACTTTTAATAGAAGAATATTCATCGTAATCAATTTCCTCTATTGTTTTAGGAGAATATTATTCTTAATCACTTTTTTGTTTCTGAAGCAACAAAGGCCTTATGCTTTGATTTACCATCAAGGAGATCTTGTACTCTTTGTTTGAAATTTAGGATATAGTGTCCATGATTCTTAAAATAATGACAATGATATCTCTTTCCCAAAGATGGATTATGTTTGTTTGACTTGAAAGATGAGTTGGGTTTATTTTTTGCAATCATCCCATGTTCTTCTTTTTCTAAGTTAAATCATTTGGTTATGTTTTCTTTATCAATTAAGGAGGAAATCATGTCTTATAAATTGGAGTTTATTTTACTCAAAGTAAAAACTATGTTTGAATAGTTTTTTAGTATTGTAGACACTTGAAATCAGACACTTTGTGTTGATTTTAACCTTTTTTTTCACTAAATAGCTAATCATCTCTAATCATCCTTAGTTTTCCCTATATTGTAGAAAAGTTCCCTTGGTTAGCTCATGTGCTTAGTCATTCCCTTAGCAATCAATTCAAGTTAGTTATGTACTTGATATAGCTAGGTGAAAGAATAGTAAAAGCCTGTGGCACACAATAACTAAATGCACTAATGCACTGGCATCAATTTCACACAAGACACAAGCCTTGTGCATTCACCCAAAGCATAGCAGTGAAGGGACTAGGGCCCATTTTGGGCTAGTTAAAACATGGTGCAACCTTATTCCAATGGAACTTAGTCATTGGTGAACTGGGCTTAAGCGATCTCTTGATGCATGCCATTATGGATAAGATCAGGAGCCACAAGCCTATTCAAGGGCACAATACTTTTGGTGTAAATTCATGTTTGGTTAGGTATAGCTCTTAATGGTACAACCCATAGGGATAGTGACTTACAAGTAATTTAGGGTCTTAGTCAAATCAAGGGAATGACTTATGCTCAAGTGCTCACTCTTCAAGTTAGTGCTCTAGGCATGGTTGCTAGGGTTTTAGCACATGTCAGTTTTAACACTTAATTGACTTTATTAGTATGTCAAATTCCCTATATGGCACAATGACACCATTAATGACCTGGAATAGATCCTTACATCATAATACATTCAAAAAAGAGAACTATATCATTATTCTTATAAAACTTAAGTACAACAATGCTAAACTATATGAAAATAATCAACAACTAATTAAATATGAAACACCATTTATATTAACTCAAAGTTTATCAACACAGAGTATAGTTTGTATAAAATAAATCACACACTCATTTAAGTTCTACTATAAGCCCAATGGCTCACAGGTGATCTTGGGTGATACATGGTGATTTTCCAAAGTATTCATACTAGTTTTAAACTAGAATGCATGTATAACCATAAAATTAATCCTACAGAGCTTCATTGTATTAATGTCACCCCCTTTTCATTAGGTTCACACTCATTTTTATAGGTAGGGGAGCATATTTTTACCAGGTTAGATGGGTGCACATTGGGTGTTGAGCTATTATTGGGGTCATTATGCCATCAGCTCCATTACTCTAATACCTATGCTCTCCAACCACCACATGAAATCACTCAATGAAATTCTCCTTCAAACATAGATGCTAAATAGATTTTTGTCAGTTGGTGAAATATCTATGAGGATATTCCTATTTGGCACCAAAATTACAAAGAGAGAAACCATCACCAATGATTTCCTCATATCGAGATCTTCTGAGTTGGCATAGTCTACTAGGTAGCAAAAAAAGGGGCCCAACATTACCCCATACAAAATTGCTAGTCCACCTTTGGATTAGTCATTTAGTACCTTTACCACATAAAATTTGGGTGCACACTGTTGTGAATCCACCTTGAAGTTCTCAAAGCCCTGAATGGCAAGCTTTATCTCTTTGGAAACACCATCTAATTTTTTCAATGTAGCCTTGAGTATGGACACATCCATGATCTTCATTTATTTTTTGAAGGCTTCCAGCCCTTCCTTAGCTCTTCTCACCTCACCATCTAAAATGTACCCTTGCTCACTTTCCTTTTTTGAAAGGCATGGAAGAGTCATTATAGGTCTTGCTCTTGAGTTTTTAGTTGGGTGCTTAAGGTGTTGACATGTGCCATAACTTGGGAATGCTCAGTCTTGCTCATAGTGAAAGCATGCTTCATCAAAACATCCTTCTCATCTTTCACCTTTTGAAGGTGCATGTTGATGACTGATGCTTGAGTGGTAAATTTGTAAAATATGGCATCTACTTCTTCCATGACCTCTTCCAATTTGGAAAAGAGGTCTTCCACTGTATTAATATTTTTATTTATCTCTCTTCTGATGGATTCAAAAGGGTCTTCTTGTTCCTCTAGTGTGAGCTTCATCTTAGGGAGTATTTATTCTACCAATACACAAATCTTATCAACCTCTTTCATTTTTGAAGTATCCACACCATCCAAAAGGGATGGCTTCACTTTTTTGATGTGTTCAACCAGTTGCTAGAGTTTGATCTTCATTGCTTTAATTTCTTCCTCTACCTCATGTGCTATATGTTTCCACTTGTTGTTACAAACATAGTTGATGATGTTATTATGTGATACTACTGAGGCCATCTTAAGTAGGGCATTAACTAACCTTATGGGGTTCATGTCTCTTAGATTTACAAGTTAGTATTCATCCCCCCTTTTGGTTTCTTGGTGTCTTAGATTGCCTTTTTTGATACCTCAAACTGAGGCTCATCCATGTAGCAATAGAGATCCCAAGAAACTTGATAGCACATTAGGGTCATGGTAGTTTTGGGGTGCATGTACTCCAACATGTAGAAGTCATCATATTTGGTGAACCCCCTCTATACTTTTTCCCTGTAGCTCAACTCATACTCCTCTTCCTTGGCTAGCTCCATCTCTTCTCCATTGGCACTGGTGCTTTCTCTAATGCATTATTATTCTTATTCATATTCTATTAGGGGTTATTCATCAAAATTTTCCTTTTATTACATCTCTTCTCTTTCCTTAGTACTAGTTTTGCTATTTTATTTATGTAGGGGTTCTTCCTTGGACTTTTCCCCCTTATATGCTTCTTCTTATTATGTCTCTTTGGTGTGAACCTCCTTGATTCCATCCTTTCTTTCCTCTTTCCCCAGTGGGGTCTCTACTATCTTCTCTATCTGATCTTTTGAGGTGCCATCATTTCCTTCTTTATCTTCAGGCACCCCTTCATAATTAGGGCATGCCTATTGTGCAACTTCCTTTTCTAGGCTAAACTGGGCACTAGGTGCCTCCTCAGTTGTTTTCTCCTTGCTAGGTTATGTGCTAGATGTAACCTTTTCCTATATCTATTTCTTCATTCTATCCCTTTCTGCCTAGGCCACCTTCTCTTCTATTTCTTTCCTTTTAACCTTTTCTTTTTCAGCCTTTTTCTTCTCAGCTTTCCTTCTCTTGGCCTGCTCTTTGCATTTCTTCTCTTCTGCCTTTATCTCCTCAGCCTCCATTTAATCCATTTCAGCTTGGGTCATTCCCTTAGCCCTCATGGCCTCTCGCTTATGCTGAAACTCCAATGTCACATAGATGTGATCTTAGTCTAGGCCCATGCCCTCCTTTTTTCCTTCAAATCTTCTTCAATTAGTGTGTCTAAGGGTATTTCTTCTTCAAGCACTTCTGCCTTGTTGGGTTTCTCACCTATTTTTCCTTCCATCCTCCCTTTCATCTCCCATGCCTTATGTTTCTCCCCTTCTCTCTTACACTCTTTGACCTCAACCATTTTAATAGATTATTTTAGCATCCTAGACTTCATCATGTATTCTCTTATTTCATCCACCTCTAGTGCCTTCTAGATAGCGACATCACTAAGGACAAGTTTCTTCCACGTTCTCATCTTCTTCTCTAATTTAGTTTGAGGTGGAAAGAAGGGGGACCTTTCACTAGAAGAGGAGTCTCCTTATTAAATAAAAATATATACTTCCTTCCTAAATGTTTCTTCCTTCATCTCCTTTTCCTCCTCTTCCTCTTCTATGTCAGATAAGATTGTCCTAGGTGCCACAACATGAACCTTCCCCTTCTTCTTTGGGGAGCCTTTAGCACGAATCACATGCACTTTTTTTTGGAGGCCAAAGGAAAGCCTTATTCTTTTGAGGAGATCTTGAGCCTTATTTTCTCTTCTATCTCTTCCAAAGTATCCCCCTTCTTCTTGGGAGACTTATTCTTCTCTACTGGCATCAAATTTCCTTCATCGTCAATCTGGATTAGGGGGTTTTCACTCCACTCAACACTAAGGCCCTTATTTCATGGCTTAATCTCATAGTAGAGCCTATAGATATGACTAGATATGGTCACCTCTTAGAGAGGATGGATGTCAGTGGGATCTGACTCATCCTCTTCATTCTTGATGGCATTCCCATCTGTATGAATGAACTATTGCCTCATCCTACACCTATCCATATCTAGTTACTTGACTAGAACATCTAACTATTATGCATTGGGGATCTAGTGTAGTACATCCCTAAAGTGTCTTACTAAGAAGGTGTAGGGGATATTTAGCCACCCTAACATGTTTCCATCAACTAAAAACAAGCATACTACATAATAGTGATGTATTATAGCAAAGGTTGTCATTCCAAACATACTCTGAGGGAGCCCCTAAGGGATGTGCCACTCTAGCTCGAAGGCCTCTATGTGCCTCTTACACCACCCCATGACATGAGTCTTATATTTGGTGATGAAAGAGGGGGGTTCATGAATTCTTTGTACTTCTATGTTAGGGAGTCATTGTGCTCTTAATGAACCTAGAGGTTATCCTCATCCCCATTTGGAATCCCAATCTCTTCCATGACAATGAGAATGAGAATGGATCCCCATCTAAATGTCCCTTTTGCCTTATGACACTCTTATGTATTCTTCACAAATTCATCAGTGATGAATTTGGTAATATTGATAGGCAATGCAAAGGTATGTCTTAGTCACATTAGTCCATCAACCACTTGGGCATAGCTTGGAGCTTATGAGGCATGCCACTGCCCTTGTGTTGAGGTCCTTGCACTCCTTGATGGGGAATGTGAAACCCCCCTTTAAATGCTTTAGGATTTGGGTTACGCACTCTACCTCTTCATCATCATCTATCATCTGATGTATTTCCTTACTGGTGGTTATAATCTCAGTTATTCTCTTTATCAATTATGCTAAAATCTTCATGTGCCTTCTTATAAAGTAAATGTGGTCCTCATGGACATTTAAGAGTAGGAATTGAACCAGATCCTCTAGCTTTTTGAAGCATGGAAACTCATAAAATTAAGTTGCATTGGAAGCTATCAGTTTGTCTTAGATTGAGATGTCAAATAGGGCATCACCTTGAAACATCTTTCACCCTATGTCCATTATCCAATTTGTATAAGGTCTTGCAATTGACTGGATGTGTGGTGGCTATATTCTTTTAACTAGAATACATGAAAAAAAGAGTACCAATCCTCTATATCATGACCTTCAGATTGAATTTAATTACTTGATAGTACATTTTGGTGAGTATTTAAGTGTCCACTTGTATCATGCTCACTACTTCTAATTGCTACACCATTATTTTTGTGGTGGCCACTTTGGGTGCTATAAGCACTCATTTTGGGTCCTATTTCACATACTTGGATCTTGATCCATTTTATTTATTCACCATCCTAAACTTGATGGTGTTGAAGTGTGGTAGGTATGGTTTACTAAAGCCTCAAATGGTGATGGTACTTCTACAGTCATGGAATCTATGACTGTTCCCTCAGCTCTAAAGCTTCGCTAGCCTTTAATGGTAGTCTGAGCATCAATTCACTTTTCCAAATATCTATTTTATATATAATCCTTTCTCCACACTTCTCAAAATCAATCTTAATATGAATTTAATCCATCTTAGCATGTAGTAATTCACTCTTAGTACCTAAAAGTGCTCAAATAATCTCTGGTATAGGGTTTTCATACCTCAACTCTCTAGTTTTTTATTAGGTTTACTCTTAGTCTTAAGTTAGTATAAACTTTTTAACCTAATCAAGTCTATTTCTTGCTCATTTATACCCTTTCCCTATCTATTATCATTAATATAGTTCCTTTATGGCATGGTAGTGCCTAGATTTCTTAGAAAATGCAAAAGTTTGAAAATCCATAGAAATCCTTTATCATCAATGCATTAAGTACGTATCTTTGTGCCTCTGTCACCACTTCATTGAATGCTCTCTAATGGTAATTTGATGAAGTGATGTTTAATTCAAATAATCACTTCTCTCTCAAATCTGGGTGGATGCCATCTATCTTAGATTATTTTTCTCCTATGCTTATTCACTTAGCATAACCTTCACCTTCCTTGTGGCAACCTGGGCATAGTGCCTTATATGTATGTGATTTAGTCTCCTCGATTCCATTTTATCTTCTATTTATGCTTCCATTTCAAGTGCACTTCTCTATTTTAGTTAGTTTTTTGCACTTTATTTTGCCTTAGCATGTCCTACCCATATAAATCCCTTGTATTGGCCCTCTAACACTTCATCTTCTATTTTGGCTCTCTTGCACATACTTAGATTGTGTGTTTTCACTTTCTTACTTATGCCCAACCATGTTCAGCATCTTCACCTTATTATTTGGTCTCTAGTGCATGATCCATTGATGCACCTTTTTCTAAATATAGTGTAAAGGTTACCTTTGTGCTTATGTACTTTGTCATTTTGTTCTCAAATCTTCAAAGTATATTAACTTCCTCATGCCTAGGAACTTAGGCATCTAGCCCTAGGTGCTTAGAATGCAAATGGGCTTGAATCACTATACTGGTATTATGCATGGAAGCACTAGAGTATTTCATTCTTGGGCCTCCAAGAGCCTTTTAATGTTCACCTTGTCCACATGGATCTTGTGGGTCTTTTACTTGTATCTAGCCAATTTTATGTGCCCACCACTTAGATGTTTGGCCTCATGCATTTAGAGGGTACAAGTTCTTGACTCACTGTAGTTCATATACAAGCTTGGAAGTGCCCTTCATTTGTAACCTTATGCATGGGGTTTTGTGCACTTATTTTTAGAGTCTAATGAGTCTCATGTGCCCACTACTTCAATGTCTAGCCTCAGGTGCTTGGAAAGTGCAAGTTATCGATTCACCCATTTGGAATTATGCATTGTCAGTAGATAAGTCCTTACATCCACCATACACCGCTTATTGCCTCTTTACACTATACACAGAACAAAAATAAAATAGAAATAATAGTTTAGCTTATGCCAAACTTTATTTTGGTTATCTCAACTTCAAATTGATTAATGAATAAGAATTTGGTGTTCTTATAGCAAAAGCACCATCTTAATAGTGATACAAATTCAATTGATTGCCATTAAAATGCCCTAGGAGCATTTTATCAAATAATGTGCACAACTTTCATGTGCTTATCTCTAGTATGTGGTGGATGATGTAGGGGCTCATCCACCTTATTTTCAATTTTCTTAGGTTATTAAGGTACTTCAATTCATAGAGTGGCACTAATGCTCCTTCAGTCAGCTCTTTGCACTTGATGTGTTTATCATGTCAAAACTTATGGCACACCTTTTTAATTTGTTGATTTTATCTTGCTTGGGCATGCTTTTCATCCAAGCACTCTAAGTCTTCTAAACCTATGTTTAAATATTCCTGGTCATCTAAGTGACCAATTCGTGCAATGCATAAGGATGGCACTAGGAATTCCATGGGTAGAACTGCTTCAATCTAAACACTAGTTGAAATAGTGTAAATTTCATTAGGTGATTATATGTCATATGGTATGCCCATAGTACCATTAAAATGTGATCATCCTAATCCTTACAACTAACATCATATATCTATTTTAGGTACATTCCCAAGATCTTATTGAATGCTTCAGTTGTGTCATTCATCTATGGATGATATGGGGTGGTCTTATGGTGCACCATCATATATTTGGTTAAGAGGATGTTCACTATCTCATTGATGAAATGATTGCCCCTATCACTCATCAGACTTAATGGGCACCAATATCAACTTATTATGTTCTCCCAGATGAAGCATGTAGCTATCATATTTATATAGTCTTTTATCAGCATGGCCTCGGCCCACTTAGTGAAATAGTTAGTGGCCACTAAAATATACCTTGCACCTATGTGCCAGGATGTAAGAGTTATTGGTCCAAAAAAATCAATGGCCCATTTCTTGAATGGTGCCTAAGAAAGAATGGGAATGAGAGGCATCTCATCTTAGTGTTTGGGCTTCCTGATGCACTAGCATATGTCACATGCCTTGGCACACTCCTTTGTGTCTTAGAATAGGCTTAGCCATGATAAGCTTGACTACAATATCTTGTGCACCATTGCATCTCTAGTGTAATGGCTTCCTATAATTCCCCCATGTGCTTCTTGTAATATGGATTCCCTTTCATGTTCCAGAACACATCAGTGTAGGACTTCATCTCTACTTAGTTTGTACAGCTCCCCCTCAATGAGCTAGAAGGGGGCAGCATAAACCACAAGTTGCTTCTTCTCCTTATTTGACTTGGTTTGGGGTACAAACCTTGATGTTAGGAAAGTGACAATCTCCACCAAGTCTTCAAGGATAAACTAGACTCTGTATAATTGCATGTTTAGCATGTCATCCTCAATCAGCACCACTGCATCACTAGAATTTATGTAGGACAAATGGTGTGGCCCCAAGTTTTGCTTTATAGGTTTAACAACAATGAAGAATTAAAACTCCTATAATAGGACTATCCATCTGCATATGTGCCCATGTAAAATAAGCTTGTTCACTAGGTACTTGAGCACCTCATCATCAATGAAAAAGATGAATGGGGTCACTAATAAATACTACCTAATTTATATAAGGCATAAACCATTGCCAATATCTCATGTTCGATGGTGGTATAATTATATTTTGCTTGCATCGAATGCTTATTTGTGAAGGATACGGGGTGGTCCATCTTTCCATCACCTAGTTATGCCAATATGGTGCCAATTACAGAGCTTGAAGTATCAACATAGACATGGAAAGGAGTGGTCCAGTCTGGGAATTACATAATTAGTGTGCTAGCCAATTTTAGCTTTAATGTTTCAAAAGCCTCCTCTTGCACCCCACCCTAATAGAATAGGCCATCTTTATGTAAGAGATCCTTTAGAGGCATTGTAATCTTCACATTTCTCTATATAAACTTCCTATAGTAGCCACAATGGCCTAGAAAGGTGCAAATGTCTTTCTATGTTGAAGGAGTTTATAGCTAAATTATGATGGCTATCTTCATAGGGTCAACAAGCAAACCATCCTTGCAGATGATGTGCATGAGCAATTTTCTAAAGGGGGTTGTGAAGAAACACTTCTTTAGGTTTAAAAATATTTAGAGCTACCTGTACCTCTCAAACATGAGTCATAGGTTATCATAGTGGTCCTTTATAAGGCCATACATAATCCAGTCATCAAGATAAACTTAGAAGAACCTATGGATGAAGTCCTTGAAAGTAGTGATCACCACTCTAGAGAATATGAATGGCACATTTTTTATTCTTAAAAAAATCACATATAAGCAAAAAAACCCCATTTAATCATAAAGGTTATTTTTGGTTTATCCTCCTCCTTGATCTACACTCGATGGTAGCTTAAGAAACCATCAATGAAATTATAGACTTTTTAACCTACAATGCCATCTAGGACCTTGTTAGTGAATGGGGTCAAGAATGGGTTAGTGATGTAGGTAACATTCAAAAGTTTATATTCAATGTAGATCTATAAATACCCATCCTTCGTAATGTTTAAGACCATCAAGCTAACCCATTTAGATTCTTTTATAGGGTAGATGACACTAGTAGCCAGCATTCCATCAATCTCCATTTTCACCTTAGCATGGAGATTAGGATTCATCTTATACAAGCACTTCTTAATAGGCCTTATTTTATCCACTAGCTCGATGCTCATTTTGCCAAAGGAAGGGTGGGTACCCTTCACATCTTGATAGTTGTACAAGAATATGTTCTAAAACTCCTTAAGGAGGTCTATGATTCATTTTATCTCTACCTCAGACTAGTAACAACCTATAGTGGTAATCTTTAGCTCACCTTCTATGTTGATGTCTACTTTAGTGGTCTTGAGTGACATGTGATAGGGTTCATTCCTCTCTTGATGAGAGTATTCAAATTACCTTGTCCCCTTTATTGTTTCAATTCATAGATGAGTTAGATATTCTTCATCTAGGGCATTATCATACACAAAATGCACAAGTTTTTATCTTCTTATTAAAGCCTTCTAATTGTACTCTTTCTATTTCTCATCATCCTCCTCGTTGGAGTCACTATTGAGTACCTTCTCTTCAAATAACATTAGGAGTGATAGTCCCTTTCCCCAAACATGTCTCTAAGGTGCTATTCTAGGATGGTAGTGTCCTCAAACACTACCCTGTAAATGAATTGCAGTGGCTCCAATACGTCTAAGCCCTATGAAAAGAAGGAGAAGGTGTGCACAAACCTCTCTTTAAGTACCTCTCAGTCTCCTATCTCTTAGTGAATTTAATTTACAATGTACCACACTTGTGCCCATGTTATCAAGGTCTTATAAAAGGCATGCACCCATAAGTTTTTGGGCATGTTCTCACCATAGACAGTTTAGATTTATTCACATAAGCACACATGCACGATTGGGTCAAAATCATCAGAGTAAGAAGGTATGTCTAATTAATCATTACTCTTTCCAAACCTAGTGCATATTATTTCCTTCACATCTTGCCATGTTGGTAAACTAGGCCTTTGCACCACCCACTAATGAGCAGCAGTGCTCTTTAAGGTATGCACTAGTGCATCCATTCTATCTATTTCTTTCATAATTCATACTTCAATGTCATGGACATATCTCTCTATAAGCTATATCCCCCATATTTTGGGAGCATTATAAGCTTCCCTTTACTCAGCCAAAAGACCCTTTTCCCTACCCTTTTGGCATGGGGAACCTATTTCTTATAAGTGCGATCAAACCTGATCAGTCTTATTCTAGTTGGCCTTGGATTAATTGCTCACACTAGGTAGTACCTTCAGCCAGTAACTTCATAAGCTTCTTTAACCCATCAGTCATAGGCTACATTATCTATATCAAAAGTTGATTATCCATCCTCCCATTTGATCACTCCTTGGTTGTTTAGGTTAAGCTTCTTAGCACCCCGTGACATGATGTTATAAATGTGGTTGATCTCATCTTTGAAATCAACATTTTTCACATATGGAAGCCCTTAATCACTTGATAAGGGGATCACCACCCTCTCTTTGTCATTCTTGAAATCCATGTAGCACTTCTTGAATTGCATGTCCATGTCATTGGCATAGCACCATGGCCTCCCTAAGAGCACTAGATAGTTATCATACTCTGCCAACTTAATTACCTCAAAGTTAGTTCATAATTTAGTTCCCATTATATCTACAATAGCACCCTTTAATATCCTAATAAGTTGCACTCAGGTTTTGTTGGCCATAAACAACATATAAGGTTAGGGCTTTAAGGGTGGCCATCCCATCTTCTCCCAAGTAGTTTGGTCAGAATGTTAACCTCATCACCCATGTCCATAAGGACCTCATAAATAGACCATACATCAATTATGTCATTTATTGGTAGTTATTTATCATACTCTATGTTCTAAGTATGCCTTACGTCATGTGTCTGCTCCATATGTGATGCAGCAACTTCAATCATCTGAGGCATGGCCTCCTCCTCTAATCTCTTCCCTATGTGTTTGAAAATCAAGATTTTCAATAAGGATATCATCCCTTTAGATTGAAAGAGGCATAGGATCTCAGTCAACTCATGTACTTTAGCCTCCTAGCTATCTTGCTTCCTATGTAAGGCATTTGCCTATGCCTCTAGATCTCCATCTAATTGGAGTTCTCCCTGCAAATTTTATATTACACTCATGGCTTGTTGCAATATGTCCTTTTGTCACACAATGTTAGGGTAGGGCATAGATTTTGGATCAAGTCATGTTATGCACTTGGCACGACTTGACTCACCATATTCCAAGCATAGTTCTTTTATTGGCATAGTAGGTGTTTGTGTGGTGAACCCACTTCAATTCATGGTTTTTCACTTAGGTGGCTCCTTGTGAGTTTGTTGTAGTTTGGGAGCCTATTTATCCTTGCTTTGCTCACACCTAACCATGTTGGTACCCTTATCTGCATCAGGTTGACCTTGAGTTAGTTTTTTGCACAAGTCTAGGAAATCCTCAACCACATGTAGTCCCCAATAATACCCTCATGTTGGGTGTGTAGGGAAGTCACACTGGTAATGCTCAATCACCCTACACTTATAACATGATTGCAATGGGAATCTTCCTCCACCACGTACTCCACCTCACCTATGTGCACCTCATTAATTCCCATAGCCAATATTGTTTTGGCCATAGCCTTTGTTTCCTTGGCCTACCTACCTACTAGTTATGGTTGTTGCCTACCGTGCACCTCTCTCCATATTTTGGTGCATCTCATCAATGACTTGACAATCCATTTTTGAATGAGTATAAGCATCACACATCTTGCAATAGATAGTAGTGTTTACTTGATTGGCATGTTATAATAGGGGATAGTTTTGCGAGTCATGTAGCCCATGACAAACTTCACAACTGAGTAGTAATGTGCAGACATTTCTTTTTGGGTAATTATTCTTGTTATGCCCCTCTATCTCACAATCAATAAACCTTAATCCACTACGAACATCATGCATCAAACCAATATTTAGATTTTGTATATAAGAGGCCATTGACATGATCTATGCCTCCATAAATGGGTTCATCATGGTGTTAGCATTGCCTACTACCTTAGCCCAAAGTATGACTTCGAGAACTTCATAAGGGTCTATGAAGGTCTTCATGGATAACGCTCTCCTAAAAGGTACTCACAAGCCCCCAAAAAACCATTATATATGTTGGGAGGGATGGATATCATATAGAAGCTTAGAAAGGAGGGTCTTAAACTATGCATCATATAGGCATACACTCTTAGATAGCCCTTAGCTAATTTCTTTGAGCACTGTGATCCTCTATTGCTCAAACTCAAGAATATAAAATTCCTTCAAGAAAGCCTACTTCAATTTATCATAATCAACCATAGCCTTGTTTGGATCAAATTTTTGATACCAAGTATGGGCATGATCTAATAAGGTGGTCATGAACTGAATCACCTTACACTTTGATTGGGTGATACCTTGATCATGCCATTGAATTTCACACTTGAGCATACGCTCTATGGAATTCTCTATGATGTGTTAATTATGCAAGTGCATCACCATTTTATAATAAATCTATTAAGGGGGTAGTGCTAGAATCTAAAGCATTTTCCCCTAGATTTTGTGTTGGAGGTGGTCCTCCAATGCCTCTAGATGTAGGGTTGAGTACTGACCCTGTTGGTGTATTTTGTGTCATCAAGATCAATGATGTGGTACTTCTCACTTGTGGCATTGGGACACTTCTTATGGGCTATTATCTAGTCAATGCAACTAACATCCTCTGAACATGAATGCTTATGCTTCTATTCTAGATTCCTAGGTTGGTGCTCATTAGTTTTATGGTATTCTTGTTTAATCCTTTGTAAGGAATCACTTGTTTGATCACAAATTCTTGGTCCAAAGTTTGAAGTATATCAAATTCAATGTCGATAACAGCACTAGTTAACATTCTTCTATCTTTTGGTGGGGAATTCAGTGTATGAGCTTGTGCTTCTAGTTTAAAGGGGGTAGGTACTTCTAGTGCATCCTCATTTGCCATATCTTGTAGGAACCTAAGGTATTTTGTACCCAATGACTGATCTCAGTCTCTTGCTTCCTCTTCTCTTTCATTGCACTACTGTAATTTAAGGGATCATTCCCCATGCCCTTCCCACTCACTACGAGTCCTCTCAACACTTCTGGGTTTTAGATCCTATATCAACCTATACCTTTGCTTGTTATAATTCTGCCTTCAGAGCTCTCAAGTGTCAGGTTACTTACCCCTTTCCATCATGCCTCACCTACACTTCCCCTTCTCACCTTCTACACTTGCTCATGTGTACAAGGATTTTAGCCTTCCATTATTATGGTTTTAATACCGTAATCCACCAACAATTTATTTAGTTTGGTGTTGATCCCTCTTATGAACGTGCCCCTTGGTTCATGAAATAATTCATACTCTAATTCTTCAGGGTAAGAGAAGGTCAACACTATAAATTCCAACACATAGTTGTTCAATTCACCACTCCACTACTTTTCTATAGCACGTGTCCAAACATCATATAGGCTTTCATGCATCTCTAGGCACTCCTTTATCCACTCAAAGCACTAGTTATAGCTTCATCTTCTATAGGTGATATAAGCAACCAACCACTGATACACATGTTCACGTAGTTCTCAAAAGAACACCTCATATAGAGCATCATATAGGTTAGTTTGCATCCATTCTCTTAGCTTTTATACTTGTCATGGAAGATGTTTTTGTGTAAAACCATATTTTACTTACTCTATCCAACACTCAATGTTCTCGAGTGACAGTCAGAGTATTATTCTATTGCACCATTGTAGCAACAAAATTCAACATGGGTCCCAGCAATAGAACCAAAATGTTGTAGAAAATTTTCTTTGATTAGCTCATGTGCTTAGTCATGTGCTTAAAAATCAATTCAATTTAATTATGTACTTGATGTAGATGTGCACAAGTATAGTAAAATCTTATGGTGCACAAAATTTAAATGCACTATTGCATTAGCATTAATTTTAGACAAGGTACAAGCCTTGTGTGCTCACCTGAAGTGTAGTAGTGAAGGAACCGAAGCTTACATTAGGATAGTTGAAACATGGTGAAACCTTAGTCTCAATGGGACTTAGTCATTGGCAAATCGAGCTCAAGCAGTCTCTTGGTACGTGTTGTTCTAGATAAGATCAAGAGGCACAAGCCTATTTAAGGGCATAAGTCTTTTGGCACAAATTCATGTCTGGATAGGTATAACTCTTAATGGCATAAGTTGTAGGGATAGTGAGTTATAAGTCATTTAGGCTCTTAGTCAAATCAAGGGAATGGCTTATGCTCAAGTGCTCACTCTTGAAGTTAGCACTCTAGGCACAGTTATTAAAGTTTTGACACATGTTGGTTTCAATACTTAGTTATTTTATAGTTATGCCGAAGTCTTTATATGGCACAACGATGCCATTAGCAACCTAGAATAGACCTTCACATCGCAATACATTCAAAAATGAGAACTATATCATTATTCTTATAAAACTTAAGTCCCAAACATATAATAGTGTTAAACTATATGAAAAGAATCAACACCAAATAAATATGTAACACCATTTCTATTAACTCAAAGTTCATCAACATAGAGTATAGTTTGTATAAAATAGAGAACACCCTCATCTAAGTTCTACTGCAAGCCCAGTGGCTCACAGGTGAGATTGGGAGATACATGGTGATTATCTAAAGTATTCATGTTAGTTTTAAACCAAAATTCATGTATAATTATAGAACTAATCTTGTAAAGTTTTATTATATTAATGTCACCCCTTTTCATTAGGCTCACACTCATTTTTATAGGTAGGGGAGCATCTTTTTTCTAGGTTAGATGGGTGCACACCAGGTGCTAAGCTATCATTGAGGGTTCTTATGCCACCAGATATACTACTCTAACACCCACACTCTCTAACCACCACGTGTAAGTACTCAATGAGATTCTCCTTCAAACTTGGGTGATAAACAACTACCTTCTAGCTAGTGCAGGATCTGTGGGGATCCTCCTAGCTAGTACCAAAAGTACAAAGAGAGTAACCATCACCAATGATTACCCACATTGGTATTTGTTAAGTTGGAATGGTCTACTAGGTAGCACAAAAAGGGGCCCAACATTACCCCATACAAAATTTCTAGTTTACCCTCAGACTAATCTTTCATCACCTTTACCACATAAAATTTGACTACACTCTATTGTAGCTCTACCTTGAAGTTATTAAAGCCTTGAATGGTGAGCTTGATCTCTTTGGTGGTCCCATCTAATTTTGTCAATGCAACCTTGAGTGCAGACACATTTTTGTTCTCCATTTCTTTTTTGAAGGCTTCCAAGCCTTCCTTAGCTCTTCTCACCTTGCCATCTGAAATGTCCCCTTGCTCACTTATCTTTCTTTGAAAGGCATGAAAGAGTGCTTCCATTTCTTACTCCTAGGTTTTTATTTGGGTACTTAAGGTGTTGACCTATGCCATAACATGGGTGTGCTCTGTCTTGCTTATAGTGAAAACATGCTTCATTAAAGTATCCTTCTCCTATTTCACCTTTTGAAGGCATGCATTGATGACTGACACTTGAGTGCTAAAGTTTTAAAAAAATGGCATCTACTTCTTCCATGCCCTCTTCCAGTTTGGAAAAGAGGTCCTCCACCATATCACTATTCACTATTTATTATCCCTAAATTAATCCAAAGTTAATTAACTAATATTTCTCTAATTAAAAATTCCATGTGTTTTAGAAATTCAATTGTTTTGTAAATCTAAAAAGTCAAAATTATCCTCACATGCTCTAAGGATCCACTTGTCACCCACCATTCTAGTTTAATAATCTTATTATCCTCCAAAATCCATCTTTATTCTCATTATCTTCCATGATCTAATTTGATCCAATTTAATAATCCACCTTTATTCCCATTATCTTCCATGATCTAATTTTTTCCAATTTAATAATCCACCTCACATCCACTTACTAATTTTATATCATATCTTCCTCCCAAATTAATTTTATATTCATATGTGAGTCCTGTATGTTTTCCACTCTAATTTTTAATTAAAATTTTCTATTATGAATTAAAAATTACCTTTTATTCTCAGCCCTTGATCTTCATCTCAAGATGGATTATTCACATCCATTTACAAATTCTATAAACTATAAGTTCTTCCTCCAATTCAGCAAAGCTTCTTCATTATAAAGTTATTTTGCTAGCATATCTTAAAAACTTATTCATTGCAAGTTTGTCATGCTAAGTTTATAAGAGAGTTGTAAATTTTCACATCCAAATAAATCAAAGCCATCAAAGATCATTTTGCATACCATTATATTTCCCATTTTCCCTTGTATTGGAAGAGTGAGCAACCATAATTTAAAGAGAGCAAATCAAATTCACATAACAACGGAGGAAGTTTCTTTTTATGCTAAAGTATAATTTTGTGTTATTTCTTTCATTTGTAGCTTTATCATAGTTTGATTTAGTTTAGATTAGATTTCATTATTAATTGATTTCTTAGCTTAATTAGCATTTTTATATTCACTACACACAGGTATACTCTTTGTAGACACCTAAATTTGGTCATGAATGCTTAATTATGTCAGTTTTAAATAATTTTCACTTTAATTAACTTGTGCACTTAATTTAAATCTATTTTGACACCTTGACCTATGATAATCACATGTGAGGACCTTTTTATTTTCTAACATGTCATCCATCACCTACATAAATGTTCAAACATTTAAAACTAATCTTAAGCATCTATTCAGATGAACCCAGACCCAAAAATTGGCATGTTTCCTTAAGATTCAAAACCATCCAATTTGGGTTAGGAATGGAAAAGGATCTTGACCCCTATATGGCATTTATAACCCTTATGTTCTAATGCTCATATTTTAAAATTGAACCCTTCCTTACTTCATCTTCCCTATTTTTTAGGCTTTTAACTATGTGATTTCCCCTTTTAGATTACTATAAAAGAATATTGAAGTCACTCATTATTTCACTTGGCAATTGTAATAAAGAGGCACATTTACACTATTGCACATTGAGCAAAAATTCCCTATTCTTCCTAGTTCTATTTCTAAGAATTACAAATATTCCTTATCCAAGTTATAAGTTTATTTTACTCAACCTAAAACAAAGCATGATTAATTATTTGATCCATATTTGAATGTCTTCATATAGTCAAAGGAGCAAAATTACACAAATCACTCTATGTGGAAGAACTACATGAGCTTGAATTCCCTCTTTGAAGTATTGGATACATAGGCAACATTCAGTCATCATGGGGATGATTGGGATTAACTCAACCCAACTACATTCCATCTTTTTCTATTTATAGGTTTTCAATCATTATAATCCTTATTAAGGTTTATACCATGGAGAAACTATTTCTAGGGCTTTAACACATCCCTAAAGGTCAAATTTATGCACACATACCTAATTCTAGCTATCACACATGATTGTACCCTAATTTTTATTTTTCTACGAAGGGTCAAAATTTTAATATTAGGTCAGGAGTGGAAAATAATCTTGACCTTAGTAGGATAGTACTAACATTTTTCATCATTCAACTCCAATTTTTGGGATTTCTAGAATCAATTCATGTTTTCTTGTTTTCATTCTTTGTTAGAATTTAGAAAACAACTAGATAAAAACAACTAATTTTGTCATTTATTTTCATATTTGTTCTTGTTTTTAATCATATTCATCTTATCAAAATTAGTTATTTTCCTTCATTCTAATTATCAAAAGTAAATTTTTAATATTATATTATATTCTAATCATTTTATCATAAATAGGGTTAATTACCACATTAATTTAATTTTTGATAGAACATATTGAAGAAATTATTTATTAGTTGTGCATTGCAAACCCTAAGTTTCCCTTATGGTTCTAACCTTCTAGGGTTTCAAAAAATTTATCGTAGGGTTAAGATAAATAATGAAATATACAACACTAAAAGAATTCCCTTTTAAACTTGGATCTAAATCTGACACTAAAATAACTTAATTTCAACTTTGGACATAATAATTGACACTAAAAGCATTTTATTTTGATCTTAGATGATATTTGACTCTAAAATTATCTTATTTTGACCTTGGATTTCATAATTATTTACTAGTCTCTATACATTTTTTTTCTTTTACAGCTACTATTTCAATTTTTTATTTATTTACTTTTTCAAAAACATATGACTATATTGGATTAATTTTCCTTGCTTCAATCTTCTTAAAAATTAACTAAATCACATGTTAAGATGAAAATACCATTAATTCAAAGTTTTTTCAAATCAAGTATGACATGGGAATAGATCAAATGTATATTCAAAAAATTATAAGACTTATTTCACAATCTCATGTATTATTTGATTGCGTCAACATTCAATTAGACATTTTACTAGTTACCACTACACAACAAAGGGAATGTATAACTCCTTTCATTAATCCTTCTAAACCTTAAATTTGTAATATTTATTATCTTTCTCTTGTTATTTTCCCTCAAATTATATTGGATTTTATACTTCATGCTATTAATTATATATGAGATATACCATGACATCATGAAGGTATTCAACACGTTCCTCCTCAATGCACTTCACCTCCTGCAAGACAAGCAAATCAATCCAAAGGGTATTATATCATAGATCAACTAAAAAGTAATCATGAAATTTTTTCAATCTTGGAATTCCTCAAGAGCTCATCAATTTATAAATATATGTTATATTATAGGATAATACTATTCCTAATGACATTCAACATACTAATTTGGATTCCATCATGAGTACCATTAAAGATACTAAAAATATTATTGCCTTTAAAGATGAATAATTACCAACATAAGATGTAATCATACAAAATCTCCCACTATTTATTCAAGCTATGATGCAAAACAAAGGAATCAAGCATGTATTGATTGATATTAGATCAAGAGTAAACATTTTTATTGGTCATTTCTTACAATAATTTGATGTTAACATTGATAGTATCCAACACATAGATCAAACTATCAAAATATTTGATGATTCTTCAAGACAAGAACTTAGAATAATTTCTTTAGATGTAACATTGGGACCAAAAATAGTGTATATTTTGTTCTACCTTATGCCTAATCAATTACATTATAATTTATTATTGATTATCCCATGGATACAAATGATGGCATTAGTACCATCTACATTCCATAGGTGTATTAAATTTATGTATAAATGATACTCATATGAATTTTAAATCTATGTTAATTCTTTTCTATTGTGTAAAATTCAAGCATCCCAATCACAATTAGATCATCCAACTATTACTACTCCTCCTCACATTATTCCTTGAAACCAAAAATTCACATATTAAATTAGAGATTCAAATACTAATATCAATCAAGTGGATCAAGAAATGTTACAAATGGATCAACAATAAATACCTCAAATACAAAAAGAACTTGAGTAATTGAAAATGGAAGAGGCAAAAGTGCAAAAGAAACTTCCATGATTGCAAGAAGAACAAACTATATTCTATAAATATATTTATAAGAGCAATATATACCAAGTTAAAGTTACAAATAGAACAACTTTGAAAGAATAAGTTATAAAAAGAACAAACAAGGATGCAAGTGAAACAAGAATGTATACAAAAAAAACATCAAACTAATGAGAATCAACAACAATTTTTTATTGGTCTTCCTTTATTAGTTAATTCATAAGTACAAGATGGTCATGTTTCTAATTATTATAATAGTGATGATGATGAAGCTCACATGGTTCATATGATAGATGATCAAATCTGTCAATTAAGATCCAATATTTTAGATGATTATCTATCTCCTACTTTATTTACACATATTTATATAGGAGTTTATTATGATGATTCAAAGTAAAGTAAGATAAATCAATCAAATTAAAAATGTAATTAAATTTTAGGTATGCCAAAAATGATAATTTTAGCAGTTGTTGCAATAACAACCCTCATATAGTACTTATGAGTAACTCATTAAAAAATGTGGAAGTATTAGATACAAATGTTTCATAGTTTTTATAAATCATGCCAACTCAAGATATGCTCAAAATAATTTTGTAATGTTATTGGATAATAAGCTTATCACATTACCTACTGATCCGTAAACTACACTGAATCAACTCAAAGTGAAGTTTTAAATGCGAATACTGAATTTCTCAAAACTTAACAAATTCTCGAAGAACTTAAAAGAACTTGCATAATGTTCTGGCAAAAATGTTCTCGATTGTTGACTTGGATTGGAATGATCAAAAGACTTGTTACTTCCATTTACCAATTAAATCGGTTTTTGTTTTTTACATTAAATGTCGTAAATTGTCAAGATTTATTCTTTGCATGATTTCATAATTTTAAAAAAAAATCAAAAAACTGAATTAAAACATGCAAGCAAATGACAAATTACCATTTGACATTGATAACGGAGTTCGGCATATTTTGCCTACATCTCCGGGTCCGCCCAATAGTGAGGACCATTTCTATTAAATTTGCGTAACAAATGGCTAAAAAATTCTTGAAATGCTGCACAACTTCCCTCAGGCCTGATCTCTGTCCAAGAACTCCACCTTGCTGATATACTCAAGCTCGGTCACACAGAATCCTTCCGAATGTGCTTTGGTCCCTTCACTTAATCCATTGGTATATCCAAATAATAATAAAATACTTCTCTTTTTAATTACAAAACATAATTAAAATGGCTTACCCTCTATGTATAAGGTCGGATATTGAAGAAAATCCCATTTGGTAGCTATCTCCAAGCTTAAAACAAACTCTCGGCCTCTTAAAATACAAATACATAGTCCAGAACTTGATAAATTCAAGTAAAAATTAGTGCCTCTTACAACATTTCAAAACCCGTAGCTGAAGTGGTCAAGGCCTTATCTTTTTACATGAGAGGTCAAGGGTTCAAAACCTCCTTCCTCCATTCTAGGCACTCAAGCTCTCCTGCCTAGGCGCCAAGCATGCAGTTTGAATTTTCTTCCCTCCATTTTAAGCGCTTGACTTAAGTTTTATCCCACATGCATGGATTTTTGAATTAGTCTAGGCTTAAAATATCAAAGTTGTTGACTTTTTCAAATGGCAAGGGCTTGGGTGCCAACTTTGGTCACCACCCATGCTTAGTCAAACACCTAAGAATGAGGGATGCTTTGGTGGAGTGTTTGTGGCGTGGAGGTTTGGCCTATATACATTGAAAATGTCAAATATCATGTGTATAAAAAATACTTAACCAAATTTTTTTTTGCCCCCTCATTATTTGCCATGTGTCAAATGGCTATTGTAGTGCCACGTGTTGACCTCTGATAGGTCCAAATGTTGGTACGTTCTTGAAACACGTGCCAAATGTCGTAAGTTTTTTTTTTTTGACAAATCTTCAAATGACCATATCTTGAGCATCCGGTCTCCGTTTTATGAACCGTAAAAAGTGTAAAAAAGCTCTTGATGAGATCTAAAGTGTGCCACCACTGAACCTCTAACTTGAAACCTTTTTTAGAACCCAATTTCTGAACACACCTCCCTAATGGAAGGCTTTTGGTCTCCAAAAGTCCAATATCCCCTGAATTCTTATAACTGGTCTACTACATCAATAAAAATAGAACCCAATCATAGCAAGAGGTATAAACAATTGCATTAAAATGATTCACAATCAAATTGTAAAAATTCCAAATCCAAAGGCATGAGTAAGTGAATCTGCAACTACCAAAGTGACTACAACATACCAAAACTGCCTACCCAAATGTCACATCCTGTAAAGCGGTGAATTGCCAAAAATTGAAACAACTCCCAATGTAATTGCAAGACAAGTTTATAATCTCAACAATATACAATAAATGTTGTGGACATGTTGCAATACAATGCCCTAGTATGGGACTTATATGCTAAGCAAATGCAAACAACCTAAAGTGTATGTTGCCTAACATTCAAACATGCCCAAAGGGTCTTAAACATGCATCTATACATCCATGTGCCAAAGATACATTCAAAATAGCAGTCAAATAAGTGTTGTAAGGAATCAACTCAACCTACAACATGTATTCTGCTATTATCTCCAACTGATCAAATGAGTTCAAGTCCTCTAGACAACTCACACAGCATAAATAGGAGATTCAAAAACTTAGAGTTAAAAAAGTGAGAATTGAAAAACTTCATATGGTAAACCTGTCTTGAAGTGTTCCCACCAACTCTAATACATCTTATCAAAGCTTGTTCATTCTATTAGGTGAATTCTTAACCATGCTTTGCAAAAATAATGTAGTGATAATCCACTTAACCATTTCTTTCTTCCTATGAAATTGATTTCCTTAGTGGATTCCTTAGCAATTGCATATTGTTGACTTAACCTCTTAAATGGATTTTCACTTGTAGGTTTTACCTTATCCTGGGTTGTATTTTCAACTGCATTATGGATTGAATTAGCTTCATTAACCTTAGTGAGAGGTTTGTAAATCATCTTAGTTCTAACATTACTTGAATGTGAAGATGCATGAAGCTTAAAACATCTATCAATCCTATGTCCACTCACATTACAATGAGTACAAACATCCTTCTTAGGTGAGGGTCCCTTTTTTCCAATTCCCAATTTAACATGAAAATGGTCTTTCAAACATGCAATCTACTTCAATAAATCATTTCATTTCCAACAAGTCTTAGCACTATGGTTATTCATCCCACAAAAAGTGCATGGAAATGATTGCATTATCTTCTGTCCATTATATCCAAACTTCTTAAAAGTATCAATTGGATCAAAAGATTTAGTGTAAGAATTAGGAGGTGGAATCTCAATACCTCTTTTACCTTTACACCTTTGAACTAGTGGCCTAGAACCTTCGTTATTGGAAGCTCATCTTCCTTTAGCCATGGAAGAAACTTCTCCATCATCCACCTGCACACTAGTATAACCCAAACCTGCATGAAGAGGTTTATGCTCAACCTGAATTGGGTTAAATATACCTTGGCTATCTCTACCAAGTCCTCCATTATAACCCATTTTAAACAACAATTTAGATCCTATGCCCTTAGTGTATCTTTCAAAATCACCAAAAACAATATTACTAGAATCTGAATTTGAAATGGTAGAAGAAGATGAAGATTCCTGTGGTGAAAAACTTACACTGCACTCAGTCATAATTTTTGCATCTAAATTTGAAGGATTTACCTTTTCACACTCACCACATTGCAATCTAATCAAGAGTTCATCCTTGGATTCGAGCTCCGATTTTAAACTTGCAATTTGCTCTTCAAGGGAATAGAGCTTGCATCTCAGGAATGCATTCTCATCCTAAATCTGGTTGTTGATGCTTTCAAGCTCTTCTATCTTGGTTTTATGTGACAACTTGCCCATGGTTTCCTATAAACACACTGATTCCACAACTGCACACTGCAATCTAATCAAGTGATATGGATAACCAACAAACTGAAAGCAACTATCAAAACTTCAATCAGAAGCTAACCCAGCATTCTAACTACTCTGATACCAACTTGATCCATAAACTACACTAAATCAACTCAAAGTGAAGTTTTAAATATGAATACTGAATTTCTCAAAACTTAACAAATTCTTGAAGAACTTAAAATAACTTGCATAATGTTTTGGCAAAAATGTTCTCGGTTGTTGGGTTGGATTGGAATGATCAAAAGACTTGTTACTTCCATTTACCAATTAAACCAATTTTTGTTTTTTACATTAAATATCGTAAATTGTCGAGATTTATTCTTTGCATGATTTCATAATTTAAAAAAAATCAGAAAACTAAATTAAAACATGCAAGAAAATGACAAATTACCATCCGACATTGATAACGGAGTTTGGTATATTTTGCCTACATCTCTGGGTCTGCCCAACAGTGAGGACCATTTCTATTAAATTTGCACAACAAATGGCTTACGAATTCTTGAAACACTGCACAACTTCCCTCAGGCTTGATCTCTATCCAAGAACTCCACCTTGCTGATATACTCAAGCTCGGTCACACAGAATCCTTCCTCAGTCTTCAACCCCTTCAGAATGTGCTTTGGTCCCTTCACTTAATCCATTGGTATATCCAAATAATAATAAAATACTTATATTTTTTACAAAACATAATTAACAAGGCTTACCCTCTATGTATAAGGTCATATATTGAAGAAAATCCCATTTGGTAGCTAGCTCCAAGCTTAAAACAAACTCTCGGCCTCTTAAAATACAAATACACAGTCCAGAACTTGATAGATTCAAGTAAATATTAGTGCCTTTATAATACTTCAAAACCCATGGCTGAAGTGGTCAAGGCCTTATCTTTTTACACGGGAGTTCAAGGGTTCAAAACCTCCTTCCTCCATTCTAGGTGCTCAAGCTCTCCTCCTTAGGCACCAAGCATGCAGTTTGAATTTTCTTCCCTCCATTTTAAGCGCTTGACTTAAGTTTTATCCCACATGCATGGATTTTTGAATGAGTCTAGGCTTAAAATAGCAAAGTTGTTGACTTTTTAAAATGGCAAGGGCTTGGGTGCCAACTTTGGCTGCCACCCATGCTTAGTCAAACGCCTAGGAATGAGGGATGCTTTGGTGGAGTGTTTGTGGCGTGGAGGTTTGGCCTATATACATTGAATATGTCAAATATCATGTGTATAAAAAATACTTAACCAAAATATTTTTTGCCCCCTCATTATTTGCCATGTGTCAAATGGCTATTAGCCCACTTGGATTTTCAACAGTGCCACGTGTCAACCTCTGATAGGTCCAAATATTGGCATGTTCTCGAAACACGTGCCAAATGTTGCAAGTTATTATTTTTTTTGACAAATCTTCAAATGACCATATCTTGAGCATCCAGTCTTCGTTTTACGAACCGCAAAAAGCGTCAAAAAGCTCTCAACAAGATCTAAAGTGTGCCACCACTGAACCTCTAACTTGAAACCTTTTTTAGAATAGACATCAATCAACAACACGTCTTTTGCATACACAAGGTATTTTATTTTATGCTTATCATAAAATAGCAGGACATGATACATAACATTGTGAGATATTATAAGATAAATTTAAAATTACAAGCATGAAGGTATCATCAAATTAATACAAAATCAACAAACATTTATTACTACAAAGATTCAAAAATAATTACCTATGGCTATAACAAGTAAAAATCATCAACGACAATAAGATATAAGAATCACAATATATAAGGGGATTATTGCAAGCATGTTCACTTACATTGAAACTAATAAATTGAAACTAATAAAATGGATTATATCAAATAAGACATATTGTCATTGATTTACATCAGTGTAGATTGGGAACAAGCCCTTCAATATATCATATATCCAATAATTTTTGGACCAAAAATTGTCAATACAAAGGTATGGGTTATGCCTCATACACATTAGGTACCATTTACATTGGGATGGTCACGATTAAAATAAATGCAAGCTATAGTGGATATTAATTAGTGGTGCATCACTTTTCCACATGATGGAAGAATAATTCACATATTACATGATGGTAACAATTAGTAAGATATTATAGGTAAAGAGGAATATGCCATGTATTTACAAAAATTTAAATATTTCAATCTTGAAGAGGATTATTTACTAGATGACTACTGATATTTCAAAAGCATTCAATTAATCAAAAAAATAAAATACTGATTGTATATATGTTATTGGATGTTACATCATATGTTGATTTTTCTTTCAAATTTAATCATTCGATCAATTATTCTAAACCATTATCTTTTATTGATTTACAGACCTTTTGGCTCTTCTTTTTCACTTTCTAAATCTGAATAGTCCAAAACAGTGGTCAATTTTGCCATTTTTTGTCATGTATCTCTTAATTTTAATAATCTACATTGACACTTCTTTAGATTTTTCCAAGGTCAGAACCATCAAGTAAAGATCAGGTACATCTTCCATTCTTGACCTTAGTTGTATGTTCATGTCCTTCTCAAAATGTCACTTAGAAACCAAAAATAGAATGCATAAACCCTTAATTCTATTAATTTTTATATTTTTCAATTGGGTTTAGTATACAAATAAGTGCTTATTCATGAAAAATATGTATATCCTTCTATGTTTCAATATTTACATATAATGTAAATTTTGATGAGTGTACATTTGATTAAAATAGGATGTATAATCAATATTTTGCATACAGTTTTTAGTCTTCTACAGATGTCTCAAAGCCACAACTCATATACAATGGGGGAATTTTGTTCACACATGGTCATTCTATCATTTCTAGTGCATCTTTACATTAACACATGTCATGGATTGCTCAAATCCTTCTCCAAATTTTCTACTTTAGAACTTTTGATTAGCACTAGTTTCTATTGTTTCTAGTTTATAAATTCAAAAAGTATAAAAAAATTAAATATGTATAATATAAAAACATTCAAAATATTATAAAAATTCAAAATCAAGACTTGAGCATGATTAAATTTTAGTTAATGTCAATGTCATATGTTATTTATTTCATGAGTAATAAATATCATATTATTTTTTTATCACACATGTATTTCACTCATATTCATGAGTATTATGCAAGACATACAAACTTTACAAAGGTCAAGGTTTTGAACTTGCCTCTACTCACTAACCTTGCTAAACTAGGGGCATCTTATCCACATATGACAATATACATATAGGTGTTATCATTTCATGATATTATATTATTTAACTATACAAATCTTTTCAAATTTCTTTGTTAACATCTCTATTTACAATTATGTACATGGATATGTTATTTCCTAGGATATGATTGCAATACATATGGATGGTTTAGATTACATTTATACTTATGTTTTCTATTGATGCTATTACTTTTACATAATAGATTTGATCTTTATTGTTTAGTATGTGTGGCCCTTGGATCTTATGTGAAAAAACTTGTTTTAACATCTCTTTGAGATCTTGTTTGTTGTGTATGACATTTGAACATGTCCTTTATTTTGGCTCTTAATGTTATATTGTGTGTGACATTCAAACATGTCCTTTGCTTTGGTTTGCAGCCCTATGTTATGTGTGACATTTGAACATGTCCATTATTTGAGAAATAATTATTGTCCTTGTGTGTGTAACTCTTTTCTCTTACAATATTTGAACATTTCCCTTATGTGTGCCCTTGACCTTATTTATATCACATTTGCTCATTGTTTTTGTGTGCTTGTTTAACTTGTTAAGTTTGATGAGTTCCATGATACATATCATGCACTAAATTAATCCATAACATACTAACTCTATATTTTATTCTAAAAGATTAATTGATATACATATATATAGGCTTAGCCTCTTATGTTACATATATTATTCAAATAAACATGTCTTACTATTCTAACATTCCATATATTACATTATTCAGTGATTATATCTTACTATGCATGTTGTAGTTAACTTTTATTTTGATATGAGTGACTTTCAAGTTCAATTCCCTCGCCTCAAAAGGGGATAATTTTAGTGGGCTTATCATACATGAGATAAGCCTTTTTAAGAAGAAAAAAATAGTTTTGGTGCATAATACAATTTTAAAAGTTTCAAAATGGTTTAAAATTCAATCAATGACACAAATTACAGGGGCATGTGCCATGCATATGCACTCATATTACAGGATCAAAATATATATTCACATAGTTTAAATATATGATTTAGGTTCATGTACAATTTTTAAACATGATTTCACAATAATTATTTACATAAAATTTTATATTTGACATTTATCATTGGGGGCATGGTATGAGTTCATGCATATCATATTATTTTTCAAATTTTTTTATTATTTACTAAGTTGTGGACATGGTAAGATAATGGATATACTCCATTATATTTTGATCATGCATTTAGAAACAAATTTATAATTGAATCTACAAGCCATTTGAATTGGTTGATTGAATTTAAGTGCATAATGCATAACTTAGAGGTTTAGTGCCCTCTAGCATTATGTTTACAAATCCATTTTAGATTTCAACCTATTTCATATCTTGGGGTTATACAAACTATGTGAGTTAAATTGGGGTTTTTCCATCCCTTAATGGGATCTATTTTCGATAAATTACAAATTAAATTTTGGGGTTTGATCACCCTCAAATTTCTCCATTGGTTTAACTAATGAATCAATCTCTCTAATGCTTCAAGGAAGCTTTATCTCCAAAAAACATCACAAAATCAATTATGGTTTCACACATACAATTTTATTTTTCCCATGCTTTCATTTCAAATTCAAATTTTCAAAATTCAAGTAATTTTAAAATTCAATCAATTTTCACATTTCAAATTTCAGTTTTTAATAGAATAATGTAACTACTTCAAGTGTTTTGAAAGGTTTGCCAAACTATAGTGCCTTGAACAATTAGAGTACTAGCTCAAATATAAAGTGTGTCTTACACACTAAGGCATATTTCTCATTTAATCTAACAATTTTATTTTTAGACTAAAGAAGGGAAATTGTACACACCTAAATTTGGTCATGAATACTTGATCATATCAGTTTTGACCCTTTTGCCTTTAATTAACTTGTGCACTCAATTTAGATCTTTTTTGACACTTTGGATTACCCTAAGCACATATGATGACCTTATTCTTTTCTAATATTTCATACGTCAGCTAAAAAATGTTCAAATAAATAAATAAACCCTAAACATTTGTTTGAATGAACCCAAACCCAAAAAGTGGCATGTTTCCTTAAGGGTCAAAATTATTCAATTTTTGTTAAGAGTGGCAAACAATCCTAACCCATATATGATGTTTATAACTCTTGTCTTCTAATGGTCATATTTTAAAATTGAACCTTCCCTTACTTTATCTTTCATGTTTTTTGGGCTTCCAAGCTTGTGATTTTGCATTTTTGTATTGTTATAAAAGAACATTCAATTCACTCATTATTCCACCTGGCAACTTCAATAAAGAGGCACATTTACACTATTGCACATTGAGCACGGCTTCCCTATTCTTTCAAATTCTAATTCTAAGCATTACAAAGAGTGTTTTGTCAAGTCACAAGTTTATTTTAATTATCCCAAACAAGGAATGATCAAGTATTTGAGTCATATTTATATTTTTTCATATAGCCTAAAGAACAAATTTTCACAAAGCACTCTAGGTGAGAGAGCTATGAGGGCTTGAATTCCCTCTTTAGAGTATTGGATATAGATAACATTTAGTGATCATGGGATGATTTGGGTTAGATCAGCCTAATTACACTCCACCTTTTTCTATATGTAGTTTTTCAATCATTACAATCCCTATTATGGTTTCTACCTTGGAGAAACTATAGGTAGGCCTTGTGCACATCCTCAAAAGTCAAATTTTATGCACACAAACCTAATTCTAGTTGTTACACATGATTATGCCATGATTTTTCTATTTTTTACAAAGGGTCAAAAATATCAAGCTTAGGTTAGGAGTGAAAAATGGTCTTGACCTTAATTGTACAGTCCTAACCTTCTTCATCAATCAACTTTAGTTTCTCAATTTTATAGAATTATTTCTTGTTTTCTTATTTTTACTCTATGTTTGTCAACACAGTCAACAATCAGATAAAAATAACTAAGATTTTCATTCATTTTCATAGTTATCCTTATTTGTAATTATTTTCATCTTGTTGAATTTATTTTTCCCTCATTTTGCATGTTGAAATTACATTTTCAAAATTATGTTATATTCTAATCATTTTATCATAAATAAGGCTAATTACCACATTAATTTAATTTTTGGTAGAACACTCTTCAATAAAATAACTTTTTCATATTCATCATTTAATTTAACTTGTATACCAACTAATTGATTCAACACATAATGAAACTTGTTGATATGTTGTACTATACTCTCACCTTCTTCCATTTTGAGTTCAAATAATTTTTGTTTCAAATCCATTGTAATGCTCATAAATTATGATTCAAGTAGTTTTTAAATGTTTCCCAAATGAAACTAATTGTCTTTGATATATATTATACAAATAAACATCAGACATTCTATGCCAATAATCATTATTTCCTTCTAATCCTTGATATCACATTTTGCTCCATCATCAAGATCTTTTGATCTTTGTGTTTTTCCATTAATTATGTCCCATAGGTCCTTATCAATCAGTAGGACTTGGGATTTGATCTGCCATGTGTGAAAATAACTCCATTCAAATTTCTCAATTACACTCATTTTCTAATTTTCCATATTATCCCCCACTTAGACTTGACTGACACATAAGACATCAGGTACTCCCAAAAAAGTATCATTTACAAAAAGGAAGTCTGGATTAATAAGACATTTTCATTATTTAGACACTCTTGACACATTTGACTAATTGATGATAATACTAATAAAATTGTTTTATTTTTAAACATATCAATAAATATGTATAGACTAAATATTAATGGACCTATAAACAATAAATCATAAAACAAATATGCAAAGTCCTCAAACACATAAAAACAAAATAAACTAAAGAATCACTATAATGAACAATAAACAGACAAATATAGAATAAAATAATATTAAAACAAAATAAATTAAATAATCACTATAATGAACAATAAATAAACAAATATAGAATAAAATAATAATAAATGTTAATTTAAAAATTTAAAAATCTAAAAACAAATAAATTGATCAGTAAATTAATACCACTTTAACAATATGAATGAACTAGTAGAAATATGATGTAAGTTAGCTTTGCATGGTAAATTGAGATAAGCATGAATACATAACACAAATTTGGACTATATAGAGGATTCGGTAACTACAATGATTGATCAAGTAGAGGAAGTAGGAATTGATCATAGTCACTTCCAAATTATATATGCAACAAGTGATTATCAGATGAAGTCTACATTTTCTAAATGGAATGCACCTCTCTCTATGGGTTGTGCCTTTCTCAATGGTGTAAATCATTAATTGAATATTGTACGTACATGGTGGGATGGTGATTATGACATGAATCAAACTGAATGACTAAAAAAAGTGCATGGTATGGCAATGAAAGATGAAGTAAAAACTATAGAGATTTCTCCCTCAATTCACAAACCATATTAAATGGAGCATGAGTCTACAATTTTGAGATTTCAACAATGTAAACCAATCACAACATGGACATGAATGTCTAATGATCTAAGAATATGTAAAAAATAACATGATTGTAAGATAGCAAATGCATTCTGATAATTGTTAGATATGGAGATAAAGAATACATAGGAGAATTTTCTCAGTGATAATATATTTATATAGATAGATGATGGATGAGGATTGTGAAAGTAACCAATAGCATAATTTAGACTTTAAAGAATAGTCTAAAACATAGTTCCTAGCTAGATCTAGTAGAGTATGGATGTGTATATCTACATTTCACATATATTTAATGATGGTAGCTAAAATGCACAAATGGCATGATTACTCCACAAAATACCTTCACATGAACATTGCAACAATACCTTAAACAAATATAGATAAATTATTTTCAACATAATGTCACCATTTATAAGGGTTACGAATATATACAACCACTCTGACACAATATTTATATTGTCATAATGAACATGAATCAACAAAGCTCTAATACTAAATTAAGTTTTGGTATGAGAGTATCACACACATAAATAAAATTACTTGATTATTAAATAATGAATATTAAATATATAGGATTTTTTACTCCTACAATATAGGAGTAGACATTATCATTTACCAACCAAAAATACCTATAATGTCTCACCTATCCCTATCTAAGGTGAGTTGTTATGTAAACTTAATAATGTAAACACACAATAATACTATACATGTGATGCACTAAACTATAGAATATCCAACATGAACAAAGGGAGTCACGCAGGTCATTTGACATCTAGTGGTAATAATAGGCATCTCAGATTGTATGTTACAATAATAGGATTAGAGGGAGGCTTGGGATTATTCACTAGTAATATTAACCTTATTAGTGAATCTAGACTTGATGTTTGTTACCCATTTATCTACATAATTTATTGAAATTAGATATAATATCCTTCTAGAACAAAATAAAAAGATAAAATTCATTAGTTATGTTAACCAATAATGTACATTCCATATGGTCATGATTAGTGTGTATTATTAGGGAATATTTAGAGACCCTAAAGATGAAATCTAAAACCCTATAATGGTAAAACCCTATGAGAAAACCTAGGGTTTTCCACTATTCAATATGTGTATGGGTTGACCAATATGTTTTACCCTAATTTGTATTAATGAGTGAGATTAATCTAATCAAGATATGACTTTGAAATATAATTCAAATTATAATATCTACCATTCAAGTATACATTTGAATGTAACTGATTGACAATTGATTCTTCTTATTTGATTAGGCCATATGTCAAATATGGAAAGTAATATAGTTATCATGATACTTATCTTTTATGATTAATTTTTTTAATGTAATTGTATCTTAGAAGTAGTCAAACATAAACATGCTTGTGGTTCACTTGGTTCAAGAATCAATATGTTGTTTGTGTTGGGTTAGTTTTGCAAGATGGGGTTAATATCACGAATAGATACTAATATATTGATAATAATTGAAATTTGAAAAAGTGTAGTATAATTATTGTGCAGTTACCTATGACTGTATTTACTTGTTTGGTGTTTTATGATACTGAACCCTGATGATGTGCATAAATATATAAATTAGCCTCCTTTACATTGAATCCCCATATGTGCTTATTAGGGATATAAACCTATAAAAATGGGGGGAATTGTAATGGGATAAGCTAACCCCAATCACCCCCATTGTATGATTGGTCACTCCTTGTGTATCCAACACTCAAAGGAGGTAAATCAAGCAAGACATAGTTATTACACCTAGTATGATTGTGTAATTATGCTCCTGTGTTATGTATATGCAGTTAATGATTAGATTTATTACTTGACAATGCTTGTTTTAACTTGGCTTTTGAGTGCCTCAGACTTATCTTAGGACTAATCCTAGTGATAGGTATGAAAATTGGGAAGAAAAAGTTATATATTTTCAATGTGCAATAATGTATCACATATAAGTGTTAGTTTCCTTTTGAATGAGACCTTAATTTTTTTGTGTATGTATCCATTTAAATAATTCCTCACACTGCTAACATGCTAGGCTTATAATTCAACCCTAAGGATGGGTTTGATTTTATAAAATAGCAATTGATAGGAGCGAAACAATTTCAACCAATTAGGGTCATTATTGAGGTCATTATCAACTAGAGGTAATGATTGTAATTGGCATAGCTAACCTATGTATAGGTAGACTAATCTAAGGTTCTAAAGATGTTAGTATAGGATATCTAGTAGGTTTGAAACAAACAATGAGGTTCTTATAGGTGTATAACAATAGAAAAAAGGGTTGACTCATAAGATAACATGCAAGTGTGATAAGATGGTGAATTAATACCTTGTTTGGGTGCTCATATCATCCATGGTAAATGTGTGTTAAGTTTTTCATTATCAATTACTAACGACCATATTTTATAATATAAAAGTGGGTGATGGTGATTATAAGGTAACCTAATTAACTTATTATCTATAATTTTTCTCAAAATAACACTTGGTTGAACCTTGAAACTATCAAATTGTATTGATTGATTCACCTTTGAAGGAGTCTTTTAAATTATCTTCTTTAAAGCTTCCTTAGTTGGGGGAAATTTATTTTTAGGATTTAAATTTGTTGACTTAAGAGAGGTAGTATGACTATAAGTGCAAGCACACATTGTCACCCTTATATGACTTAAGTTCTAAAGTTATAGGAGTAACTCATTACTAATCTGATTCATTACATGTATCAGAGACATGATATGACTACTAGGTATGGTGATGGTTTGGAAAGATTCATTCATAGAATTCATCTCACCAACTATATTAGATATAGGTGTACAATATTCATCACAAAAAATTCTATCATTGCATTTCTTTAAATCATTATTACATTTGATAAAGACATCATTACATAATTTAGAATTATCAACACATTTCTTTTCTATTGAAAAATAAATGCCATCATGTTAAATTTTAGTTGTAGAAGTAGTAACATCATATTGGATGTCAATAGCTATAACATTAGTTTTAGAAACATCATTATAATGTGTATCATCATGAGACTTAATATATAAATCATTTATCCATTTCTTTAATGTATATTCATTGTTAACTATAATCCTAGTAGGATTAATAAGTGTATTAGTTAATTCAATGTTAATTTATTATTATTTTAGTGTGTGATAAGTGGAAGAATGTAACGAATGAGAAGGAGAATTTACTTCTTGCATCTTAAGCCTATGGTTTTTTTATTCTTCTTCACTAAAATTATAGAAACATAAATCATTAGCATTTCAATATTCAACATCAACATGGTCATAACTATCATAGTCATTTCCTTCACTTACACATGCATTGTCTTCATCTACATAAGAATTTTTGTTAAGCACATAAGCATGATCTTCTACAACTTGATTTGTATATTCATTATCATAGCTATAGGGCATGGCATGAGTAGATGATAAAATATCCATAGAATTAGACCTATTAGAGTTTTTATGATTCATATTCATGGAAAAGTTACCAAATATTAAGATGGAAAAGAATATAAAAATAAAACTTACTCCTACTATGAGAGCAAACACAAGAATCTAGGTTTTTTATGAATGGGGACCCTAAGGAAAAGGCCACTTATGAAGAGGAAATCAAAAATCACATCTAAAATTCAAACCTAAATACAAAAATTTGAAACCCTGATGACATAAGAAGAAATCCTTAGAGAACCTAAGGTTATTATGTTCTAAACAAAGAACCGATCGACCAATACATTTATATATTTTTGGCTTAAGTGCACTTAATAGGATAAATTTATAGAAAATCATATTGCATAAGATATAACACTCACATACAAATCTGAATGTAACTAGAAAAGTGTTATTAATTTATTGCAATTTACTATTCATGGAAATACGTAAGGAATTGGGTATTTTTCTTTTTTCTAGTATGTGTAAGTGTGTAACAAGGTAGAGTCATCAATAGTGGTCTAGAATGCCTATGAATGCCTCGATCTGGAAATAAAGGGTTTACATCTATTGAGACACATTTAGCCCTTCCTAAATGCCTATTGTTGTTCATAACTATTTAGGAGGTATGCACTTGTATTTAATAGTTCTAATCTTTTTATTTATTTATAGAGATTCAAATAGAACTTGAAAAATGCTTAGAAAAGTGTTGCCAAGTTGCGGAGTGAAAATCAAGGTTTAAAGAGCTACCTGGACACCTAAGGCAAAACTAGGATGCCTATGGTAATATAAAACCATCCACTGGATCAGAAATCCATCCCTAAGGTTTTTAGTGCCTAAAACTTCTGGGAGACCTTTGCCTGTGTCTACAATCCATTTTTTGGTGCAAGTTTGCCCTCCAAAATTCTATGATGATGCTTATTTTCTTCTCCTTTATTTAAAACCCTAATAGATTTTACACTATAATATGAGATCAGTGTGAATGGGGAAAAGGGTGAAAAGGATGGGTTGAGCTAACCTTAGCCACCCTGTGTGGCTAAGTGTTTCCTATGTGTACAATCCTCTAAAGAGGGAAGTCAAAAAAATGTAGTTATCCCACCTAGTTGAGTGTGTGCCATTAATGTAATAGTAAAATGTAGTGCAATCTTGCGTATGGCTTTCAACACTTGAAAACTTGTTATTTTGACCTTGCATTGGTATTTAGACTTTACCTCAGGTCTTATTCCTTTGAGGGATTTTAAGATTTGGAAATTTTTTGATAGTTCCTCTTAATGTGTAGATGTATTTCCAATGATAGGTAAGTGATTGCTAGATAAGCATAATTTTGTGCTTGATTTTATTATATAGCTAATTCTTTTGGTGATTTCCCTCCAAACCAACATTTAAAATGTGTTGGTTGACCCATAGGAATGACTTGAATTTGAAAAATGACTAATATATGCACTCAAATTGTTTCACCTCTGATGTAATTTAAAAGCATCCACTTCTACCAGAAGTGTCTAAGGCACATGAATAATGATATGAGATCAGGATATAATTTTAGAATGATAAAAAATTATTCATACATAGACTAGGGAAATATTGTGTGGTAATTTAAGTAATTTGGGAAGGTTAGGCCCCTCTATGAGTGAATAGCTATGAGTATATATGAGCAAGATTCATGTGTATATACATAAGTTAAGTGTACTAAGGATTAGTCAAAACTGACATTGTCAAGTTTTTAATACCGAATATGAGTGTCTACACTTAGATACTAGAACAATGGTCTATAGTCCAAGCTTTGGACTTGTATTTGGGGGGGGGGGAGGCGAGGAGGATGGTGGCGGGGGGGAAGAAATTGATTATATACATGCAGTGTTTAAAACACATTCATATTGATACTAAACATCATATACATAAATAGTTTGGTTTGTTTTCCTTTCACCTTAATTTTCCTTTTTATTCAGTAATGATTATAAAATAAAAACTATTATAGTTCACTTTTGTAAATAATGTGCATAATTATATTTTTTCTTTGATTTATATATTTGAATGTCTCTATAAATGTTAACACAGTTCATCATATTTTACATGAATTTAATATCTTTTATTTATGTAATAGGCATTAAATGTGTTTTTTAATATGAATTAATTTCAACATATTTTTAAAGAGATTATTCTATTCACTTCAAATAACTAGATTTCAAATTTTTATGTTTATTATTCTTGAATTTTTGAACATCAAACGTGTGTTCCATGTAGCATGTTTTGATTAAGATTTTTAACACTGGGCAATTGAGCTAAATTTTCATTTTATTATCCTATGTATTATTTTATCAATTGTCCTATCTCATATCGCATTTTTTATATTATTCTTCATCTTTATTCCTAATTACAAATTTATTCTTATTCTTGTATAAGTATACTACCTATCATTCTTTTATTTTTATGTGTGTTAATTTCTATGGTGTCTAGTTTCAAAGTGTCTCATAAGCTTGTAAATTGAGATTATATAGTATCAACTTAGTATTGAGGTACTATATTTTTATTTATTATTACCTTATAATCAAAGCTTGTATGTTTTCCATTATAACTATTACATTCACTAGTATAAATACAAATAATTCAAACAAAATCCAATACTCAACATTATAATGATCAAAGAAAGTCGCATGATCCAACTATTTCTAGTCACTTGGATCAGCTAGATCAATGCAATTCACATTCCTTTGATGCAAATTTATATGTCTTTATTGGTGAAATAAAATTGATTGCTAGTTGCAGCTATGGGATTCTAAGAGAAAATTGTTTTTAATCTATTTAATAAAAAATTATTTCCATAGCATATCCAATATTTGATTTTATAGAGTGCAAAAAATTAACATTGGCATGAGCAATAAGTCATAAACTCAAACTATTATATATGAATATGGTGATTAAGACTTAGCAAACCTGTTTCTTGTTGCTTATGCACGTAACTTCTAATTCATCTTTCATCAGAGTAGATCAATGACCTTTACTTAAAGTTGTATAGTTTGTGCTCTTTGTTTGGCACACTAATTATTTTGAATATATGTTATCAACGTATATATTTTTATGTATATCAATATCTTAGACCCTTAATTTTGAATTTTTAAGGACCTATTCAATGTAATATCAAATAAAATTGAGATATTTTTTCCCAATGCATTTGGAAAACAGTGCAATTTTAATGCATTTACCAATTTAGCACTAATAAAATTTGTGATCACCACCTATGAATATTGGTTGCTCTGCTTTGTTTGACTTAAAAACATCGAATGTATATTTATCCTAATCTTAAGCATCTAGGACTTAAAAACATCGAATGTATATTTATCCTAATCTTAAGCATCTAGATTATCAAAAGTGGAAACCACTCACCAATTATGTTGATTGTCATTAATTTTCCATTCCAGTTGAGTTTTCAACAAATTTTGTTTACACTGTTCTTTAAAATTTAAAACATTCACTATATGTTTCTTAATCCTTAGTATATAATTTGTCAAAATAAAATTCATTGGTTAGTTATATTATTTTTCATTAATTCTTGCACATACAATTCAATTTCAATTTTGATTCAAAATGCCACCATATATCCAATATTCTTGGAAATTTTCATTTTTTTTATAAAAGTCATGATTTGAGAATGCAAATTTTGCTTGCTTTGTTTACTCGATTTACAAGGTAACTAATCTAT
The DNA here is from genome assembly GCA_037957365.1 of Torreya grandis. NCBI lineage: Eukaryota > Viridiplantae > Streptophyta > Pinopsida > Cupressales > Taxaceae > Torreya > Torreya grandis. Next base: position 6,030,521 of record JARHVA010000106.1, on the reverse strand, counting down.
TTATTTTAGTCTTCACTCTCAAATTTTACAAATTGGAATTCATCAACAAAGCATATTAACTATCAATAATCATTGAAAATTTATTTGAGTTTAAATTTGAATTCCAAAAGTCATTATATCTCAAATATTTTTTTAAAATGTTTTTTTCTCAACTAGTTCACATGCCTTTTGTTAGAATTGTGTATTTATTCATGTTATATCAATATAATATAATTGGACACATTATTATCATTGTGTTTATATCTGATTTAAAATTCAATATCAACCCTATCTCACTTTTACAATCACTTTTCCATTTCAATAGCTAGTCAATGTGAACTAATCATTGACGGAACATTATGTTATCTTTATGTTATTATAAATTATAAATTCTATGTTCATTATTTGATTTAAATAATATTTGTTTTTATCTTTCTCTCCTCTATGAAATTAATCAAAAAATATATTTAAATTCATGTGGCCATTATAACCCATAATTACAAGAGAAGATTAGTTTCTTTTATTAGCATTCAAGATATTTTTAAAAATCACAAAACATAACTTCCCAAGCATGATTCCTAGGATTGGGAAAGGTCTAACCAAGATAAAAAAATATAAATTAATCTAAATACTATCACCTTCCTCATGGCCACCATTAACTAGCCAAAACACATACATGATTATGCCTGGATGTAGAGCTTAAAGTCTTCACCAATGTCCTAGTGTAGAAGCCATCAATATCTATCCAAGAACAGTATGAAATAGTTAGTGTAATAATTGGAAGAAAAGGGGTGAATATTTTGATGGATTTATGTAAATTTCCTTTGCAAAAAAAACTTATTGAAAGGTCTATGTTGACCCTTCTATTTTTAGATTTCCCTTATGGCTTATGACCATTGGATTAAGATCAAGATGAGTAGCCACAATTCAATTCAATTTTGGAGGCTTAAAGAAAGAAATATATTGCAAAGAGGTTGCATTAATGAGGCATGGATTGCCTTAATCTTGATATTTATTTTCATTAATACTTAGTGCTTGCTAACTTTATAGATGATGTCACGATTTAGATATTGTTAAGTTTTTAATATGACATAATTAGATATTAGCCAATTTCTATGGAATTTCTATTTATTTATTTGATTTGATTTATTAGGATAATTAATCCTATTATCTTTTGGGTGCTTTATGAAATATCAATAGTAAAATATTCACTCTAGTTAATTGTCCCAAAATATTGCTTACAAAATGATAATTTGACTTACACTAATTTAAATGAAGATGACAGTTGGTTACGGTGTATTGCCCCAATCATGGATGGACCAATATGTTTCATAAATTGTGTGTGATGTGTGTGAATAAATTATATTTTTTCAATGATATTTGTTTCAATTTGTGCATTACTATGGGAAGTCATTATGACGTTCAATTTCAACATGGAAGTGGTAAAAATTAGATGTCTAAATTTTACCCCTGTTTGAAAGGGTGTGGTGAGCTATTTAAATGAAGTGATGACTTTTCAAATAATAAAAAGGTCACTTAAAATGATCACAATTATGATAAATGGTTATGTTCTCACTTTTGTTGAATTTACTTGATTCATGGAAAAATGATCTCACGAACATTCCCCAAACAATGTTTGGAAAGCCCATGATGTCCCCTGAGGGCATGGCCAAATAAAAATATTTTAGTTGGATGGACCCTCAAAAAGAATAAAATATCATGTATTTCATTATAAAATATTGAAAACAAGAGTAATAAGAAGAAAATAGGATAATAAATAGTCAAATGAGTCAACAATAGGCCTCCTAGGGAAGAAAAATAAAGCACTTTAGGGCAAGGGGTGAAAATTTTCAAATTCTAGCTATAAATTTACCCATGGGGGTGAAAAATATTCATTTTCACCCTCTCATTTTGAAATTTGGATCTCTTTATTTTTTCATAAGATGAGTGACAAAAAATGGCACACATTCTACATCATAAGCACTTTAGCAAGTGAGTGCAGGAATACCGATGATCAGTAAGGAGTGGAGTATTGGTAAGTGTTTTTTTATTTGGTCAAATTATCATTAATAACATTTAGTATCCCATGAAAAATATGGACTGATGAACTCACTATTTTAAAAAAAAATAAAAGGTTAAGATTACCCATGCAAATAGTGATATCATTGGTTTAATGATGAGGGCATGACTGATTGAGTGATATCACCAAAACAATTAGAAATAACCAAATGGTGAGGTCATGTTTTTAAACACAAATTGATATAAATGATGAAAATTCCAATAAAATAGTGATCTCACCTTTTTGGGTAGAAATTACCCAAAATGATGAACTTGCTAAACAATGGGATTATCCTTCCAATCAATGGAAATGTCCTTCTAAAGAGCAAACTCATCAAAAAATGGTAATAATGCAAATAGACTATATAAAACAATAAGAACATATTAAAAAAATGTGGGAATGCCCTATGAAATGATGAGATTATCAAGAAAATGTTGATATCACCCAAAGGCAAATGAAGATAATTAGAAGAAGTTGATTAGGCTAGAAGAATAAATTGATAAGTCTAAAATTAGAAGAAAGTGGTAATATTGATCAGTTTGTATAAATAGATATAAATAAACGAAGTGTAATTGACATGGTTTGTGATATACAAGTGTGAGTGGAGGTCATGACAATGTGTGAGTGGTAGTTTTGATTACTATGCCATCTTGGCATTATGATTGAGGATATGGTGACATTTCTAGAGATAGTGGAGCTACTTCATGTGACATGGATGTCAGTGATTTGAGCCGATAGATCATACTTGTGAATTCTAATTGAGTGTTGGCATTCTGAGACATCTACCTTCCACCTTCCAATAGGTGAGGCCATTTGACACTTGAGGATGTATGGTAGATTATAGGATTACCAATTTAAGGCCTTAGGATCCAATAAATGTGGCATGGTAGGCTAGTTGTGTTGGAGGATTTGATTGTTATCACATACATTATGATTGAGGGAGGGGCCATTGATATTAATACCCTATAGGACCTATCATTCCCATCAAATGTCATTATTAGAGGTGGTGGTGATGGATTTTTGGTAACAGTGGTAGTATCCCTAAGAGGGGTTGGAGGACAAGGATAGGCTTTAGTACTAGTACATGACTAGGGACAAGCTCCTCGTCTATCACCACCACAAGTATCAATGCATAGAGTGGTGGTGATTTTTTTGTCAATTTTTAATGTCCTCTTATTACTTGACAAGAGTAATCAGTTCTTTTAGATTGGTTTGATAAGAGTGGTATAAGATATGTTAGATTTGACCACCTATTTTGCATGGGGCCCCATGGTATTGTCTTAGTTATATCATGATTTTCACATTATAACATATCAAAGTGGTAGGAGCATTAGGCAAAGTACATTGTTGTAGGTATGGGCTTAGGAGTGCACTGTCATTGAGTGGCCAATTGGTCAAAGGTTACATCAAGGCACCTATGACCCATTGGTTTTTGGTTGGTATTAGATAAGACTTGGCCTTTGAGGTCATAAAGGGAATTATACTACTATCATCAAGCCATAGATAATATAGTAGATGAGGACTTTATCTAGTATCCCTATATGGTAGTATAGTTGAGCTAGGTAGAGGATGGATTTGGGACTCATTATATGACCGCACCTATGCTACATCACAAGGTATCATGATTTTATAATGGAGCAGTATAGGCTTGATCGATTGTAGTGACAGTTTGGGTTCCAAAAAGATGTATCAGATGGACGACACTATTGTGCATAAGTTATTTGAGAGACTAGGAAATGGGGACCACCTATACCTAGGATAGAGGCAATTGAGAACTGTTTATCCCTTTAGCTAGTAGTATGGGTATACACAAGAGGTGTAATAGATGTGATCATTAAAAATGTTTATACAACATGGTCAATAGGTTATAGGCCTACACAGTTGACATGACCCCAACCTTAATAGCCAAGATAACACTAGAGGAGGGTTAAGCAAAGTTGGGCACTAGTACAAGGTTTTCATAAGTACAAGCATAGATATAGGTATAGGTATAGGCCTTAGTGTAGTAGGTTAAACCACAGGTTCCTCCACATCATATTTTATAAGTTTTGATGCAACAGGTTACCCCACAAGTTTATAGATTCATATGTAGCAAGTGGCACAATAGGATTTACAGTTTACACCTCTAGTGTTATATTGTAGATCAAATACTAAGGATAGCCAAGATGGGTCCATGGATAGAGATGGAGGATAGGGTCATGTTGTATACATAGAGATGGAGGATAGGGTCCTTTTGTATACATAGAGATGATAGAGGCTACTGCTGAGGGATCTAGGTAAGGTAAAAATGAGGTAGGGGCCTTAGGGACCACTAGATCAATAGAGGATTAGGCCCTCATAAATAGGCTATAGTGGGAGATTACTACTAGATTGACAGAGATAACATGTCTTGACCTAGATGTGTTAGGGATACAGGATGAGCTAGTGATAACCTAGGGGGAGAGCATGAGGCTATAGGTTATTATCATAGCCCATGACATAAATATTATAGGATTGAGAGGGTAGGTTGCATAGATGACCACTATGCCAGTAAAACTCATGATGCATGATGCAAAGCATGTGATAATGATCAGTGAGTAGGATAAGGATCACATAGAGAAAAATAGAGCCTATGTAGATGTTCAAAGGCTTTGTGGGAAGTAGGATGAGGCTCAGCATATTGTATTTGATCAAGGCTTGGCCATGTCACTAACTAATGTGGTCTAAACCAAAGATGAGGTGGCCTACTACTAGAGTCTATATGAGTTAGTCATCCTAGTGGTAGGGTAGATTTTAGTGGTGAATATTTTTTAATTCACAAATATTCAATTTTTGGGAATTTGCTTTTGGAAATTTTGGAAGGTGGTACATAAAACGAGGTCAACTAAAAAATTGGAATGTAAGTTATTTTTTTAGGTCAATATGCCCAATGTTTGTAATAATCTCATGCTTAGGAATATATCACCATTACCTCAAAGAACAACTAAGCCCATGTTGCCTTTATACACACACACACACACACAAACACACTAAATATATTATGTTGGTAACCATATAATTTTTATTTTAGGTTATATCTTGCACACAGTGATTTGTCCCTACAACATCACATGTATCTTCTAACACATAGTATTCACATACACAGACGTAACACATGCAACCACTTAGTTGCATCACTCACACAACCATTCAACTGCATAATTACTTGTTATTTTCTACTTGATAAAATGGCATCTGGTAATAATGGTAAAAGGACAAGTCATTTATCAAAAAAAAGAACATATTATATTGTTTTAGAAAACCATAAAAATCACCCATGCAACTAGCATGCACTTAAAATAAAGGTACTTATTCATTAGCAAAATATTTTTATTTATTCATAATAAATTTGATTTTAACTTTCAAGAATAATATCAAAAACCTTTAACATACATATATCCCCATTGATAATGGTATTTCACAAGAAATAATTAATCACAATAACATGTCACCACCTAGATATTTTATTGATGATGATATGCCACGACTCAAAGACATTCCTCTAGATGACAATCATGACATGCCTCCACTTGAGGAGATTCATGATGATGAAATTCAACTAAAAAAAGAGATTTATTGTTCTTATCGAACACCAATTTTAGTTTCATTGCTTTGATCTATGTTATCTTGGACTGTGATGAAAATGGCAGAAAGAGATAAGGAAGGCACACAAGGGAACGAGGGTGCGAAGGGGGAGAGTGCAGGTTGCAGCTACAGGGTAGTGTTGGGAGTGCAACAGTTAGCCTAGGGAGTGCAGCAGTCGGCCCAGAGCCTGAGGAGTGCTGGAATGGTTTTCCCCCCACTATTTCTAGGTCCATGTGATGCTAAAGAGCCAACTAGCATGAGACTTCCCAAGGTCAATGGATGCCTGGAAAGATGCAAGGAGAGGCCCAAATTGGTCATACCTATGGATATGATTGCTGAGGATATCAAATATTATACAAATCATTCTCTGTATTACAAGTTTTTGGGGCTCAGGACTTCGTTCTAGTTCTTGGAAGCGTGGGCTCAGAGGACATGGGATCTGAAAGGAGAAATGGATAACACAATGTTAGCCAATAGTTATTTTATGGTCACTTTTACCTGCTTGACTAATTATAGCAGAGTCTTTGCTAGAAGTCCATACTTTCACAATCAGGTGGGGTTGTTTATCAAGCCATGGCATGCTAGTTTTATACCTTTAGAGGAATTTCTAAACTATGTTCTCATATGGGTGCGGCTACCTCACTTTTTGTTGGAATGCTATCGTGAAGATACCCTGCAATTGCTTGCATCCCTCCTAGAAAGGCCAGTCAGTTCATCAATGTCAATCCTTGGGAAAAAGGTAATGATTTATGCCTGCATTTGTGTTGAAATTGATCTTAGTAAGCCAATACCTAATGCTGTTGAAATGAGTGCAGGACCCTTTTCCTGGGCACAATAATTGGATTATGAAACTCTTCCCTTTCATTATCATCTTTGCCATGCTTATGTTCACCTGCAACGATGGTGTCCCAAATCTAAAACTTTTAAATCTCAGCCTGGTTAACTTGCTCATAATCTACCTAGAACTGACAAAGGGAAGGGCCTGATTCCAGGTGAGGCACCAAAAACTGATGGTTTTATCCCAGTTAAAGGGTGATATAAAAGCAGGGGTCATAAATGGTCTTTGAAGGAAAGATAGGTAGATGACTCGCTTAACAAATTTAAAATTCTAAATGACCTTAACCAATAGGAGGTAAACCCAGGGTTGATGATTTTGGATCAGTAGATTGAGGGCCCAGCCTAGGAGAACAATGTTTTAGTTGATTTAACTGAATCACAGGATGTTGGGGATGGGAACATGGATATAGACCAGCAGATGTTGATATCAGATGTTTTGACTTCCTCAGTTGTTCCCTCTAAAGAAGATGGGAATTTATCTTTAACAGGGAAATTCAGAGAATTAGAAGCAGCAAGGAGTAGTAAATCTTCTCCTCGGTTGGGACTTTTGCAAAAAGACCTTAAGAAGGGTGGGAGGGAGAAATTGGTCAAGCTTGGCAAGAAAAAAGACCTAGAAAAGATGAAACTAATGGGAGAGACTTTGGTGGAGTCAGGGTCAGTGAAGACTCTGGATGCTCACTTTCTAAATCCTTTGAAATGATTGTACTATCCTAGAATGTAAGGGGTTTAAATAGCAGCCCTAGACAAAATGATGTTCAAAACTTGATTAGAAGTCAAAGACCTAATGTCCTTTTTTTACAGGAGACTAAGCTTTCAGTAGATGTTATGTCCAAATTAGTGCCTAATTTGTGGAGACAAGGGGACTGTCAATGCATAGGGGCTACTGGATCTTCAGGAGGATTAGCTTGCCTTTAGAACCCTCGTAAGATTGGCCTCATAGGATGGTTGTCCTCTAAGCTTTCCTTGACTATGATGGCTTCCAGCTTTGAGATGAGGGAAGTCATTCTTCTATCCAATGTTTATGCCCCTACTGACTGGCAGTGTAAACAATCCCTATGGGGCCATATTAGTTTTGTCTGTAGCTTGGCTCCCCTCCAACCTTGGATTATGGCTGGAGATTTTAATGCTATTTTGGATTTGACTAAAAAATGTGGTGGTATGACAAAGCTTGACCCCTCTACTTTGCTTGTGTAAAATTACATTAAAGTTTTGAATTTAGTCGACCTTTGTCCCAACAACAGACAATTTACTTTAAATAATCAAAGGACTAGCCAACATTTCATTACAGAGAGACTGGATCATTTTTTGGTTTTTAGCTACTAGGTCAGGGGTATGTGGTCTACAGGGTATAAAATTTTGGACTAGAGAGGATCAGATCATTAGCCTATTAAGTTGAATAGTGTTTCAAAGTACCATCCTCACTCTCCTTCCTTCAAATTCCAACTAATGTGGTTGCGAGATCAGTCATTATTTGAATGTGTGGCCAACTGGTGGAGGTGGGGCAGGCCTACCCATGGTACGGCGATGTATATTTTTGCTAAATCACTATAGTTTATGAAGTATAAGCTTAAACAGTGGAATCATCAAAGATTTGGGAATATTTTTCATGATAAGGCTGATGCATATGCTAAGCTTGATGGTATCATGAGAATAATTAGGGAGGAAGGATTGACTGAAATCTTACTTCAAGACGAAGCTCAGGCTGTGAAAGACCTAGAGGAATGCGAGCCATGGGAGGAAGTGTTTTAGAAGTAGAAAGCTTGGATAGAATGGCTCTAAGAAGGTGACATAAATACTTCTTTTTTCTTTCAATCATCCAAAGCCAGGGGGAACGGCAACTCTATCTCAGTCCTGGTCAATGAAAGAGGTGAGCGCTTAATTCCTTTCCTGTAATGTCAGAGGAGGTGGTGTAGTATTTCTCTACTCATTTTAGGGAAGATACAAATGAGGAATTACTAGAAGAAGCATAGGTTCTCTACTGCATTCCACCCCTAGTGACACGTGAAATGAATGAGAATTTAATGAAAGATATCACACTTGGGGAGCTTGAGGCGACTATTTCCCAAATGAAAAAGGGGAAAGCAGCTAGTCCTGACGACTTCCCAACTAAATTCTATCAAGAATTTTGGGATATTATCAAATTAGATCTTTTAGCTTTTGTTCAAGAATCTTAGTAGAATAAGCAAATGCTTAAGGCTTCAAATGCAACTTATCTCGCCCTCATAACAAAATGTGAAGGAGTTGATAGGCTAAGTCAGTTTTGCCCTATATCTCTTTGTAATGTTGTTTATAAAATCATATCTAAATTCATTGCATAAAGGTTAAAAACTAGGCTCAGCGATGTGATTTTTGAAGAACAGAGTGGTTTTGTGGAAGATAGGCAAATTCTTGATGGTATTGTCATAGCGGTTGAGTCTATTCACTCCATGGCCAGCTCCAAGGATAAGGCAATGTTAATTAACCTAGATATGGCCAAGGCTTTTGATAGGGTCAGATGGTCATTCCTATGGAAGGTTCTCAAAGCTTTTGGTTTTGAGAATGAATGGACCCAATGGGTCATGAGCTGCATTTCCTTGGTTTCCTTTTTGGTGCTTATCAATGGGGAACATACGGAGTTATCTGGTGCCTCTAGGGGGCTGTGACAAAGAGATCCCTTGTCTCCGTATCTCTTTCTTCTTCTTGATGAAGGCTTGGGGAGGATGATCAGAAGGAACAGAGAGGATGGGCATATTCAAGGCTAGCGATGGGGGGTGAACTATTGGCGCAGTCTCACTTGCAATTTGTTGATGACACTATTCTGATGGGCATGGCCACAATGAGTGAAGCTGCCAATTTGCACAAGGTGTTGGATGTTTATCTAACGGCCTCGAGGCAAAAGGTCGATGAAGATAAGTCATCCATCTTCTTCTTTAATACACCAACTCCTATATAGTAGCAAATTGCTTGGACTATGCATTTCCAGATTGGGACTCTCCCCTTGATTTATCTAGGTATTCCTATTACAGCTGGCCGTATACGCAAAGAATATTGGCAAAATATTTTGGATAAATTTCAGGCAAAGGTGAATCATTGGACTCACATGTGGCTTTCTTTTATGGGCTATGTTTAATTAATTCAATATATGGTGCAAGCTTTGCCCATTTACAAATGTATGCTTTAGGTTGCCCCGATGGGAATTGTTAAGGAATTTGACTCGGTTACTAGGCAATTTTTATGGGCTAGTACTTTGATGACCTCAAAATGGAGCTTAGTTAGATGGGAGATGGTCTGTAGCCCCAAACAACATGGGGGCTTGGCCTAAGGTAGACGGACTTAAATGGAGTTGCTTTGGTGACTAAGCTTTATTGGCACTGGTGTAATGAACAAGACAAGGCCTGGGCCAAAATTCTCTCTCAGAAGTACTATTTAGGGGCCACTCATAGTGATATTCCTCATTATCCACTCATTGGGAAAGACTCAGCGATATGGAGGACTCTCAAAAAAGGGGCTGGTTTTATTAAAGAAGGCTTATTTTGGATTTGTAAGCAGGGATCCAAGGCTCTCTTTTGGACTAATTCTTGGGACAATAACCCTCCCATTATTTCTCAGTTCCCTAATCTGTCAAACCTTTGCCAGAGATTCCTTGATTCTGGTTGGTCTCGAGTGAGTGAATTTAAATCATACATTTCCTGTGGACAGCTGAAGCTGGCAAAATGGAAAGCGCCTGAGGTTTGGCCGATTGTTGGAATGAAGGAAGAGCATGATGAGCTACTAAACCTCCTTTTTAGATGCTGATGTAGCTCCTTTTAGGAGGAAGATGAGCTTGCTTGGTCTCTTAATCCTAAAGGAAATTACACAGTTGCTTCTGGATATCAGGCTTTATTATCTTAGAGATTGGGCAAGGGAGAAGTGTAATGGTGGAGACAGGTCTAGAATAAATTCTCATTGCCAAAATGCAACTGCTTTGTTTGGTTGTTGGCTTGGAACAGGTGCTTAACCTGGGACAATCTCCAGAAAAGAGGTTTCCAAGGCATGTCCATTTGTGTTATGTGCAGATCAGCTGAAGAGGATTCTGCTCACCTATTTTTTCATTGCTCCTTTGCTTTGCAACTCTGGCATTATTGGTGGGACGTATGGCAGTGCCCCTGTCTCCATGTTTCATCCTTGGTCAATTTTTGGAGTGGCGTGGGAGAACCCCCCTCAAGGACGGCTTTTCTACAAAATGTTTGGTTAGGGGGCCCATCTTTTTACTGTGGTAGCTTTGGTTGGAGAGAAATAGGCAGATATTCTAGAATGAGAGGATTGTGGCACAAGTATGGCAGAAAGTTGTAGGGATGATTCAGGAGACTGTGCAGGTCAAGAGTGAGGTTTGTCTCCCTTTATCCAAATAGGATGCTGAGGTGGTGGTGTGCCTAGGATTCCAGTGATTTGCAAGTAATTAGGTTTGTGTCAAGAGAGGTGAATAGGGAAAAGAGAAGATTCATAGGGACAGTCAGTGGTAGTACCCTCCCAATGGGTTTCTCAAGATCAATACGAACGGCTCTTCCAGGGGCAATCCCAGCCTTGCGGGTATTGGTGGGATAGGCAGAGACTCTGAAGGTACAGTGATTTTTCTCTTTGTGGTCCATGAGGGGACACAAACCAACAACATGATGGAAGGCTAGGCTATTCTCTATGCTCTTGAGAAGGCTCAGGCATTGGGTTGGCATAGGATCATTTGCGAATTAGATTCTCAAGTCGTGATCAACCTGCTTGTTAAGAGGAAAGTGTTGGATGTCAATTGGCAATTGGTTGGGATTGTGCAGCAAATTTTGAGGATTAGCTTGCTCATGGATACAATTAGGTTTGTTCATATTCCCCATGAAAGGAATAGAGCAGTGGATTGTTTAGCAAAATGGGCATCTGAGCATTTAGATGGTGGTAATTTTGAGGATTGGGAGTCTTTCTCCCCAGAGCTTTGCTTCAATCTAGAACGTATTTTAGAGGAAGATAGGAAGGCTCATATCAACATATAGGTGGGTTCATCCCTAGTTTTTATGTGCTTGTTGTTTTCCTTTAGAGATTTCGGTCCCCCGTTCTTCTTGTAATGCTCTTGTTCTTTTATTAATATATTTTTACCCTTTTTATTTAAAAAAACACCAATTTTAGTTAAAAATTATACTCAAAAATCTACGTGAAGGAAGAAAAGTAGATGGACAATTAAAAGGTCTTTTAAGGTCAATTGGGCAACAAAATATCCCTTCATTAAATCTATAGAGCTATAAAATGGTAATGATACTCCATCATAATGTAGATGTATGATATGTATTTCAAAACTAGGAAAGGGACATAGAATGTGACTTAAGTTGGACACAATTGAAAACCACTGTAATAAAATATGTGTTAGTGAAGCACAAAGATGGATAGACATAAGAAAATACAAATGGAAAAATACAGAAGAATACATGCATGTAAGATATACATGCAAGTATGAAAATTATCAAAACTATTAAAAACATCTTATTAAAAAAGTGGGAACAATCAAAGCTCAATTTATAAAAGTTATGTAGTCCAATCTAAAGACCAATTATATTAATTTCTCTAATGTATACCATATTTTAAAAAAGGGCAGACCTATTTCTAATTTTTTAGATTATAAGATTTCATTTCAACGTGATGGGTTTCTCAACATTCCACAATCACATTGGTTGGATAACAATGCTTGGAAATGGTGAAATGTCTAGCAATGGTTGAAAGGGAGGATTTAAGAGAAAAAGTTAAAAATTCACTATTTATCTCATTGTCCATTGATGAAATCATAGCATTTGACAACACGTCATGTATTTACATGCATGTTTATACTTTTGATAACTATTCAAGGCAACCTCATCTATTATTTATTCATAAAATGGTAAAAAATTGTAATGCTAAAAATCTTTACAAATTGATTATTTCTAATTTGAGATATAAAGTTGGGATGGATGATTACCAAGTTGGTGTGTGTTGGGGATATGGTGTATCAGTAATGTAAAGGAATCAAAATGGTATTTGTGTTCTACTTCAAACAACAGTTTTTCCATATATGATTCTATTTTATTACATGGCTCATGAGATGAATCTTGCATACAAAATTGTTAACACATTTGATAATGTTATAAAAGTGGAAGAGCTTATTCATGACTTGAATGTTTATATGTAAATCAATCCAAATAGATTTTTTGAGTTTCAAAAAAAATCAACCAGAGTGATTGATAGTAAAAAATTATTTAAAGATGTTGATATAATATGGATTTCCATGTATGAGTCTATGTGTAAAACATTTGAAGAATATCCATCGTTAGCAGGTCTTATGTATAAATACCATAGGTAAGTTGACAAGGCAAAATATTTTTTGTGTTATTTAATAGATTTGAAAACATTAATGACAACATGCAATATTCTCCCAATGTTGAAGGAAATCAATTATTTAATGAAACATGCTCAAGAAAGATCTATTTATATTTTTGATTTCATACAGTTGATAAAATGAGAGTGTCAATATGTAGATGTATTATACATGTCAAATGAAAAAATTTAGGGACCTATTTTTAGGAGTTGTCAAATTTTAACAGATATTAAAGATCTTGAAAGCTATTTGAAATTTAATATCAATGATCATCTTTGTATCACCATTAATCGTAAGGAGATACCAGTGCACATTTTCTATAGAAGAGTTGATTTTGTGGGAGTTAAAATTGTAGAAATGCATGTAACATGTCTTTTATATGATACTGTTATATCTAAAATGCAGATGAAATTGAATATAATTTTGTAAATCTTATATGTTGAGATTAGAGGTCATTTTAAAAGAGATGAGTTGGAGGCCATGGGAGTTGTGAACCCCATTTTTTAGAACAATGATAATAGTGAAAACTGATAAGAAATTTATTTTACAAATACATGGGTTCTCTTATTAAGCTTTTTAGTAAATCTATAGAGGTCAATGTATTTCAAATTAAAGGTATTTTACAAAAGGATTTACTGACATCTTAGTCAACACATTTTAGACTTACAATGATTGATCAATGTCAGTCAATAGAAATTAGTGTTATTACACAGCTATGGAAAAAACTTTATCCTAGTAACATGTTATAGGAAAATATTGGTGAATATTTTCAATTATATGAACTTTTTCAAATAATGATTTTGAGCTCAGTGGAAGATGAAAGAGTACTTACTACATTATCTTTTGTTAATTCAAAACCATGAAATAGATTGGATAAAAATTTAGAGACCTACTTGAGATTGTATGTTTCACATTATCCTGTGGACATGTTTCCTTATGAAAAAACTCTAGCAACATGGAGTTCTCTTACTGAAAAAAGAGGCATCACTACTATAATGACCAATAATGATGATGTAAATATTGAGACTAAATATGCCACTAACATGGTAGATGCAGATGTCACTTATGAAGAGCAAGTTTATAAATGATTATTTCATCTACCTGAGTTTTAGTTTGATATTTATTACAATTTTCATTTTATGAAATCCAATTTCATATCCTTTTTTCTATGGTAAAAACATTTGAAACATTGACATTATAAAATTTGAAACATTGTCATTGAAATATTTGTAAAATTGTGATTTAAACATTTGAAACATTATAAATTGTCATTAAAACATAATAAATTGTCATTTGAAACATGAAACATAATAAATTATCATTTGAAACATAGAAAAGAAACCATAGACCTACAGTCATAAACCTAAAAACCATATAAAATAATATTTGTACATAATACAATAAAAACATAGAAATCAAACCATAGACCTTCAATCATGTCATTTTTCATATACATTCATTTAAATAGAGAATAATATTAAGGGAAATAATCTAAGATATGCCATAATAAAACATTTAAAACATTGACATTATAAAATTTAAAACATTTTCATTGAAATATTTGTAACATTGTGATTTAAACATTTGAAACATGATAAATTATCATTTGAAACACATGAAACATAATAACATTATCATTGAAACATAATAACATGATCATTGAAACATAATAAATTGTCATTTAAAATGTTTTAAAATATCCTTCCTTTTAAAGAGATCTTGCCTCCACTTGCTTTGTACCATCCTTTAAAGTTCATAATGGAATAAGTTTTTCTACTGTAGAATTGATATTTACAAGATTTTTACTTTCCTCATTAGCTGCATCTCATACTAAATGTAGATTAGGATCTGCATCTATTTTCTTATTTAATAAAATGTCAAGATCTATGTCATTTTATTTAATTATTCTCTTCAATGTATTATTCTATTTATTTAATAGCACAAAATTTTCCTTCAATGTAATTATTCCATTTAAAATTCTGTGTACATTTTTCAAATGAACATTTATGACTTGGGATTCTTTCTTCAGATTTTTATATTTTGTCTATAACTTAAAATTAAATATAATTAGATAAAAATTACAATAACTAAAATATATTTGTTAAAAAAGATAATAACTTACCAAAGCTTTTTATTTCTCTATATTAAAATTTATGACAAAGTTTTGGTCTCTTGGCCATTTGTTGAAGTAAGCTTGAGATTCTACATTCAAATTTTCTAGCATGTTTAACATAATATCCAAAATAGTGTCATTGTAATTATTCATAACTAAAATTTCCCCAGATTGAACCTGATTGACTAAAACATCTAGCTTTATGGGTTCATTTTGCACTAGTGGATATAAACTAAGTATTTGGGAGTGGTTGTGAAAATAGGCATTTATCTCCTTGATCAAAATTTTTGCCCTAAACTCCCATACTTTTAAAACATTCAAATCATTAAGAATAACCTCCTTAACATTTGCTAAATAATTTTCTAATAATAGATTATTTGATGGAAAGTAATTAATTTTATCATTAAATAACTCCAAATTTTTAAGAAGAGTGGTTTGGCTAGGTGGTGAAGACGATGTAACAGGTCCTTCTTGAGCAAGCACTTTCGTAACTTGAATAAAATCATGTGGATTAAAAATTAGTTGGGTCCCCAATTTCAATCCTAATAAATTCATCGTCAAGATCAATTTATTGTAAAAATGTAGTACCATGTACGCTAGATACACCACCGAGAGAGATTGGAGAACTGTGAACCTAATAATTATAATGTTCCTCTACTTTGTGTAGGAAATGATATATTTTTTCCCTTATCTGAATTTGTCTAGGTGGTAATGGTGGTGGTATATTTTTCTTGATAGATGTAGGGTACCCTTCAAAAATAAATTTTATTTGAAATGGTAAACCAAAAACAAAATTTAATGCTAATTTGAAATTTAATAGTTATTACATGGATTTGAAAGCATATGTTTTATGCTCAATGTGTTTGAATTGGAGTGGTGGTTTCTTTAACTACAAAAGATACAAATAATCATTCCATCAATAAACTCTCTAATTTAAGAAACATCAATTCAAAAACCAAAAGTAACAAAGAAACCTTGAAAATGTTGTTGAGAATATTGTGGCAATTGAAATCTAGGGGTTTGTTGAGTGACTTCAAGGGAAATAGCTTCAGATTTATCTTTAAAAAATTAACAAATAAATAAAATAATATAAAAAATAAATTTTTATAATGTATTATTTCTCATTAAAATTTGGAACTAGGAAAACCTACAAGTGGATATGATTCTACTTGATTTGACATAAGATAAGTCCTCAAACAATTTTAAAAATTCTAAATGATTAAAATAATGATTCTACACTCATGTCATAATCTACAGATCCCTCAAGTACATGATTTCATTTTTATGCATCTTAGCTCCTTATGCTAAATGCACAAAGTCTTATCTATAAAAGCAAATATAATATTACATTGTAAATTTGCAAGAACTTATAAAGTAAAATAGTCAATTAATTAATTTGAATGCTAAACTAACCTCTTACTCATCAAGCGACAAATAATTTTTACTCATTTTTTTATGGAGCGTAGTTGGAATTGTTGATTTCTACAATTCATGCAAAGCCTCATAGTACAAATCCAAAATAAAATTAGTGCATAAAATTGTATAACTATCATTGAAAAGAGCATAAGTCAACTCCAATATAATCCTACTAGATATAAATATACACTAGTCAAATTTTATTATCGTAAGAGAGTGAATAATGTAGACAACAACACATAAGGGAATGTTTATTGATATTCCCTATAAAATTATTTTGGTTTGTAAAAATTCAACAATGGCTTACAAAAATGGGTTCGATACACTTTGAACTTATAGCCCCATTTTCGACCAATTAGATGCAATGAAAGCTAAAAACATGCAATTGGTACATTATTAAAAAGGCATGACAAGTTAAAAAACCTTGAATTTTAAATTTGAATAATAATGTTAAAAATACTAGATGAATCAATCTACAAGTTACAATGAGACTCCAAGTATTTTTTGTCATTCTCTATTGACATTGATTTCATAGTGACAGGGTTGACATCTTGGTGTGGAATCCATATCAAATAATGGATATCTAAAGGAAAAATAATAAGGAAAGAAACTTTGAGTTAACAATGACATTAAACCTTGTCTCAATATTATCATAATAGGACATGAGAGATTGAACAAGTTTGTGTTTATTTCATATTGAGGCATGTATATGAGGCCTCAAAAATTGCACTAATCAAACCAATCACTATATGTGTCTAGATACTACAGTTATTTGATAATCTTAGGACATAACAAATTTTCAAAAATAAATTTCCATATTGTGCATGTGGATGTTGTATCTATGGAAGCCATATTTTAGCTGTCGATGTCATAACTGAAGAATTTTTTAACACAATGAGAGAAAAAATGCCTTTCAAAAATGTAAAAATGAAGTCAATACTCATATATAATCATTGATGGGCATATGTTAGCCTTTGTTTTACATTGCAAACATGTGCCAAAACATAGTTGGTTGGTACATAAATTGATTAATTGCATCATGTAATTGACAGATTGTATCATGCAGCCAATCGATTGCATCATGCAACCAGTTGGTTGTAAAATACATCATGCAGTTAGATAATTATAAATGCATCTAGTTTTATAACTATCTAGTTGTATAGAAAATAAAAAATGACTGATAAGCCTCTCCTCCCATTGGATTTACCAGCATACCTATACACAATTGGTTACTAATTGCCATGAATTAAAAATAGATATCTATAAATTCACCAATGAAATCCAAGGATATTTCTTATAAGGGATCTTAAATTTTACCCAGGATAGTAGAGGGTAGGGATATTTCTTTTAGAGAGTATACCTAGAGTTAGAGGACTAGTTGTACCTCTAAATCTTGTCATACAATGGTCTCAGAGAGATCAGTGGCATAACCCACACCATAACAAAGAGTTATGGGGCCTCTGCCACAATGTCTACCAATGTCAGGTCTTGGGTAGAGTTTTGACCAAAGTCTTCCCAAAGATGGATAGAGTCAAAGCTCATAGTTTGATTAGCTCCACATTTTTGATATGCATGAGATGCATATACTCTCATGATGTAAAAAACTTTGATTTTGAGATATATATGATGGTTTATATGTTTGTTCATGGACTTTAATATTCTATTGGTATATATGTGCAGTTACTTTTGTTGTGATGAGAATGTTTAGATGTAGAATATGGATATTGATGTTATTAGTTTTACCAAGATTGTGTTATCTTTCTTTCCATTTTGTTATTACACGTGTGTTTATTTTTAGATAACAAATGTGAATGAGTGGAATAATGATATTGTATTTATTTCATGGATGTGATATGCAATATGACTAGTTTATTTATGTTTATTTCAGATATGCACATCCTTAATTAGCATAGAGATATCCATGTTGATTCAAATTAATCATGTGAGTGTGATTGTGAAAAATGTAATAACATCTTGATTATGTATGTGATAGATAGATCATGTTTGGAGAAATGTTCTCGGCATAACCTTGTATATAAAACTTGAGCACTCAGTTGTTAATTTTTCAAATGATATATGCATCGTAAGTATCATGAATTATGATAATATTATTTGTCAATTGCATAGGTACTAGTTCAAGTGTAAAGATTCAGAACTTAGGGTCATGATATAGAACATCAAGACCTAAGTGTAAAACATAATGCATTTAAACAAAGATAAACCAAAAATAGTTTAAATACAAGTGTAAACAACTTAAGACCAAGATATCAAGAATCAAGACTTAAATGCAAAACATGTTTTACTAAACACAAACAAGAAAATAAGAAAACTTTTAAACAAACATACAAATAAAACACACAAAAACACAACATAAAAAGATAAAACATAACTAAGTAATCAATAATTATGTGTGTGTGTGTGTCTAAGAAGGCGTTGTGTCGGGATACTTTTCCCATAAGCCAAGGGGGAAATGGATGGGCCAAGGTGATGATTAGGCCATAAAGGGGGGAATAGAAGAATAATGAAGGGGTGGTCAAGCTACCCCATATACCCTATGCAAATAGATGTTGCCTACATAGTCTGTATGGACCTCAGGGCAAATGCAATTTTCATAAATATGGGGAAAGAAGAAAAGTGATGACAAGGAAAGAAGAGTGATTTGTATAGGAAAAATAGGAGTGGCTCACAAAATGGTAAGAGTGTAAGACATTCTTTACTCATAAAATAGTGAGAGCATCAGATAATTACGGCTCGTAAAATGATGAGAGTGTAAGATAATGGTTGCTCACAAAATGGAAAGAGCATAAGACATTCATTGATCATAAAATAGTGAGGAGTGTAATACATTAATTTCTTTTAAAATGATAAGAGTGTATAAAGAAGAATAACTAGGGGGGAATAAGATGGGAATGAGAATGATCGAGCTAATTTGAGATGCCCCATGCATCCAAGCACTGCATACATAGTTCGTGTGGACCTAAAGTCGATGTAGTTCTCCCAAAATGGGAGGATACTAAATAAATGGCCATGATGATTGGAAATGATCAGGATTGGATAAGAGGTTCCCTCTCAAAATGGTACCAATATCCATTGGTGAATAGGATGATAAAAGGTCCAAAGATTTTCTTCTTTATATCTCTTTTGGAGATTTTAAGCCTTTTTATAAAAATTTATTTTATAGGATTCTAGATTTTTTGGAATGTTTTTAGGCTTTTTGAATAAGAAAAATAAGGGAATATTTACAAATATACAAGCAACCATGTAGTAAAGAAAAAACAACCTTAGGTGGGGGTTCAAACTATAGTTAAACTGGCTACAATGATATTTCTATGAACCAACAGTAGATTTGAAGCAAAAGAGTACCATGCAACAATAAATAGGAATAGGAAGCCATATAATAGGGGAGGTAACATGGGGAATAATCAAAAGAAGTGAATAGAAGTCATCTTAAGGATTTTTGAGTAGGAAACCCATTTTAAGTAGCTTAATACACTCATCTACAAAGAGGTTATTGAATTTGATCAATCAAAAATGTTCTCAAAATTTACGTGTAGCACCTATTGGTCATAATCAATATCATGATGATAATAGGGAATGTGAATAAGGATAATAATTGACTAGGGTATAGAATGAAAGACAAGGGGAAATATAAAAGGAAGTAAAATGAATGCCCCCAAGCAAGGGCTCTCATAGATAATGTTCAATCAAATCAAGTGTAGAAGTGCTTGAGATGTATAATATTCATAGGTTCTTATAACTCTTTTCCATCTGGTATAGCTAACTAGTCTGCACCAAATCCATAGTTTGTTGTAATAATATAAGGACCTAGCCAATTGGCCTAAAACTTACCCTTATTTTTACATTATGCATTAGTATTATTCTGATTTTATTTCAGCACTAAATCACCAACTTCAAAATCTCCAAGAAAAATATATTGGTTATAATTATGGAATAACCTCTTCTGAGAGGCTCATGAATGGTTTACAACAGCTAACTATTTCTCATTTAAGAGCTCCAGCTCTTATAATCTAGTGACTCAGTAGTCTTCATCATCAATGATATTCTACAAGGATATTCATAAAGAGGGAAACTCAATATCTATAAGGATGATAACCTCAGAGTCAAAGACTAAGGAATATGGTGTGGCACCTGTAGGTGTTAGTGTGCTAATGCGATAAGCCCACAAGGTTGGGAATAATTACAAGTGCTAGTCATGGCCAACATCATTGATAATATTCTTAAGAATTTTAATAATTATTTTATTATATGCCTTGGCTTGGGCATTACCTTGATATAAATAGGGTGTGGACCTTTTATGTTTAATATGGAAACAAGTACAGAGGGATTTTACATCCTTGTTTTTGAATGAATAATGGTAGAGGGAATGCGTAGTCTTCATCATCAATGATATTCTACAAGGATATTCATAAAGAGGGAAACTCAATATCTATAAGGATGATAACCTCAGAGTCAAAGACTAAGGAATATGGTGTGGCACCTGTAGGTGTTAGTGTGCTAATGCGATAAGCCCACAAGGTTGGGAATAATTACAAGTGCTAGTCATGGCCAACATCATTGATAATATTCTTAAGAATTTTAATAATTATTTTATTATATGCCTTGGCTTGGGCATTACCTTGATATAAATAGGGTGTGGACCTTTTATGTTTAATATGGAAACAAGTACAGAGGGATTTTACATCCTTGTTTTTGAATGAATAATGGTAGAGGGAATGCCATAGTGGTAGATGAGGTGATAATAAATGAACTTAGAAATCTAGCTTTTGGTTATGTAGGTGAGAGGAATCACCTCTATCCACTCAGTAAAATATTACATAGTAGTTAAAATATGCTTGTGACTATCAGAGGAAGTGGGGTTTATTTTCCCTACAAGATCGAGTCCCCATGTTGAAAACAAACAAGGAGTTGTAATCAACTGAAATGATTGTGAATGAGTAAAAATCAAATCACCATGTTTTTTATAGTCAATACACCTCTTGACATACTTTTAGGCATCAACTTCCATTATTGTCTAATAATACCCTATTTGAAGGAGTTTCTTAGTTAGGACCATATCTCTGATGTGGGCCCCATAAATTCCTTTGTGTATACTTTTAATCACTAATTTAGATTCTCCCAAAGTCAAAAAATGAATTAGGGTTTCATCATAACGTCTATGATAGAATGTGATACCAAGCAAGGTGTAATGAGAGGTATTGTGGATAAATGTATTGTATTGGTTTCATGATAGGTCAATAGGGATAATTTGGTCTTGGAGATAGGTGTAGAGATCTTGATACCAAGGGGGATTGAGACTAACAATATCACATACCATATCAAAACTTAGATATACATAGAATGGTTAAATAAGGTTCCTAATAATAAATTGGTACTCTTTGACATTTTTTTCCAATGATATCATAGATCCAATTATAGTCATGGCATTTGTTGACCTATTATTGGCACACAATATCTACTCAAACTAAATAGATCCAAAATGTTGTTTGAGATTATTGACCATACCATTATAGGGTACTAGCTTATCATCTTTGGTCTAATATTTGTATGAAACTTGATTAATGATTAATTAAGAATCCCCATATAACCTCAATTGTTCAATGTTCCATTATACCACAATGTGAAGTTCTGCAATGAGTGCCTTATATTTTGCCATATTGTTGGTGCAGTGAAAACCAATGTGAAAGGCATTGGGAATGAGATCTCCTTATAGAGCAATAACTAGAATACCATCCATAGGCCCACAAGAGGTAAAATAACCATCAAAATAAAGTTTCCACCATTTGGATTTAATAACTACTTCGTCCAGATTTAAGATCAACTCATTTGGGAAATTTAAAGTGAGTGGCTTGGTGTTTAAGAGAGGAGCTTCAGCAAGTTAATCTACAAGGACTTGCCCCTTAATGGCTTTCTAGTTTTGATACTCAATATCAAAATCACTTAACTACATTACCCACTTGGCCATGTGACTAGTCAAAATTGGCTTGGATAATAGATACTAGAGAGGATCAATCTTGGATATAACAATGGTTTTGCTATTTAACATATAGTGTCATAGTTTTTGAGAAGTGAACACCATTACTAAAAAATCCTTTTCCATTGGTGAATAATTATGTTCATAAACCACAAGGGCCCTAGTTAGATATTAAATTACATGTTCTTTACCATGTTTATCATGTTGAGCCAAAAGTGCCCTAAGTGTATGCTCAATTACTAATATGTAAAGAAGTAACAACTTCCCTAGAAAATGCAGGTCAACACAAGTGGATTGGATAAATAGGTTTTTTATTTTTAAAAAGCTTGTTGACAATCTGTGTTCCATAAAAAAATAATGCCTTAATTTAAAATGTGAGTAAAGGGATGACACCAATCTATAAGTTATGAGATAAAGTGATGAATGGACTGAATCTTACCCTCAAAGCTACGAATTTTTTTCAAATTGGAAGGGGAGACATTTTCATGATAGACTTGACATTTTTAGGATCTACTTGGATGCCCATGTGAGATAAAATAAATACTAGTAATTTTTTAGAAGTGATGCCAAATATGCACTTCTTAGGATTGAGGCATACTTTATATTGACGGAGTCTCTCAGATATTATTTGTAAAACTTCAAGATGCCTTTCATGTGTCTTTAACTTGACTAGAATGCCATCCATGTAGTCTTCAACAATATCATGCATCATGTCATGGAAGATGATAGTCATGGCATGTTGGTAAGTTGCACTAACATTTTTCAAACCAAATGGCATGACTTGATAACAAAATGTCCCCCATGAAGTGGTGAATATTGTCTTGTGTTGGTCTTTAGGTGCAATTTCTATTTGGTTGTATCCTAAGAAGTCATCCATGAGGACAACATCTCATACCCTATAATTAAATTGACTATCATGTCAATGTTGGGTAATAGGAAATCATCCTTAAGGCAAGCCTTGTTGATATATCTAAATTTAGTGCACAAGTGAATGCATATGGTTTCTTGCTTACTAGAACAATGTTTGAGACCCATTATGACTAATCCAATGACCTAATAAAAGCTTCTACTAATAGTTTTTCTAACTCTTTCTTGACCAAGATATAAATTTGTGAATGCATTTTCTATAGCTTTTATTTGACTAGCTTAGACTTTGGGTGTACAACAAGATGATGTACCACCAAAGATGGATCCAAAATAGGAATGTCTACATAGGACCATGAAAATATGTCATTTAAGTCCTTCAAAATAACAATAATTAATTCACGCTTCTTAGTAGTGAGGGATGCACCTAACTTAAACACCTTTAGATCATCATAAGTGTCAATATTTACCTCAATGGTGTCTTCCACAAGGATTTTGGAACCATATTAGATAATAGTTGTCAATGAGGTAAATTGATCTTATTTAGCTATTTATGAGCCATGGGACTCTCCCATATAAGAAGAATCAAAGTCGACCATGTCTAGCAGTGGCCAAGTAACAAATGTCTAGGGAAAATATTAAACTAATTACTCAAAGACCCTATGTCCCTCTGAATTGCTACTAGATCCCAATGGGTAATGTGAACCTATAGGACTTTTAGCTTATTTAAGAGGAAAATGAACTTCCCCGTCCAAGGGTGCCTAAATTAGGTTTTCACCAATGGATGTGTCTTTTTCTATACTTTTTTCCCTAATCCAAAGGTGCTTTAAAGAGGTTTTAACTAGAGGATCTTGATGTTTTATATTTTTGTGACCAATTAATTTAACTTGCTCACCAACGTAAGTGTTAGGATCTAATGTGAAGTCAAAACCTTGTTTATGATTTCCAACTAGCAACCTATCTCTAAGACCCATGAATTGTCCTAAAACTCATCTAATGGTATAATAGAATATTATTGTTCCTAATAAATTAGGTTGGGATAATGGAGGGAAAAATGAATGTGGTGTTAGGATGTGAAGTCACTATTCACATGACAATTTTCACAAGTCACTATTCATGGCCACTATTCATGTGTTGAGGTGGTAGTTACTATTCACAGTGGTGAGTTAGTGATGATTGTGCTAATGAGGTGACTGTGTGAGTTAGCAGTGATCGCGCTTATGATGTGGCATGGTCCACATGAAATATTTTATTGATTAAAATATTAAGAGAGAGAAATGGGACAAATTTCTATGATGGGTGACTTTTAGAGGCATGTGGGTATAAGCATCTTCACCCATGTGTTTGTGGGGTGCATTTGTCTATGGGCCCTTTTTGGTTGGATTCAAAAAGATAATTGAGACATTTTTTGAATCATGTGAGTGCACATGGGTTTTAGGGACATTGACCACTATGATTTATTGGAGTCACATGTGAAGTAGGGACAACATGTTTGGGTCACATGGAGGTGGGATCCTCAAGACAAAAGTGGGAGCATCTTTTGACTAGCACGTGTGAGGGAGACAAAGGTTCCTATTCATGAATAGTGAGGCCACATGGAGGGTGGCACATTTTCCCTCTTCCTCTTATTTTTCATCCTTTATTCTTTTCTCTCTTTTGTATTTTATAAATGTATTACTCTCTTTGTATTGGGTAAGATTAGAGAGCAAGTTGAAGCTTGAGAAAATAAGCTTGTATTTTTTTAGTTTGTTAAAAAGCTTTGTAAAACTTGAATGAATGTGATAAGAATTATAAGAAGAGTGTGCTAAATAGGAGCTTTTTTAGAGAGGTTGTTTATTCAAAAATATGATTGAGGCATCTTTTGGATCATGTGAGCATACATGGGTTGTAGGGACATTGACCACTATGATTGATTAGAGTCACATGTGAAGTAGGGATAACATGTTTGGATCACATGGAGGTGAGGTCCTCAAGTCAAAAGTGGGAGCATATTCTGAATAAAACATGTGAGGGAGACAATGGTTCCTATTCATTAATAGTGAATCCACATGGATGGTGGCGAATGTTTCCTCTTCCTCTTGTTTTTAATCCTTTATTATTTTCTCTCCTTTATTTTCTATAAATGTATTACTCTCTCTTTGTATTGGGTAATATTAGAGAGCAAGTTGAAGCTTGAGAAAATAAACTTGTATTTTTCTAGTTTCATAAAAAGCTTTGTAAATCTTAGATGCTTATGAGAGCATTGTAAGAAGAGTGTGTTGAAGAGTAGCTTTGTTAGAGGTTGTTTATTCAGAAGTTAATCAAAGGATACAATTGTCATTTACCCTGTGGTTTTTCCTTACACTTAGAAAGGTTTCTACATTATCTACTAATGTAATGTGTTATCTTTTATGCCATTGATTTTATAGCTTGTTTATTTCCACATTGTTATACTTACACATGTTTATTTAGGATAGTTTTTCCTAAGATCTAGTATCAGAGCTAGGCTCTTTGAAAAACTCTTATGTGAGTGTTTCCTATTGAGCTAGGGATTTGTGTGCAAGTGGGAGCTAATACAATGATAGGAGTAACCAGATTTGAAGTAGAGAAGTTTGATCATAGAAATTTCTCCCTATGGAAGTTGAAGATGGAGGATATCTTGGAGCAGAATGACCAAACTCTAGCCTTGAAGGGTCTTGCAAGCAAACCCAGTAGCATGATAGATGAATATTGGAGAAAGATGGATAGAAAGGCCATTTCTACCATCCATCTATGTCTAGAAAATTCTACGTTATTTAATGTTGCTAAAGAGAAGACCGTAGAAGAATTATGGGAGAAATTGAATAACTTGTACCAAATGAAGTTAGCTACAAACAAAGTGTTCCTGAATAAGCAACTATAGTCTAAGGATGAAGGAGATTTCATCCATTATTTCTCACTTGAATGATTTCAACACTATTGTTAGCAATCTAATCTCCATTAATATGAAGATGGAGGATGAAGACAAGGATATCACCTTGTTGTGCTCGCTTCTTAATAACTAAGATCATGTGGTGATGAACATTAGTAACTCATCATCTGGAGCTCTTAAGTTTGATGATGTCATTGTAGCATTACTTGAAAAGGAGATTAGAAGAATGTATTCTTATGCATCCTCAAGTAATAAAGCTTTAGCAGTGAGAGGGAGATTCATTGAGAAGAGCACACAAGGAATATCACCATCTAGATCATAGTCTATAAGACCTAAGCAAAAGACCTGGTGATGGCATTGTGGAAAGCTAGGACACTTGAAGAAGTATTGTTGGAATTTGAAGAATGAGGAGAAGGATGGAAATTAGAATCCACCTTCACTCAGACTAGCACATCAAATTCAAAAGATGTGACATCACATGATAATTTTTTCCTCAATAGCAGTAGATCAAGTGATAATGCCTGGGTGTTGGACTCAGATGCATCTTTTCACATGTCTCCACATAGAGATTGGTTCATAGGTTACCAACCATGTAGTGGAGAGTCAATTTATATGGGTGATGATAATCCATTAAATATTATGGGAAGAAGGGATATAAGGATCAAGATACATGATGGAAGAATCATAAAGTTGAAGGATGTGCATCATGTTCTTATGTTAAAGAAGAATTTGATGTTTATCAATAGGATGGATGAGCTAGGGTATTCTTGTACCTTTAGGAATGGTAAATGCAAAATTTATAAAGGATCATTAGTGGTAGAAAAAGGAGAATCTCATATCTCCTTGTATCGATAGTGTGAAGATTCAACAATGTTAGAGATTACTCAAGGTGATGTGATGCTAGCTGGAAGTAAGCCCTGTAAGAGGGTGAAGTTTAAATCACAAGTTGATGTCCAAGCTTGATTTGAAATCAAGCAAGTATAGTTCTTGGTAATAAATAAGAAGGGGTGAATGATGTGGTATCCTACTGACCATATGTTATTAGATGAGATGTTGTAGATAATAGGAAAATCCATGCAAAGGAGGTACAATATATACCTAACATTATACATGTTTGAAGTAGTGGAAATATAATATGAAGAAGATAAAGTAAGACCTAGTGTTCTCGAAAGGAGAAGGCCATATGTTTAGACATGTAATAGAGCATGATGCATTTTGGATGCATTCTTGAGGCTCAAAAACTAGGTAGGTGCATTGATGCACTGAGTAGTATGATGACTTCCATAGAGCTATGATTGGTCCACTTGTACCATGTTTGGGTATAGTTGATAGCTAGATACTATGAGGAGAGGTATGGTATTCACTTTTATGTCATATTCTTTATTGACTACTATCAAGAGTGCTACCTGCACTAGTTGTTGTCCAAATTTGGAGAAACTTGATTCCTACATGGTGATATCTCTAGAAGAGATAGATTAGCCAGAGGGATATAAGGTTGAGGTAAAGATTTGATGGTTTTCATTTTGAAGACTTTATGAGTTGAAGTAAATATAGATAAGAGTACAATGATACCTTCATGGAGAGTCAAAGTGTTTAGCAAAGGTTGTTGTTATATGTGTTGGTGATATGTTGGATTCAAGCCCCAACATGATCATTGGTGTTATGGCTCAGTGACAAGGATGCAATCAAGGTGGTGTGAGGAGCAAACTAAAGATGGAAATGCATAAGGATGGGAAAATAAAGAAGTAACCTAATTATTGTAGTGTTAGTTGTCTTCTTAGGAGCATCCTATAAGGAATTATAAGACATGTTTATTGGCCTATGTATTAGATTCATTAGGAGTAATAAGTCTTTTGATGCCATGGTGAGCACTAGATCGGATACTTCTAAGTAGTGGGAGTTGTGAGAGATTCATGGTAGAATCCTGATAGGAGGATTGGTATATGTTGTGGAGATGTGAATAATCACTTTAGGTGTTGTAATCTACTATGGAGAAGTAGATGTTGATAAATCCAATTAAAATAGAGAAGTTTTAGTAGTGCAACAAAACTTCTATTGGGTTTATGTTAGAGCAGCAGAGGGCATGGTTGGCAGTTAGATGGAAGAATATGTAGGTGTGGCAAAGCCTATGTATATTGACTTAAAGTGGAATAATGTTAGGATGTGAAGTCACTATTCACATGACACTATTCACAAGTCACTATTCATGGCCACTATTCATGTGATGAGGTGGTAGTTACTATTCATAGTAGTGAGTTGGCAGTGACTATGCTAATGAGGTGGTAGTTGAGTTGGTGGTGACTATGCCTATGAGGTGGCACCTTGGTGATGTGGCATGGTCCACATGAAATATTTTATTGATTAAAATATTAAGAGAGAGAAATTGGATGAATTTCTATGATGGGTGACTTTTGGAGGCATGTGGGAACAAGCATCTTCACCCATGTGCTTATGGGGTACATTTGACTATGGGCCCTTTATTTTTTAGAGTCAAAAAGATGATTGAGGCATATTTTGACTCATGTGAATGCACATGGGTTATAGGGACATTGACCACTATGCTTGATTGGAGTCACATGTGAAGTAAGGACACCATGTTTGGGTCGCATGGAGGTGGGATCCTCAAGTCAAAAGTGGGAGCATCTTTTGACTAACACATATGAGGAATACAAAGGTTCCTATTCATGAATATTGAGGCCACATGGAGGGTGGTGATTTTTTCCTCTTCCTCTTTTTTTTCATCCTTTATTCTTTTTTAACCTTGTATTTTATAAATGTGTTACTCTCTCTTTATATTGGGTAAGCTTAGAGAGCAAGAAGCTTGAGAAAATAAGCTTGTATTTTTCTAGTTTGTTAAAAAGCTTTGTAAAGCTTGAATGCTTGTGAGAAGCATTGTAAGAAGAGTGTGTTGAAGAGGAGCTTTGTTGGAGAGGTTGTTTATTCAGAAGTTAATAGAAGGATATAGCTACCATTTGCCCTATGGTTTTTCCTTACACTTCACAAGGTTCCCACATTATCTACTTGTCTAATGTGTTATCTTTTATGTTATTGATTTTATAGATTGTTTACTTCTGTATTGTTATACTTCCACATGTTTATTTAGGATAGTTTTTCCTAACACATGGGTTGTGATGGTAAGGATGGCATTGGTATCAAATAGGTTGGTATTGGTGATCTCATCATATGTGCAATAATGAGACATTATGTCACTGCTATGAGTTTCATCATTAATCAATAAATTGGTATCACTCTCAAAATCCAAGGGGTCACCTCTAGGTGGTACGAATCCAAGACCTCAATTTCATGTATGTCTCATTATAGGGATAGGGTCAAGAATGCCTTATTATTTTGCCCCCATACCTTTACCTCTATTATACATAATTCTATGAGGAATGGGGTATTTCATGCTCTGAAAGCACATAGCAAAATCATCACCATATAATCAAGACCCTTCAAAACTTATGAGTTGGTCTTGCTTTGATGAGGTATCTTTAACAAACACAAGTTGTTATTTTTTAGGAGAATCAATTTTCTTTTGCCATATCATGTTGGGTCTACCAGAAGTTTATATGGCTTTGGGTATTCCATATTATTTGGGATATTTGGGAATTTTGCCAATGTGAAAAGCATCATGGATGTTATACGTGGCAATGTTTATATGTTCAATGGTAAAGTGAGATGAGAATGCTAGAGGAGGTGGATTAGAAAAAGTGAATGTGAAGTCACTTGGGTAAATATAAATAGATTTAGGAAATTTACGGACAACTTGTTTATTATTTTTGTCTAAAAACTCAATGCTAGGACAATAATTGTAGTTTCCATATTTAGCTTCTAGTTTTTTACAATATTGGTATGGTTGTAAATCACCGAGAATAGTGACCTCTAATCCATCATGAGGGAATTTGATACATTGGTGTCATGTAGAAGGGACTGCCCATACTTCATGGATCTAAGGACAATAAATAATCAAATTATACGGCATTTGTATATAAATTACATGGAAAAGGGTGTCATGAGTAACAAACCCAATAATGATTGGCATACAAATGGTTCCTATTGACTCTCACTCTGTATTATCGTAAGCTTTGATAGTGATAATATCTAGCTACATATCTATTATTGTATATCCCAAGTGTTGGATTAGCTTCAACAAATCAATATTTAGTCTTGAACCATTGTCTTAAATGATGGCTTTAATGTATAAAGGATAATCATGTAAAGGGTCAAGGGAAGACATATCACTTTGATCAAATGTCAGTTGTTACCCTAGGGACAAATGTCCCACAAGTGTTTGAAATTGGAAAGGATAAATGTCATTTGGCATATTAGATTAATGGATAAGTTAATTCAATATTATTTTGTGAACTTCAGATGTACACAATAGTTCTATGATGTAAATCTGTGAAGGTGTTTTATTTAACTATTCACCAATATTGAATTACTTTTTGACATGTGGAAGAGATGGTTTGGTTTTTGAATGCATAAAGCCTTGAATGGTATTTATAGTGGAATATGGTGAAGGGCCTTGGAAAGTAACTTGAGGACACCTATTTGTGATAATATAATTTTACTTTGGCAAGGAGATACCCAAAGTAGAAGAATTAGATGACAAACCAAGAATAGTAATATGTGATGGTCGAGGCACAATAAAGATGGATGGGGAATTACTTAAGGATGAAGGTGGATATACTAAAATAGAATGGATAACTTTTTGATGAATGTTATGTTGGGTGAATATTTTGTCACCTGCTAACTGATGAGAAAAATAGGTGATTTCAACTACAACATAAGGAGATTAGTCGACCAAATGTGCAGGTTTACCACATCAAAAGGGGACAAATCTCTCCTCTCATCAAGGGGAGGTTCCCTATAAAATATGAGGGGCTAGATACTATATATATATATATATATATATATATATATATATATATATATATATATATATATATATATATATATATATATATATATATATATATATATATATATATATATATATATATATATATATATATATATATATATGCAGAAAATAACACTCAGGGGTAGGACTAAACCATCCATCTCTCTTATTTCAGAGATGATGTTCATAGACACAGGTGAAATCCTGGTGAAAATGCTGAAGACACTTCTCTTCTTTTAGAAGTAGTCTACAGCAAACATCAAGAGTTATATCTGATAGGTAATTGATAAGTAAATGTAACAAGGGTGCAATAACCAATAGAATGAGGTGTAGCACAAAGTTTTTACCTCAACTACCCAAGAGTGAAATATGAAGGACAATGAGAGCACAAAGTCATCCCAAGGCCCTTTACACAGAAATAGAAAAACAAACACACTAAAGACAATTGTGGCAGCACAAAGTCTCTCCACAATTGGCTTCAGGACACCTTCCTAATTACTTCCACTAGTTATGCTTATTTAATTAAATGAACAAGACTGCATCTAAGAAATAGACATAAGAACAATCCCCTAAATAACACAAGTTATTACAACATAAAATCTGAAAGTAACCTGCTTTCTCATTCATATAACAAAATATGATTAACAATCTAAGCTCAAAGTCTCAGTAAATGCCTTTTAATTTGGGTAGAGTTTCACTTCTGATAACAAAGAAATCTCCTTTGCATAAAATAAGAGATTATAATATATAGCAGCCAAGAAAGACTTGGCACTTTGTTTCATGGAATGGCCCATGTTGTGCATTCAATGCCTTGAATGCATTTCCAGTTCTGTCAAGGGGCCATGCTAGAATAGGGCAACGACCTTGACTTTGGTGTGTAGAAACATCTCAAATGTCTTATCCTCAGCATGGGTTGTCTAGTCTTTCTCCAAATATGTATGCAGTTGTCCCCTCACTTTTATTCAAGGGGAGAAAAATAGGTTGTGCCTTTTAATGTTTGTGAGCTCAGATGTCTACTTGGTGGACTATTCCACCTATTAAAAATAACTCTTGCATAGATATTTCAGTATCTCATGTAGCTTTCCCCTCTTTTTTGTGATCTAATCTCTTTAGATATCTCCTTTCTTTTTCGTAGGCTCTTTTAGCTTCCTCTTCAGTTGGTCGCTTAGTTTGTTCTTTAGGTTTTGTGCCACATTTAAAAACTAACAGATATTTCATTACCATGAATTTGACATCTGCGAGGACATCATTGGTCATTGTTCACTTGAACCATTTTGAAACATGAACCTTTAAACCTTTGAAATTTCATTGGTTCAATGGTTCAACAGTTCGGGCAGTCTTATCGGCTCCTTGGTTCCATCGCTTTCCTAGTTCAATCCTTTCTTTGCTTGTCAGTTGAACAATCTCTTTGAACTAGTCTCTAGAATCTTCTGCTTCTTTCCTTTGCTCGGAGCTTCTTTGAACCTTTGAACCCATTGAACCTTTGAATCATTTTGGTTCAAGGTTTAACGATTCATCCTCTTTCTTAGAAGTCCGAAGCAATTCCTTCAGACATTTTGCCTAAAGGATTTCACTTGTAAAATTTTGCCATGGAAAATCCCTCTGAAAGATATCTTTTTATTCCATTTGCCCTTTGCGAGGGCACTTGTCCTTCGGGCTTTGGGACACCTTCCTTTGAACCTTTTGATTGAACCGATCGATTGAACCAACAATGGTTCAATGGTTCAACGATTCAATGTTGTGTTCTACTCATTCAATCAACTGCTTGAACCAACCGCTTTGAATCAATCTTTTTGAACCTTTGAACTTTTAACTCTTTTGGTTCAACGGTTCAATCTTTCTTCTTTTCGTTAATTCTTTTGAAGCTATTGAACTTGTCGAAGTGGTTAAACTTTAAACTTTTGCTGAAGTGCTTAACTATTTAAGCTTGTTGATGTCATTAAACTTTTGAACCCGTTGAACCTTTGAACTTTGAAGGCAAGGTTCAATGGTTAAATGGTTTAATGGTTCATTCCATTTTTTTGAGGTTGAACCTTGGCGTTAAACCAACCTTGAAATTACCTAAGTGTTGGGAACTTGTTTCTTTGTGAGAGCTCACATGTTGAAGTCATTGAACCTGTTGAACCTGTGAGTCCCTTAGATAAAAAATTAAATACTCCAGTAATGGAATGAACATTGTTTCAATCAAATATCCCAAGTGAATACCGAAGGTGCAATCATTTTATTCTCCATCCAGCAGAATTATGGACTCTGTAGGCTGATTTCTATGGACTCTACAGGCTTACTTCTATAAACTCTACAGGTTGGTTTCTATGGACTCTACAGGCTTGTTTCTATGGACTCTATAGGCTTGGTTCTATAGACTCCACATGGTTGCTTCTATGGACTTTGTAGGCTTGTTTCTATAGACTCTACAAACTTGGTTCTACAGACTCTGTAGGCTTGTTTCTACGGACTCTGCAGGATTAGTTCTATGGACCCATAGGCTTGTTTCTCCCAACTCTTACTATAGATGGTAGCTACTATGAGATGCTACAGTGACGCGACTACTACAGTGATGTGGATGCTACAGTGGCACAAGACCAAAATAGTTCAAATGTTGTCCCAAAAAATGAGTAACAGATTTTGGGAACAATAGCTGGCTCCAGTTGGAGAACTTCCATTGATTGTAAAAACAATTGAAGGGAGTAGAAACCAGAATCTCTAGTGCCTTTAAGTATGCCATTGGGCTATGGAGTCATGCTACCCAAAAAAAAAGTTCCCAAAAATGAAAATGAAAGCACAAAATAGAAATAAAGACTATACAAATATATATATGTACAACTGATATCACCTAATACTTCAAGGATTGAAGTGCTTCAGATGTTTCCCATTGTGAGGCAGAGAAAAGGGCATGCCATCTTGATACTTCAATAGGAAATTATTTTCACCATTGAGTTGATGAATAGTAAACGGGCCTCTCCATAGGGAATTGAATTTTCCATGCATTTTCTTTGGTTCTCTTCTCTTGTCCCATAACAGAACTTGATCACCAATCTGAAACTCACAGTTTTTTGCTTTCTAGTCGAAGAGCTTCTTCACCAAACTTTGATGCGTAGAAATTTGGTCCACCACCATAATTTATTGTTCATCCAACTTAATTAAGCGCATGATCCTCTTATCGATGGAGCTTTCATAGGTCTGATCTTCGACCACCTTTACCAATTTTAGTGCTAGAAATTCTAGGGTGATTGGTATCTCTGCATTGAGACCATACAGAAGTTCAAAAGGTGACATACCTATTGCCCTTTTGGGTGTAATTCTATCTGCCCATAAAGCATCAACCAATGCTTTATGCCATATTCATTGGTTGTCTTCTACCAACTTCTTGATGATGGTTACTAGGTTCTTGTCACTTGATTTAGCTTGGCCATTCCCTTATGTAAAATGATTAGAGGAGTGGGAGAGGGTAATCCCATAGTAAAAATAGAACTGAGTGATCTCATGAGAAGAGAAATAGATTGCATTATTTATCACAATCTTGGTTAGGACCCCAAATCTGGAAATGATGTTTTTCTTTAGAAAATCGCATACCACTTCTGAAGTAGCATGCTTGGTTGGAATTCCTTCCACCTATTTGGTGAAGTAATCTATGGTTGTAAGGACATAATCATGTCTAGTGCTTGAAGATGGGTTTATAGCACCAATGAAATCGATTCCCCATTACTGAAATGGCTCTTC
The DNA here is from genome assembly GCA_037957365.1 of Torreya grandis. NCBI lineage: Eukaryota > Viridiplantae > Streptophyta > Pinopsida > Cupressales > Taxaceae > Torreya > Torreya grandis. The sequence goes on along the minus strand of JARHVA010000106.1, from coordinate 5,995,802 downwards.
TATTATCACTGGCTTAAGAGGTAGAGCAGCTAACTTGGGTCTTCTAATGAACTGTTGGCATAGTTCACATCTTTGTACCCATATGTATGCATCTTGAAACAGAGTAGGCCAGTAATACCTAGCTCATAGAATCTTATAAGTAGTTATAGGTGAAAAAAATGCCCTCCATAGGCCAGATTATGGAAGGACTCCAAAAGTTAGTTCTACTACTCTTTATCCATGAAGTGAAGGAACACTCCATCAAGGTTCCTCTTATACAAGCTGTTGACCCATAGGACAAAATTAATAGCTTTCAATTTAATAGTCCTCCTTTCTTTACGAGACAGGTGAGCGGGACACTCACCATAAGTAAGGAAATGAGTAATACTTGAATACCACTCATTCATGGTGGAGTTAAAGAGGACTGTTGGCATGTCTTCTGTTGGTGATTTAAAATTATGGTTTGTAATAAACGCCAAAAATGGGAAGTTTCAAGATATGGGACTTGCATCTTGAAACAACCTCTAGATTTTTGAGAAGTTGGTTCTTCTTTAAATTGAGTAGATACTAGGAAAAGGGATAGGAATTTAAACCAAAAAAAAAAATGCAAGAAAGGAAATCTAATCTATGGTGATGTGCTTGAATGTAATTCAACCTTAATCCTGAGCATAGTGAGACTATATGTAGGATTCATTTACATTTAAGAGCAAACAAGTGCATGATCAATGTAAAAGATAGAAACAAAGGCTCACGGTATAGACTACTTTTGCTGTGATACAGAAAATGTCAACAAAGGCATAGGGTTCAATCTTCTTATTTGAATTTTCCAGTCATATAAGAGGCACAGAAACACATACAGTTATATAAAGTTTTCAACTCAAGAAAATGAGACAAAAGCAAATGACATTCCTAATCATAGCTCTAGAAAGTCTACAGCCTAGACTACTTTTTCAAATGACACAGAAAATATCAACAAAGGCATAGGGTTCAATCTTCTTATTTGAATTTTCCAGTCATATAAGAGGTGCAGAAATATGCACAGTTATATAAACCTTTCAACTCAAGAAAATGAGACAAAATCAAATGATATTACTTAGTCACAGCTCTAGAAAGTCTAGACTCTTTACAATAATTCTCTCTCAAAAATTCTCTCTATTATTTGATAATTCTTTTTTTTGGTAATCTCTGCACCCTTATTTATAGCCTTAGATTCACTCTGAATTGTCTGCTTGTTCCCAATCTAACGGCCCAACTAAAATATAACCCTTTGGAAGTGTCTAATAAAAGGTATCTTATAGATTCTAAAACGCTTTATCTTCTGGTAGTTCATTGGTTGAAACAGATTACAGGATGTTCCCTTCTCTTAAACGGTAGATAACACTTAGCCAATTCTTTGAGAATCTTTCTATTACTCAGGAGACACCAAAAAATGACACTTGGCATGTTCCACAACACCTATTGAAGACACACGGCACTTTCCGCATAACTTATACTCTTTTGCATCTTCACTCTGGAGTGTTTTGCCTTTGACACTTGTCGCTATCCGCTTCCTCAAAACTTCAACAAGTTAAAAGAAAATAAATCCCATAGCATTTCTTACCTGAGCAACTTGAAAAGGAGCATAGGGACAGGTGTCCATCTCTGTTGCTTCATTAAAAGACATGTGGCAATCTCTGCTTTACTCATCTGGGGTTACGTGGTGGTCTTCGCTTCTTTTAGCTACCTTTTTAGAAACCTGTGAAAGATGACACTTGGTGGTCTCTGCTTTACTCTATTTATACCATAGGAATAAATGGGTTTCATTTCATATTTAAATAGATCGTGAAACTTGGCGGCTTCTACTCGCTGAAGAAACAAAACTTGGGACCCACCACCATCTTTTTTATATCAGTGAAGCAAAATTGAATATAATTTGGATTGCGACACGTAGTGACTTCTACTTTCTTTTACTGGAGTACGTGATAGCTTCCATCACTTTTAGAAAAGCAAAACTGAGAACTTTCGTGACTGCCACTTGGCACTTTTTGCTTGATCTTGATACTTAGCTTTTGAAATCTTCTACTGAAAAGAGATGAAACGTGGGTGCCCATATGAAACCGCAGACACTGACACTTGGTGCATTCCACTGAGTCATTGTGAGATACGTGGCACATTTCGACCAACCCATAAAAAATATAAAAGGAGCCTCGGATGATGACACTTGGTAGTTTCCACTGAGAAGGATGCCTCAGATGATGACACTTGTCAGCTTTTGCTTGATTTCAACACTTAGACAAAAATGAATCAAAAAGGAAAATAGAGTCCATGCTCTGTTTCAAAACTCTACCATCTTGACCAAAGTATGCAAAGACAAAATTTTGCAGCGTGTGACTAAAAAAATAGAATGAAACATAGAGTAAATTTTTACTCTACAGTTACTGGCAACCCCAAGGACTTTTGAGCCTGCTCGAAAAGAAACCACAACTCCTGCTAGATCAAAATTTCAAAATCACAGCGTCAACAATGTTGTCTGATAGGCAGACCACTCTTCTTCAAATAACCCTTGCTTACTCTGCAATTCATTGAAGGCTAAATCAAGGTTAATAATATCCTTGTGTGAAAAATGTTGTAAAATTTGAACCGTAGCCTTTAATTTGAATTCAAGCTAAGAAACAGGAACCAAGACAGCTTCTACTTCAGGCACTGATGAATCATCCCTTAGATCTTGGAAAACTATTTGATCCTTCTGTTTGGCCAATAGCAAAGGTTTAATTTCTTCTACCATCAGCACGGTGTTGTCATCAGGAAATGGAGAAGGAAAACCTAGTTGTACTAGATCTTCAACATACTGCTTCATTTCATTGATTCCTTCCTTCATGACATCTAGAAGCTCTCTACAACTGGTGGTTGTGGAATTGCAATTGAGAACCTCATTTACTCCTTGGCAGCAACCATTTTGTCATTGATTCATGTTGTTGATAGTGTTGCATCTATTATATCATACAACTTTTGCAACAATGTTTGTGAGTCCATTACTCTCTTAGAGACTGTAGCCAGAGTATTTACAACTGAACTCTCCACCTTTTCGCACAATTTTTATGCATTTAGCAAGAAGGTGAGAGATGGCCTGAGCTGAATAATCTCCAAAGAGATTCTCTTCCACATGGATTTGTATAGCTCCTTTACCAGACTTAACACTCTGACACTCTTTAGCCTATTGGCTAGCTCTAGTGTCAATTGTGCTGCTCTCTATTGCTCTGAGTGAAATTAGGCTTGTATGACCACAATATTATTCTATTCAGCCAGCAGCTTTTGTTGCAATTAGGTAACTTGCAACAGATGTTCCTCACATTTCCCTTGAAATGCTGCCTTTTCATGCCTAAGGGTCGTCACCACATCCTTTACCTGTGTGAGCCCTACCTTTAAAGAATCATTTTGGGCCTGAACTACGCGGTGAGTCTGAAGAGAAATAGTATTTTGCAACTATTTATTTAGATTCTCTATTTCATTATCTTTTCTATTAATCTCTGAGGTCAAACTATTACAATTTGCCTTTTCCTTGGTTAGCCCGGCTTCCATCTTCTGTAGCCTTCTTGATATCTTCAAGTAGTCTTCAGTAACTGTAGAAGTGGATTCAATCAGTAGCTCAATTTTGTCTTGTGGCCTGAAGAGGGACATGTCGATAGCCACTACATTCATCGTATAATCTTCCAGCTACATTTTCTCCATTGGCTTTATTACATTTGGTGACAAATGAGTCACCGTCAATTGTTGTTGGATGGGGTCAAATTGTGACCGCAAATGGGGTGTAGCCAAAGCTTTATTCTCCTTAATCTTATTTTTCTCTCTTTAGGCTTCCCTTGCCTTCCTAGCAACATCTGCTTGGGTCTGGAAGGTGGAAGGAGAGACAATGTGCCCACCTGCAAAAGGATGTCCTTGTGGTAGACCATATTGAATAGCCAATTGTTAGCTATGGGTAATTTGAGGGGAAAGCTTCTTGGGAATAGAGGGAGAGAAATGAGGTAATGTTAACGCTGAAAGTGGCACAGATGGGGCGAAGTGAGAAATGGGAATTGTAGAAGTGGCAGAGGATGTCATCTGGCTAGATGAAATCATCATGCCAACGGGAGAAAAAATAGACTGAGAAGGAGAGGGAGGAATAATACTTACCTAAAGAGCGATTACAGTACCCTATAATTGGCTTTGTGTGGTGTCTATCTCTTCTTTTGAATCAAATTGAAACTACACCCTCTTTCATTTCTTGGGTGTCTGTTCTTCTTGTTGTGTCCTTTTTCCTTCCACATCTACTTCTTGTGGAGAACTGGGAATATCTATAACTGGGGCCGATGGGGAAGCTTGTAATGATGAAGGCACCACACTTTTCTGTATTTCTATGGTGCTGAGAGATTGAGGCCAGACTGATACAATTATTGTAGCTGCAGTTTGCTTTGAGGCTTGTGACTCTTGACTTGACCCATCCCTAACTTCTTGCTTTAAACCCGGTTTTAGAAAATTACTTGTTTCTGGGCTAGATACAGGGGAGAGATGACACATCCCATAGTTCTTCCCATCTTTCATCTGTGTCTATGTTCCCAAAAGAATGGGTTGTTTGACAAATTTTTTGCCTATATTTCCAATAGGCCTCTATTTTCTTAGTATCTCAATCTTTATTCTTTAATGTTCTTCTTGAGCCAGATGTCATTCTGACTTTAGGATCATAATCCCTTTGTTTGACATAGAATGTCTCCCATGGCCTATTTTGTGGAAGTGGCAAGTTTGTTAACTCAACATAAAATCCAGGAGTGTCTTCCCTAGGATTTTTCTTAGTTTCCCAAAAGGGGTGGACCTTATGTGCAATTCTGATTGTGACTCTATTAGTTATTATCCAGGAGGCTATGAAATCATTTGGGTCATAAACCCATTTGTCCTCTATTAAAAGAAAACCCAGAAAGGCTAGCTTTTTGAGCTGTTGGGTGAATATTTTGTCGTCAACTAATTGATGACAAAATGGGGATATCAGCCAGAGTATAGGGAGATTTACACAATGAAAAGTGTGGGTTTACCAGATCTGGACGAGGTAAATGTCTCCCCTCATCAAGGGAAGGTTCCCTATTAATACTTGTGTGCCAGATATATGTAATTAAGCATAAAATAACACATGGGGGTGGTATAACAGCATCTACCTCTCTTTTTTTAGAGGTAATGTATAAGGAACAAAAGAGGGAAAATCTTGGTCTATTGCTAACAACAGTCCTCTTCTTTCAGGAATGGTATTAAACAGAGAGAAAGAAATCACCTGTAATAACAAAGTCATAAGAACGCTCACGCAAGCGCAAAGTCTTCCATAGCTTCTCCACAGATCTGAAACAAGTACAATCGTAGAGTAAAGTGAAGCACAAAGTCTTCACCTGAAACTACAAAAGATAACAGAATCTCAAAGATAAAAGCAGCACAAAGTCTATCTTCTACCCTCTAGAAATGCCCTTAAATATTATAAACACACCCACTTTGCTTATCAAATCAGATGAATAAGATATTACCAGGAAAAAGAACATAAGAACTATTTCCTAAATAACACAGACAATTTCAACACAAAGTCTGAAATAACCTGCTTCTCATTCATTTAACAGAATATGATTTATAAATTTGAGCACAAAGTCTCAAAAGTTGCTTCAATATCAGCAGAGTATTTGCTATTAAATTTTCCAAGATCATTTACAAATGAAGTCTCCACTATATATAGGGAGAAAATCCTCAAAAACAGAAAATAATAAAATATACAAAATATCTTGGTCAAAGATGACTCATCTTTGACTTTTAGATATATTTCTAAAATATTTACATGTAATTACATATTACAAAATTGCATGCATTCTACACAAAACAAAAGTGTATAAGGATAGGAGAAGAAAGAAGGGGAGAGAGAATCAATTCTTGTCACCAAACTTTTTCAGATATGCATCGTACATGGTGATAGATGCCTGAATTCCTATGCTATCTGGTGCAACTGCGTTCTTAGAGATGGTTCTTACTCTGATCAATGCATCCTTCAATGTTGTGATGGCTTTAGCGTGGCCAGTTAACCTGGATTTTAGATTCTCCAAAGTTAACTGTGTATCTAAAATGCTATCCACCGAAGACATTAAAAATGATTTCTCTTCAAAATCTTTTCGAATCATCTCCTTGAAACTCTGAATCATCTCTTCTACTGGAAGGAACTGATGGTCCTTAGAGGTTAGGTCACATGGCAGCTCTTATAACTTGTTAAGCAGACTCAGGTCACTCTTCTCACTAGCTTCTTTGAAAGCTTTAAGATCATCAATTAAGTCTTTGAGTGCCTGTATTATGAAGGTTAGTGACTCCTTGATTTCAATGTAGGAGTCTTTATTAGAGATGACACCGATAGACATCAGGGTGCTCTTCTTGAGATTTTTTATTTCTTTCCATCTGCCAAGATCTTTCTCCAAGCTGTCAATCTCCTAAGAAATGAGGGAGATGAAGTCATCTACCTGTGTTTTAACTTTCTTTATTTTACCTGTCCTTTCTACCATTTCTGTAAGTAGGGACACTCCCTGAGTATGCATTCTTTCGACATAGTCCTCCAAGACTGTCCCTTTTAAATAAGTATTTTATGCTTTTTGAATGACTGAGTCATCCACAAAGAAGGCCTCTAGAGTTGTTGTTTCAGAAGGAAGAGTGAACCTTTTGATCACTGTTGTCAGCTGCTCTGCTTTGGCTTTATAATAGTCCTTCATCTCTTTCTCTCTGTCAAATTTTTGGACCATAATGTCCATAGCTGACTGAAGATTGCTCTTCGCACCTTCGTGAGTAACTTTGCCAAGTTCAACATGAGAGATGGAATAGCTGCTCATCTCAAAACCCTCAAGGGTTGCGTCCTGGAGAGGCTTGGCAATTTCTAGAAATTTTTGCCCCTTTTCTTCGACCAACTTAGAGAGGATTCTTGGCTTCTTAGGAGCCTTTGCTTTTGCCGGCACTATCTTGCCAAAATTGAATTCATCTGGGGAGATAGCCATTTTCTTCTTTTTTGGTGTGAAAGCAGACATCCAAGGCAGGAGAGAAGTACCTGTTGTAACAATAGTTGCCTCTGTCGGTGTCACTGTAGCAGCTTCCACACTATTAGTGGTGACAGTAGTCGTAGTCAGAGTAACTGGTGAAACTATACCAACCACTGCTTCTGGCTCAGGTGCAGGTCTCACTGACAGGTTGAAAAAAAGAGATGACAGACTTGGAATGGATCCAAAAGAGTGAGGGGAATCTCTGGAAGGACCCTGAGGATCACCAAATACAACCCTAAAAGGAGAAGTGGCTCTGAAAGAGGGGACACTGATTAGGGAGATAGGAGAAACAGGCACCACGAGAGATTGAGGGGGAGGAGAGGCGCTCTTGATCGGCTGTGCTTGTCTCGGCGAGAGTGGAGACCCAACGCTTGGTTGTTCTAAAGGTTGATCCTCTGTCTCCATGGGCTGAGCTACCTGTGTCTCGAGGCTTTGTTCTTTGGTTCTTTCTATTGTCGTTTCAGGTCCTTGAGTGATCTTTGGCTTCTTAGATACAAATATGTTCCTAGGCTTATGAGGCTTAGAAGGAGAAGGAACGTCACCCTTATTTTTAGTCCTATTTTTTGCCTTCTTTAATTCTACCTGATAGTCAGCCTCTGATTCCATAATAAATTCCTTCAGATTGATCCCTTTGGCTGCTAACCAATCATTGGTGTTAGCCAATATTGGTTCAAATCTTTTTCCAGAGAAGTCAGCTCCTTCTGAGACCACTGAATTGGAGGAAGAGGGGAACCAGCAACTTTTTCTGCCAGATATCTATTGTTTATGATGTTCCCATCATCAATTAGACCAAAAAATATTTCTGCAAGCTTGAGGTATTCTATCTGCTCCAGTATGAGATGGCAATAGTCCATTTTTCTTATCTCTTCGAACGTCCTCAGGTCCACCCAGATATCCTCAATCATGGGTTCGTGGAACTGAGTTTTTTTTATCTTCTCTTTGACTCCCCTGTAGTCAAATTTCTCCCGTCTCTTAAATGGCTTGATGGTAACCATCTGCATTTCTATTTCCATGACCTTGGCTTTGGTTGATGTAGCAACTGAAAACCTGCCAATCTGGATCAGAAACTTGAAATTGGGTCTCTTAAGTTCCATCTATTTTGTATGTACGAAAGCCAGTTGTCGGCAAAGCTCCATTAGAACTAACTTGTCTAAAGGGAACCTGGGGAGCATATAAGGGTATCTTTGGTAAAAACCCACCTGAAGATAGCAAAAAGTGGGAAACTGGAGGAACATGCAGCCATAACCATTTACTATCCCCTAGGCCTCATCTGATATTCTCTTCTATTCTAGATGAGGATCGAAGAGACATAAAAATATGGTAAAGAATGCATCATTTACTCTCCTAAAATGACGTGTGGACCCCTGAAGCGTCAGCTGAGGATAATATGAGTAGACCGGGGTGATCTTTCTATCTCTTGCTATAGTTAATCCTAGGAAAAATTGCATTGCGATAGCTATGTAGACCAGGTACAAAGTCATGTAGAATTTAAAGGAAGTTTGTACCTTGGTCAATTGTTTGTGAATGGCATTATTGATTTGTTCCCCCCAAAAGATAGTTTGCTTGCCCTAGAGGATGATCTTAATGAATGGATACATCCATTCATGGAACTGTGAGGAAGATGGGAGGCCCTGTACTCTGTTGAGAAGGGTGATCAGGTCACCGACTTCCTCGATGAAATCCCTTCTTGGAAAGTTCTTCGGCCATCTAGAGAGGCTGGTCCTGGGGGTCTTCAGCGACTTGTGATTAATTACTTTCTTTACCCTTTCAGGGTCTTTGTCGTACTCTTTTTGTGCATTCCCAAAGTTGATTTGGGTTACTTCAGTAACTGGAAGACACAAGAAAACTTTGCCAATAAAATCAGGGTCCAACCAAATTATCATGCTGCCACTAGCGTCTGAAACTGATCTGGTTTCCTTGTAAAAATGCATGCACTAGAAGATGAACTCAGCATGATGTGCCGCTACCAAGAAAGCGGCCACCAGGTGAATGTTGCTCTCAACTGTTCTCTTTATCTCGGTGCTGGGATTTGTCGCCTTGGTTCATGCCAGGAACTCAGCCATGTCTACGTGGCTGATTTCAGTGTCTCGAATGTCGTCGACATTGGAAGAGACTGAGGTGGGTGGAAAGATGCCTTGGTACTTGTACTTCATAGCTTTCATTTTTTTAGGAGATGTTTCCATCATGGAGAATGATCCTGACTAGATGGGAGTAGATGTGTAGGAGTTCACTAAAGGTGCTGCAGTCATTATCACAGATGAGAGGAGAGTGAGCGAGAGAGGGAGAGCACAATTTAAGTGATATGGGTTACCATAGTACACTTAAATAGGCCAAGTCTAGCGAAGGAGCGAAAAATGAGGAAAAAAAAGTATGAAAGGGACAACTCAGAAAAAATTCTGGGAGTTAGCAAAAATAGAGGAAAAAATGCAGGGGTGGCAAAAATCACCGCCTCTGCATAAAATTAGAAGAAAAAGCAGGGGCGGCAAAAATCGCCGCCCTTGCAGCTGGAAATAAAACATGCAGGGGCGGCGAATTTCACCGCCCTTGCAACTGGAAAGAAAAAAAGTAGGGGCAGCAATTTTTGCCGCCCTTGCACTGTAGTTGGAAAATCATGCAGGGGCGGCGAATTTTGTCGCATGTGCACGTAAAACTTGGAAAAATGTGAAGGGATGGCAAAAATCGCTGCCCTTACACGTATGGGGGAAAAAAAAAATGCGGGTGGCAAAAAATGCCACCTGTGTATGAAGAGAAAGCCACGGGCAAAGAAAAAGAAGAAGCCTGCGATCAAGGACGAAAAAGAAGCATCTGCGGAAATGAGAGGAGGGACGGATGGAAGGATGCGGTCAAGGATGCAGGTGGAAAAATTTGCCACCCGCATAAGGTTCAGGCGGAAACCCATGGGTAGAAGGGAGAACAAAATAAAAATAAAAACAAAAATGAAAAACCTAAATAAATGCTAAGATAAAATAGAATAAAACAAGAAATAAATGCAAAAACAAACCCTACCTAAGAAACCACGCATGCCACGAGGTTTAATCCATAAATTTGTGCTTCGAATCGTCACTTCAAGCGCTCAAGTGTAAGAAGTAAGAGGAGACGAGGAAGCAATGAGGAGAAAGGGGCTCAAATCAGATTATATGGGGTGAAAAACCCACCCTAACAACCCACCGCGTGCGGCTATTAATGCCTGCATGGAAATTGAGACTTGCAAGGGTGGAAATTTTTGTCGCCCTTGCATGTAGTCGGTTCATTCTGTAGGGGCAGCAAAAATCGCCGCCCTTACAGGCCAGAGAGTAGGAGCAGCAAAATTTTCTGCCCTTGCACAAAAACAAAAGAAATGCAGTGGTGGCAAAAAATACCACCCCTGCTCGAAAAACGAATGAAAAAGACTAACTCCAGAAGGAGAGTTTGGGGAAAGGAAAACTTGGCTAGGATGAGATGGTAACCACTTTCTCATTCTGAGGCTAAGGTAAAAACAAATTTTGAAATTCATCTCGAAAAATGAATTTAGAGAAATGAAAAGATGAAATGGACAAGTTTCATAGGGGGTTGTTTCCAAAAATAAGCTATGCTTATTTTGGAAACAATAGCTGGCTCTTGTTGGGGAACTTCCATTTAATCGAATTGATTAACAGAAGTAGAAACCAATCTCTAAGTGCCTTCATCCAAGCCATTGGGCTACGGAGTCAAGCGAAAAATGAAATGGAAGAAAAAATAGACAAAACATAAAAACTATACATATATATAAATGGACTCATCTGAGCTTCAAGGATTGAACAGCTTGAGATGCTGTCCGCTGTGAGGTAGTGTAAATAGTGTTCCATCTTTGTATTTCAGCAAGAAGCTGGCTTCACCATAGAGCTGTCGAATGGTGAACGGGCCCCTCCACAGAGAGTCAAATTTGCTGTGCATCCCTTTTGGTTCTCGCCGCTTGTCCCATAACAAGACATGATCTCTGATTTGGAACTCACGCACTCTAGCTCTCTTATCAAAAAGTGCTTTCACCCGATCTTGATGTTTCTTGATCCTATCAACCACCATAACTCTTTGTTCATTTAGCTCGGTTAGACACATGATCCATTTGTCAACTAAGCTTTCAAAGGTTGAGTCTTCTATTGCTCTGGTTAATATGAGCGCTGGTAGTTCAAGGGTGATGGGAATTTCCGCATTCAATCCATATAGAAGTCGGAAGGGTGACATATCTATAGCCCTTTTAGGTGTTATCCTATTGGCCCATAAAGCATCATACAAAGCTTTGTGCCATGTTCTCTTATTATCGTCCACCAACTTCCTTATAATAGTGACCAGGTTCTTGTTACTCGATTCCGATTGGCCATTCCCTTGAGGAAAATAGTCTGAAGTATGGGATAAGGTAATCCCATAATGAAAACAAAATTGAGTAATTTCATGTGATGAAAAATAGGCCGCATTATCTGTTATGATCTTTGGTGGAACCCCAAACTGAGAGATGATGTTTTCTTTGAGAAAGCTGCATACCACTTCAGACGTAGCATGCTTGGTTGAGATGGCTTCCACCCACTTGGTAAAGTAATCTATTGCAGTGAGGACATAATCATGTCCAGCACTTGAAGATGGGTTGACTACTCCAATGAAGTCAATACCCCACTGTTGAAAAGGTTCCTCAATCACAACCGGCTTGAGGGGCAAATCAGGGAGCTTAGGCTTTTCAACGAATTGCTAACACAGCTCACACCTACGCACCGATTTGTAGGCATCTTGAAAAAGCGTGGGCCAATAGTACCTTGCTCATAGAATTTTGTGTGCCATCACCGATGTAGAGAAATATCCTCCACAGGCCAAATTATGGAAAGATTCTAAGAGTCTTTTTTGTTGAGCTTTGTCAATGTAACGAAGAAATGCCTCGTCCAAGTTTATCTTGTAAAGACCATTGTCCCATAGAACGTAACCAACTGCTTTCAATTTAACATTCTATTTCTCTTTAAAAGAAAGATGAGCGGAACACTCACCATATGTCAGAAAATGAGCAATGTTGGAATACCACTCATCAGTAGTGGCAACAAAGAGAACCGTGGGCACGCTTTTGATCTCTTCTTCTTCACTTCCTACTTCGTCTGGAATGTTGTTGGCGATTAATTGGCAGAGACCCCTTCCTCGTACAAGCTTAGTTGGTTTGATGTCCAGATCAAACTCCTGAGTTTTGGAAATTTAGTTACCTCTCTTTGTACCAAACTCTTGCTGAGTCAAAATAGATTTTACTATCGTATCTGGTACGAGAACTTCGGTGTGAGAATTTAAGATATAAAACTTGAAATGCTTGACAGCCTTGACCACGGTGTACACATGTTTCTCCATAAGGGAATATTTCAGCTCATGATCTTTGAGTGGACAACTCATGAATGAGATAGGAGATTCTGCACCTTTGAGATTATACTGAACCAGGATAGCTGATAGTGTATGCTCAGAGGCATAACTATATATTTTGAAATCTTTAGTATAATCTAGACAGACCAAGATGGGTGCACGGGTGATTGCCTCTTTAATCTCTTTGAATGTTGACTTACCCTCAGGAGTCCACCTAAACGTAGCATTGGCTTTCATCATGTTGACAATATGGCGGGTTTTCTCAGCAAACCCAAGAATAAACCTTCTGAGGAAATTCACCTTTCCAAAGAAAGAGTGAACTGCGGTCTTGCTGGTAAGCAGAGTAAGTTCCTGGATGGACTTGACTCTTTTTGAATCGATTCTGAAACCTTCTTGGGACATGATGTGTCTGAGAAGTTTCCCTTCAGTTACTCTGAAAATAGATTTCTTTGGGTTCAACGAGATACCATTTTGACGACAGCATTCCAATACCTTTCGCAAATGGTGAACATGTTCAGAATGATGTTTTGAAAATACTGTCAGATCGTCCAAGTATACTACAATGAATTTTTCTATCTCATCTTTGAAAACAAGATCTATTGCCCTTTGAAAAGTGGCACCTGCGTTTATCAGACCAAAAGGCATTCTTCAATAAGCAAATGTGCCCCAAGGTGTGGTGAACGTTGTCTTGTGCTGATCTACTTTCCCGACCTCAACCTGATTATACCCAAAAAAACCGTCTAGCATTGATAACATTTTTGAACCTATTACCATCTGTAGAACTTGATCCATGATAGGAAGGGGGTAGTTATCTTTTAAGGACAACTGGTTCAAGTTTCTGAAATTCACACAGATTTGAATTTCACCATTTTTCTTTCTGATGGGCACTATGTTAGCAATCCATATTGAATGATGGATTGGAAAAATTATCCAGGCATCCAGCATCTTTTGTATCTCAGCTAAAATAGTACCTGAGATTTTTAGATTATATTGCCTAGATTTTTGTTTGTAAGGTACAGAGTTGGCTTTCAAGAGAATGTCATGACGGATGTCATTTAGCTTGAGAGATTTCAAGTCATCATAGGAATAGGCCAACACATCCATGTACTGGCGGAGTAGACTAGCAAGCTCAAACCTTTTTTTGAAAGTGTAGCATTTCCCAATGTTTACCATCTTAGGATCGCGCTTGGTTCCCAAGTTGACTTGATCAAAATCTTGGAAAGAATTTGAATCTGTTCGTTGTTATTTGACAAACCTGTCATGGTTATCAAACAACTTCTCTAGAGAAACCAGACTCTTAGGAATTTTATTCCCCTTGAGCTGTAAGAAATCTTCACCTGTATTGACTTGGGTTTCAGGGGTTGACCCACACTTCTGGGGCTTACTACCTTCAAAACATAGTTGCTTGAAACTATCCTTTTGCTCCAAGAAGGCGATGATTTGATCATCATTGTTAAACACTTGCCAGTAGCTAGCATTGTTTGGTACACTTGGTCAGAAAACCAGCTCAATAGTATATTTATCTCCCTTAAAATCTAGGTGAGGGAGTAGGAGGGTGGCAGAGACGGCCAATGCATCCGCTCGGTCATTGAATTTCCTTGGAATGGCAGAGATGTTGAAGGCATCAAAATACTCGATCTGATCCCAAACCAGGTTGTGATAGTGGCACAACCTCTCATTCTTTGTCTGATAGAGATTCCTCACCTGATAGACTATCAACTCAGCATCTCCTTTAGCATGGATTTCCCTAATGCCCTTCTCTCTGGCAGCCTGTAGTCTGAGCAACAGAGATTCGTACTCAGCCGTGTTGTTGGTATTGTTAAACTGCAATTTGTAGGACAAAAGAATAATCTCTCTTTGAGGGGATACCAACACAACTCTGACTCTCGACCTAGTAGAAGAGCAGCTGTCGTCAAATTCTAAAGTCCATACTTCATTAGATATTGTTTTTTCTACAAAAGCTTTTTTGCTTTGAGGAAGGGGTTCTTCCACGTGTTCATTTTGCTTTGGCACTTTACCCTTCGTGTCAGCTAAAACCAAATCTAAGTTATCACCCATAGGAGTTTCATTAGATGAATCATTGATCTCATCCATAGACAAGAAATAGTTGCCCATGCCTGAAGACTCAAATAAAATTTGAGCTTTGGGTGCTGCAGAACGGGTAACTACATACCTGGCCTCTTTTTCGGGAAGCAACTTCTTCATGACACTTTGAACTGAAATTCTTGCTTCTGATAGGTCCATACTTAGCTCACCTCTGACATCTTTGCATAAATTCCACCCAAGTAGGATGCCATAAGATGCAGGAACATCAACCACTAAAACCATCATTTTTATCCATTTTTTTAGAAAAGCCGTGAAGGCGTATTGAGCATCTTTTATTTGACCAAGGAGGGGAACTTGCTTGTTTTCCATGGAAAAACACCTCCCAAAAGTTTTGGTCAAAGTTAGGCCAAGAGAATCTGCCACTTTTACAGGCATGACATTATCTAAAGCTCCGGAGTCTATAATATAATTACTCAGTTTGTAGCCATTTATAAGCAGGGAAACATAGAAAGGTTCTATTTTCCTAGGAACGACAGGAGGAGTCACAACAAGATTGTTTTGGGCTGGTCGATCTTTAGGGGGATCAGGAACAACTTTTAAAGAGTCTTGTCCTACAGAGATGGCTTTATTTTTAACATATTCTGCCAACCTATCAAACTATTATGGGTTAGCTCTCAAATATTCAACCTCTGTCATTTGAATTTTAGTCTTTCTAGCGTGATCAATTATATCAAATAATTGAAAAAAACTTGCAATAGAGGAAGAGAGTCCATCATCAGGGACTTTAACAGGTGTGGCACTTGTTTGAGTAGCAGAGGTGGAAGATATCGGGTGATTGGGAGTACTCACTTTTTTATGGGTTACCTGTTCTTTTGATTGTGCAGGCAATAGAGTCTCGCGTTTGGCAATGGAAAATGCTGGTTGGGATTCTTCATCTACCTTTCTTTTGTTAGTTTGTGAAGCTAACTGATTTTGAGATCTGGTGAAAATAGCATAAGCTC
This sequence comes from Torreya grandis, assembly GCA_037957365.1. Lineage (NCBI taxonomy): Eukaryota > Viridiplantae > Streptophyta > Pinopsida > Cupressales > Taxaceae > Torreya > Torreya grandis. The sequence goes on along the minus strand of JARHVA010000106.1, from coordinate 5,980,378 downwards.
CATCCAAATCCTCCCCTTTACTTCCAGCTTCGTCTTGGTAATCTAGGAAGCCGATATTGGAGTCGCCAGCTAATTCTTCTTCCTGCTCATTGAAGAGATTAGCATTTTCTTGTTGATCCAACTGAGGTTGAAAAGAGTTGTTGTGCTCAGCTTCCAAGTAACTAACCACTGAATTGGCAGGTGATGCTTCGATGGCTAATCTCCACGAAGGGGGAGGTAGACGGTTGGATTGTCCTTGGTTTCGGGTAGCATTACCTTGATATTGATGATTCTAGAACGTCCTCCTGGGTGCATCTCGATAGGTAGGAGCAGAGGTACCTTGGTCGATTTGCCTCTTCAAAGCTATCAATTCATTCGTCAATTTCTGCACTATAGGATCTGTAGTGCCCGTGGAAGAGCTTTCAGCAAATGAAGGGAATTTATTTTTACTAGGATCTTTTCTGATCTTACCTGCCAGGATAAGATCATCTTCAATCTCGGTGGCCAAACTTTGAGCCAAAGCTAAGTCCATAGGGCCAGCGCACCTCAATAGGAAACTTACTTCAGGGAGTTGCGAGTTGATGAAGAAACACTTGAGATTTTTCAGCGTCAACTGAGCCACTGTCAGAATCTAGTTCCTCAACTTGTTGAATTTGGATATGAAATCTCTCATAGGTTCCTGGGATTCTTTCTTCAACTGTGTCAGCTGAGCCAACAAAGCATGTGTATCTTCAGCTGGTTTAAACCTAGCTTTAAATTTGGACTTGAGCGTATCCCAGTCTATTACTAACCCAGCCTGCAGGTGATAGAACAATCTATGGCAGCACCTTGCAAAGTCTCCACAAAAAGTCTTACTGCCACATCCTCAAATTCTACACCAATTACACCGCATGCTATGGAGAAATCAGCAATATGCTCATCGAGATGAACCTTTTCATCTACAAAAAACTTAAGAATTTTTTTTTAGAACTACGAGGTAGTTCATGCAGAGGTGAGGTTAAATTAAGAGGGCCGAAGGAATTACCCCATAGACCTTGAGCCATTATGATAAGAGAATTAAAAGGTGGGATAACAAACCTTGGTGGAGTGTTTATAGGTAGGCGGCGATTAACAGCGGGAAAAAAAGTTCTACTTTGTGTTGGTGATCTGACAAGGCTAAAAAGCAAACTCCTAGACCGTCGAAAAGAAGCTGATGAAGGAAACAGATCAAAATTAATCTAATGCGCCAACTCAAACACAAGGTCAACAACACCCTTAGATCTCTGGCTTCTTGTGTAGCATGGAGTTGTCAGATTTTAAAATGAAAAAGGGGCCAAAATTGCTTCAAGTTGAAGCTTGAGGCTTCAAAATACACATTCTTCCCAGTGGCTCTAGTTTTGTAGACCAGATAATATAACAGAGATGGTAAGACTAGAATGATAATGGGTAAGACGTGAAATAGAGTCGCCAGACTATGTAATGAATAAGAGTAGGGACTGCTTCAATCTAAAACTTGAGGTTTCAAAATGCACACTCGCTTCCCCAGTGGAGTCACCAAAAAACTGTTGGGTGAATATTTTGTCGTCAACTAACTGATGACAAAAAGGAGATATCAGCCACAGTATAGGGAGATTTACACAATGAAAAGTGTGGGTTTACTAGATCTGGATGAGGTAAATCTCTCTTCTCATCAAGGGGAGGTTCCCTATTAATACTTGCATGCCAGATATATGTAATTAAGTAGAAAACAACACATGGGGGTGGTATAACAGCATCTACCTCTCTTTTTTTAGAGGTAATGTATAAGGAACAAAAGAGGGAAAATCTTGGTCTATTGCTAACAATAGTCCTCTTCTTTCAGGAATGGTATTAAACAGAGAGAAAGAAATCACCTGTAGTAACAAAGTCACAAGAACGCTCACACAAGCGCAAAGCCTTATGTAGCTTCTCCACAAATCTGGAACAAGTACAACCATAGAGTAAATTGAAGTACAAAGTCTTCACCTGAAACTATAAAAGATAACAAAATCTCAAAAATAAAAGTAGCACAAAGTCTATCTTCTACCCTCTAGAAACACCCTTAGATAATATAAACACACCCACTTTGCGTATCAAATTAGATGAATAAGATATTACCAGGAAAAAGAACATAAGAACTATTTCTTAAATAACACAGACAATTTCAACACAAAATCTGAAATAACCTGCTTCTCATTCATTTAACAGAATATGATTTATAAATTTGAGCACAAAGTCTCAAAAGTTGCTTCAATTTCAGCAGAGTATTTGCTATTAAATTTTTCAAGATCATTTACAAATGAGGTCTCCACTATATATAGGGAGAAAATCCTCAAAAATAGAAAATAATAAAATATACAAAATATCTTGGTCAAAGATGACTCGTCTTTGACTTTTAGATATTTTTCTAAAATATTTACATGTAATTACATATTACAAAATTGCATGCATTCTATACAAAACAGAAGTGCATAAGGATAGAAGAAGAAAGAAGGGGAGAGAGAATCAATTCTTGCCAATGGACTTTTTCAGATATGCATCGTACATGGTGATAGATGCCTAAATTCCTATGCTGTCTGGCACAACTGCATTCTTGGAGATCGTTCTTGCTCTGATCAATGCATCTTTCAATGTTGTGATGGCTTTAGCGTGGCCAGTTAACCTGGATTTTAGATTCTCAAAAGTTAACTGTGCATCTAAAATGCTGTCCATCGAAGACATTGAGAATGATTTCTCTTCAAAATCTTTTCGAATCATCTCCTTGAAACTCTGAATCATCTCTTCTGATGGAAGGAACTGATGGTCCTTAAAGGTTAGGTCACATGGCAGCTCTTCTAACTTGTTAAGCAAGCTCAGGTCACTCTTCTCACTGGCTTCTTTGAAAGCTTTAAGATCATCAATTAAGTCTTTGAGTGCCTGTATTTTGAAGGTTAGTGACTCCTTGATTTCAACGTAGGAGTCTTTATTGGAGAGGACATCGATAGACATCAGGGTGCTCTTCTTGAGATTTTTTATTTTTTTTCATCTGTCGAGATCTTTCTCCAAGCTGTCAATCTCCTGAGAAATGAGAGAGACGAAGTCATCTACCTGTGTTTTAACTTTCTTCATTTTACCTATCCTTTCTGCCACTTCTGTAAGTAGGGACACTCCTTAAGTATGCATTTTTTTGACATAGTCCTCCAGGACTTTCCCTTTTAAATAAGTCTTTTCCGCTTTTTGAATGACTGAGTCATCCACAGAGAAGGCCTCTAGAGTTGCTGCTTCAGAAGGAAGAGTGAACCTTTTGATCACTGCTGTCAGCTGCTCTGCTTTGGCTTTATAATAGTCCTTCATCTCTTTCTCTCTATCAAATTTTTGGACCATAATGTCCATAGCTGACTGAAGATCGCTCTTCGCACCTTCGTGAGTAACTTTGCCAAGTTCAACACGAGAGATGGAATAGTTGCTCATCTCAAAACCCTCAAGGTTTGTGTCCTAAGGAGGCTTGGCAATTTCTAGAAATTTTTGCCCCTTTTCTTCGACCAACTTGGAGAGGATTCTTGGCTTCTTAGGAGCCTTTGCTTTTACCGGCACTATCTTGTCAAAATCGAATTCATCCGGGGAGATAGCCATTTTCTTGTTTTTTGGCATGAAAGCAGACATCCAAGGCGGGAGAGAAGTACCTGTTGTAATAATAGTTGCCTCTACCAGTGTCATTGTAGCAGCTTCCACACTACTAGTGGTGACAGTAGTCGTAGTCGGAGTAACTGGTGAAACTGTACCAACTACTGCTTCTGGCTCAGGTGCAGGGCTCGCTAGCAGGTTGAAAGAAGGAGATGAAAGACTTAAAATGGATCCAAAAGAGTGAGGGGAATCTCCGAAAGGACCCTAAGGATCACCAAATACAACCCTAAAAGGAGAAGCGACTCCGAAAGAGGGGACACTGATTGGGGAGATAGGAGAAATGGGCACCACAGGAGATTGAGGGGGAGAAGGAGAGGCGCTCTGGATCGGCTGTGCTTGTCCCGGCGAGAGTGGAGACCCAATGCTTGGTTGTTCTTAAGGTTGATCCTCTATCTCCATGGGCTGAGCTGCCTGTGTCTCGGGGCTTTATTCTTTGGTTCCTTTTATTTCCGTTTCAGGTCCTTGAGTGATCTTGGGCTTCTTAGATACGAAGATGATCCTAGGCTTGTGAGGCCTAGAAGGAGAAGGAACGTCACCCTTATTTTTAGTCTTATTTTCTGCCTTCCTCTTCAATTATGCTTGATAGTCAGCCTCTGATCCGATAATAAATTCCTTCAGGGTGATCCCTTTGGCTGCTAACCAATCATTGGTGTTAGCCAATATTGGTTCAAATCTTTTTCTCAGAGAAGTCAGCTCCTTCTGAGACCACTGAATTGGAGGAAGAGGGGAACCAGCAACTTTTTTTGCCATATATCTGTTGTTTATGATGTTCCCATCATCAATTAGACCAGAAGGGATTTATGCAAGCCTGAGGTATTCTATCTACTCTAGTGTGAGATGGCAATAGTCTATTTTTCTTATCTCTTCAGCCATCCTCAGGTCGACCCACATATCCTCAATCATGGGTTCGTGGAACTGAGTTTTTCTTCTGATCTTCTCTTTGACTCCTCTATAGTCAAATTTCTCCTGTCTCTTAAATGGCTTGATGGTAACCATCTACATTTTCATTTACATGACCTTGGCTTTAGTTGATGTAGCAACTGAAAACCTGTCAATCTGATCAGAAACTTGAAATCGGGTCTCTTAAGTTCCATCTGTTTTGTATGTACGACAGCTAGTTGTCGGCAAAGCTCCATTAGAACTAAATTGTCTGAAGGGAACCTGGGGAGCATATAAGGGTATTCTTGGTAAAAATCCACCTAAAGATAGAAAAAAGTGGAAAACTAGAAGAACATGCAGCCATAACCGTTTACTATCGCCTAGGCCTCGTCTGATATTCTCTTCTATTCTAGCTGAGGATCAAAGAGACACAAAAATACGGTGAATAATGCATCATTTACTCTCCTAAAATGATGTGTTAACCCCTGAAGCGTCATCTGAGGATAATACGAGTAGACTGGGGTGATCTTTCTATCTCCTGCTGTAGTTAATCCCGGGAAAGATCGCATTACAGCAGCTATATAGACCAGGTACAAAGTCATGTAGAATTTAAAAGAAGTTTGTACCCTGGTCAACTATTCGTGAATGGCATTGTTGATTTTTTCCCCCCAAAAGATAGTTTGATTGCCCTGGAGGATTATCTTAATGAATGGATACATCCATTCATGGAACTGTGAGGAAGATGGGAGGGCCCATACTCTACTGAGAAGGGTGATCAGGTCACCAACTTTCTCGATGAAATCACTCCTTGGAAATTTCTTCGGCCATCTGGAGAGGCTGGTCCTGGGGGTCTTGAGCCACTTGTAATTAATTACTTTCTTTGCCCTTTCAGGGTCTTTATCTTACTCTTTTTGCTCATTCTCGAAGTTGATTTGGGTTACTTCGGTGGCTGGAGGACACAAAAAAACTTTGTCTATAAAATCAGGGTCCAACTGAATTATCATGCTGCTACTGGCATCTGAAACTGATCTGGTTTCCTTGTTGTAAAAATGCATGCACTGGAAGACAAACTCAGCATGATGTGCCGCTACCGAGAAAGCGGCCACCAGGTGAATGTTGCTCTCAACTATTCTCTTTATCCCAGTGCTGGGATTTGTCACCTTGGTTCATGCCAGGAACTCAGCCATGTCCACGTGGTTGATTTTGGTGTCTCGAATGTCGTCAGCATTCAAGGAGACTGAGGTGGGTGGGAAGACACCCTGGTACTTGTACTTCATAGCTTTCATTTTCTTGTGAGATGTTTCCATCATGGAGAACAATCTTGACTAGATGGGAGCAGATGTGTAGGAGTTCGCTGAAGGTGTTGTAGTTATTATCACAGATGAGAGGAGAGTGACCAAGAGAGAGAGAGCGCAATTTAAGTGATATGGGTTACTAGAGTACACTTAAATAGGCTAGGTCTAGTGAAGGAGTGAAAAATGAGGAAGAAAAAGTATGAAAGGGATAACTCAGAAAAAAAAAATTGGGAGTTAGCGAAAATAGATAAAAAAATGCAGGGGCAGCGAAAATCGCTGTCTCTACATAAAATTGGAAGAAAAATCAAGGGCGGCAAAAATCATCGCCCTTACAGCTGGAAACAAAACATGCAGGGGCAGCGAATTTCACCGCCCTTACAATTGAAAAGGAAAAAAGTAGGGGCAGAAATTTTTGTTGCCCTTGCACTGTAGTTGGAAAATCATGCAGGGGCGGAAAATTTTGCTGCTTGTGCACGTAAAACTTGGAAAAACGTGAAGGGGCGGCAAAAATTGCCGCCCTTGCACGTATGGGGAAAAAAGAAAATGTGGGTGGCAGAAAAGCCACCCGCGTATGAAGAGAAAACCGTGGGTAGAGGAAAAGAAGAAGCCCGCAGTCAAGGACGGAAAAGAAGCATCTACGAAAATGAGAGGAAGGACGGGTGGAAGGACGCGGTCAAGGACGCAGGTGGAAAAATCGCCACCCATGTGAGGTTTAGGCAGAAACCCGCGAGTAGAAGGGAGAACAAAACAAAAATGAAAAACCTAAATAAATGCTCAGATAAAATAGAATAAAACAAAAAATAAATGCAAAAACAAACCCTACCTGAGAAACCGCGCGCGCCACGAGGTTGAATCTTCAAATTTGTGCTTTGAATCATCACTTCAAGTGCTCAGGTGCAAGAGGTAGGAGGAGAGGAGGAAGAAATGAGGAGAAAGGGGCTCAAATTAGATTATATGGGGTGAAAAACCCACCCCAACAACCCGCCATGTGCGGCCATTAATGCCTGCATGGAAATCGAGACATGCAAGGGCGGCAATTTTTGCCGCCCTTGCATGTAGTCGGTTCATTCTACAGGGGCAAAAAAAATTGCTGCCCTTGCAGGCCGGAGAGTAGGGGAAACAAAATTTGCCGCCCTTGCAAGAAACGTGCAGAGGTGGAAAAATTTGCCACCCTTGCACAAAAACAAAAGAAATGCAGTGGCAGCAAAAAATACCGCCCCTGCTCAGAAAATGAATGAAAAAGACTAACTCTTAAAGGAGAGTTTGGGGAAAGAAAAACTTGGTTGGGACGAGATGGTAACCACTTTCTCATTCTGAGGCCAAGGCAAAAATGAATTTTGAAATTCGTCTCTAAAAACGAACTTAGAGAGATGAAAAGACGAAATGGACAAGTTTCGTAGGGGGTTGTTCTCAAAAATGAGCTAAGCTAATTTTGGAAACAACATGAGCAACACAACTTTAGCGTCTCTGGTTCCCAAAACCATGCTAGTTGTCATCCATGGTAGATTATATATTTTTATTTTTCTCTTCCTAGAACCAAACTCATTGTCAACTATAGATACTTGCCTGGTGACTTCTAGGAATGCTAACCTAAGAGTTAAAATCTTAGGTAACAGTATTGGTTGCCCACAAAAACCATGAACTCTTATAATGGTATGGTGGGATCAAAAATAGAAATCACAAGGAATTGGGCAACTGGTCAAAAGATTTGAAACACTTGAGAATAATCTATTCATAATTGGTTCGGGACTGAGGTGGTAAAAAGTAGGGGTGACAAACGACTCCCAGAATTCATACGGGTCACTAGTCTTTGACAAAATGTGTGTCCATGCAGACATAGGGATGGTCCTTTGGAGATCAAAATCTGGGTCATACATATTAAGATACATATGTTGGGCAAAGAGGTCAGAGTTTTGAAAAAGCATGAGGTGGAAAAAATAAGAAGAATACCTAAACACTCCTTCTAATCTAAAATGGGCCAATTGTTCTACCATTGAGAAAGTAATTTGTTTAGAAAAGTCGAGCCAATACTCTTGGGTTTTATCAATAGTCTTCAGCCTGAAGAGAATAGCCATTTATTCTACATAAACTATCATATCATCTTTCATGTCAAAAATGAAAGCCATCATTGACAATGCATCTTGGCTAGCCTGGGCGAATTGAGCTCTTAGAGCAGGGAGTGTGGGCACTGTAGTGTCATCATCACCCATTTGTAATTCGGATCTCATGAACCTTAACTGAGTGTTGATGTTTACCCACATTCTTTGCATTTTAGCAACAATGGAAAATGTAGCTGTACTATCATGATGTAGGGTAAACATATCCCTGATAGCTTGCGGTGTGATTTGCACCATGAATGGACCTCGTTGAATGGTGCATGAAGGTGCATGGAACAAGTCTACACAATTCGACCAGGTTGGGGCATGGATGCACAGTTGGGACAATAAATTGAACCATTTGTGAGGTCCATATCCTCATGACAAATGTTTCATATTGCCCTACTCTAGCCCTCTGTAGACACCTTTGATGTGCCCCTTCTCTAAGATTTTTGCTACTAGCTCTTTGCAGAATTGGGTCCATGATGCCATCCACATAATCTTTTATTTTTGCTGGGTCACTTGCTTGACCAGCTTCAAGAAAATTGGTTCATGGATAGGTCTTCAATGGCTGCAGGAGAGCTGAAGCATATGATTTACTTGCAAAAAACTTATCAAGGGATTCATACATCCCAGCTCCTTGTTGTGAAGATTGTGCCCCCTCCATCTCTACATCTTCTCTATGATAGCTTGTATGAACTTTTACAAAATAGAAACACTTTCGTAGAAACAAGTTTACTAAGCACTAAAAATGCAAGTAGCAGGATATTTTCATAGATGCAAGAATGTTTGAGAACTTGTAAACTTTAACTCTTGCTAAGAGGTATTTATTGACCTATCAAGTCTCAAAATGGCATTAAACTCGGATAACAGTTAGCAGATCCTACTCAATCTTTATGGAACAATGAGATAGACACGTTATGCAAGTGGCAGTTCAAGGTACCTTGGGGATTTCTTAAAGATTTGGGAGACATTCAATGTATTGGATATTTTTGAAAATTTTGAAAATTCTAAATTGTCGACTACATGTTCAAAGAACACTTATTTAAAAGAAAAGTGAGAAAACAAAGCAATATGGAAAGGGGAAACTACCTAACTACATTAATGAAGCATCTTTATCTCCCTCTTAGATCAAAAGTAGAATTCCTAAAGTCTCTTTCATGACAAGCCAGCTTATATTGCCATACAAGTGATTGAATTCAATATAGCTCTGATGACTTTCTTTCTTTGTATGCCATGGTATCTGACCTGCATTTGGGTGAATCTGAGTCAAACCTGCCTCCAACAGAAGTCTTTTGACATATATCATTTATTGACTTAACTCCCTCTGCTTCAAACTCTGGTTCTATTGCATTTTCATCCTCTTTGATAACTTCAAAATTACCAACCTCTTGAAAGGATAATTTTGAAAGAGTGCAATAATTTTGCATGTGTAATTGAATCTCAATGTTATCTTGTTCCTCTACAATTGGCTCACAGCTATCTTGAAAAATGGTATAACCTGACCCAATGATTTCAAATAAATCATTCAAATCATGATCCAGGAAATGTTCATATTCCTCTACATCATCTTGCAAAGTAAGAAGAAAATCAGAAATTATTTCTTCTTCATCAAAGGTTAAGGTATGCGCTTGTGATTTCTCACTAGGAATCTAGAATTCATAAGAGGCTCGAGGATTGACAGAAGAAGTATCTTTTGATTTTTCTTCCTCTAGAACATTTGGAATTCTATGATCTTCATCAAGTATAACATAAGTGCCCAGACCAATAGAGTCATAATTTCCATATGGGTCACTTTGCATCATAGCTAATAAATGATCATTTTCTTCTTCATGATTATATTCAGTCCATTCACCTAGCTCTTCGACAAAAACCCTTTCTTCTTTATTCATCATAACATGGGTTGCCTCTAACTTTGCAGTGGGCTCATTCGTGATGTGATCTTTATATAATGGTTCAAACAATATCTTCATCTTTGAACCATATTTGGTTCTTAAGATGAGATGAGACCAATCAAGTGACATATATCTCTCTATTTTGGTTATAAAGTCTCTTGATAAACATAAGCCAAAAATAGGAGGTATATCTATCACTACTACATCTTGATTTACAATTATATTAGGACAAGCATATAATTTTAATTGGAGTTGTTTGATTTTCCCTATGGTTTGTACTGCTTTGCCATCTAGCTGTATGACTCCTTTAATGAGTGGTTCATACTTAATTTCTAAAGCATCAGCTATCTGCTTGGGCATTACTATAGTATTAGCCCCTGAATCAATCATTGCATTATGCAGCAGTTTCTTACCCAATATCAAAGTTAAATAGAAGGGATCTAGTTTAGATTTGCTTATCTCTGCTGTATTATTCACTAGGGCTATTGTCTACAAATGAATTGTATCTTTGAGCTTTTCTTTTCTAGCAGGTCCTTCTTTGGTAACAGTATATTTGGGCACTACTTGGCCTTGTAGAGCTTCTTGTAGTAATATCTTATGTTCAAGAATAGCCAACATATCCCATATTGATACTTGTGCTGGAGTCTTTTTCAATTGATCCACCACATTTATTGGTCCCAAAATATGAGTTCTTTGAGAATAAAGATATCTTGTTTTTTCTTGAATTTGTGCAGGGATCCCTTGATTCTGCATCAGCTAAAGCACTTCTTGTCTGAAAATTGTGTTCCTTTGTCCTTGTAATGGAGAATTCTCCATGACTTGACTATTTATAACCTCAGGTTGTTCCACCATCCTTCTTTTTGATCTGGTGTAATAATCTGATTGCACCATTAGTTTTTTGAAGGTAGATGCTTCGTTCAAGAAAACTGATTCTTCATCTTCAACCAATGAGAACAAAGCATGTTTCGAGGCTATTTCTTCCTCTTGTTGCAAGGACATCCCTTGCATCTGAGCCATTAGGACTGAATTTTGCATACCAGAAGACTGATAGGCTTGATTATCACTGGAGCTTGCAAACTGACCATCCATTCTTCTTTGATCTGCCACCTTTTGTTATAGATTACCCATAGGACAATCTCTAGATGTATGAGCATTATAGCAAGGGAAACACCAGGCATTAGTGTTATCCACATAGTTATTTTGCCTTGAAACAATCTCCCTATTTGAATTGGGAGGAATAGTCTGTGAGGGTGTGGGGACTGCAACTAATTGGTTTGTTGGCTGATGATTAGTTTGTCTTAGAGGAACCTGATATTGATTTGGCTGAGATGAAAATATATTTCCTTGATAACCTTGATATGGAGGCTTAAGGAAAGTATTTTGTTGTATTTTTATATTGATCAGCTCATTAGAAAATGTCCTTAGAATATTCTTAATATCATCCAGCTCAGATGACTGAGTGGGGATAATTTTTTTAGCAGATGGTTGAGGATAGGTGTACATAGACACAGGTGGGGTTATAGATTTAGGGGCTTCTTGAGGTAATGACAAAGAAATTTTTTGGAACATGGGCATGGGAGGCCTTAAAATCTTTTCCAACATCTATTAAATTGTTCTCAGCTTTGACCGCATATTCATAAGCCTTTGGTAAAGTGTGTCCTCCAAGTGACTGAATCATAACAGATATATATGAATTCAAAGCCTTAAGATAAAACACTATGGCCATACCTGGTAATGGTCTAGCTATAATAGGGATTCTTTCCCAAGTCTTTTGAAATCTGGAATTGAAGTTAGTCATGGCTTCTTGTAGTGCCCTTTGAATGGTAATTAATTGCTATAATAAAGAAGACTTGTCGCCCTTCTCTTCGAATCTTTCAAAGAAAAGATATCTGAGCTGATCCCATGTAGAAATGGTATTTGGGGTCAAGGACAGGTACCATTCTAAAGCTTTCCCTTTAAAAGAAGTTGCTATTAATCTTATTGCCACATTTTTCTGTGTAACAACATGTATAGCACAGACATCTGATACATCCTAAAGATGTTCTTCAGGTGTTTTAAAGTCTTGCCCACTGAATTTGCATAGAGCTTTTAGGGCATTCATTGGGATAGGGTCCCAAGTGGCTGGTGGTATTGGGAGAACTAATGGACTACCAGTGTTCCAACTCGCATAATTTCTTGGGGATATAGGGGCTCCCATATTTGCTATTGGTATTGGTACAAACTGGTTGACTCTTCTCCTTGGACTACCTACCAAAGGTGGTAAAAGAATACCTAGATTTGTAGTAGATTGTGATCTGATTACTAGTCCACAGCTATGACTCCTCATAGCTCTCTGGTTCATACGATCTTGAAAGAAACTTCAAGATTGGTTCCATTGGATGTGCCAAAAACTGTTGATGATTTAAAATTGTGCTTTGTAATAAACATCAACAATGAGAAGTTTTAAGATATGGGACTTGCGTCTTGAAATAACCTCTATATTTTTGAGAAGTTGGTTCTTTAAATTGAGTAGATACTGGGAAAATGGATAAGAATTTAAATCAGAAACACAAATGCAAGAAAGGAAATATAATCTATGGCAATGCACCTGAATGTAATTCAACCTTAATCCTGAGCACAGTGAGACTATATGTAGGATTCATTTACATTTAAGAGCAAACAAGTGCATGATCAATGTAAAAGATGGAAACAATAGAAACAGAGGCTCACGATATAGACTACTTATGTTGTGATACAGAAAATGTCAACAAAGGCATAGGGTTCAATCTTCTTATTTAAATTTTTCAGTCATATAAGAGGCGCAAAAACACATACAGTTATATAAACTTTTCAACTCAAGAAAATGAGACAAAAGCAAATGACATTCCTAATCATAGCTTTAGAATTCTACAGCCTAGACTACTTTTGCAAATGACACAAAAAATATCAACAAAGGCATAGGGTTCAATCTTCTTATTTGAATTTTTCAGTCATATAAGAGGCGCAGAAACACGTACAGTTATATAAACCTTTCAACTCAAGAAAATGAGACAAAAGCAAATGATATTACTTAGTCATAGCTCTAGAAAGTCTAGACTCTTTACAATAATTCTCTCTCAAAAATTCTCTCTGATATTTGATGATTCTTTTTTTGGTAATCTCTGCACCTTTATTTATAGCCTTGGATTCACTCCAAATTATCTGCTTGTTCCCAATCTAATGGCCCAACTAAAATCTAACCCCCTAGAAGTGTCTAACAGAAGGTTTCTTATAGATTCTAAAATTCTTCATCTTTTGGTAGTTCATTGGTTGAAATAGATTGCAAGACGCTCCCTTCTCTTAAACGCTAGATAACACTTAGCCAATTCTTTAAAAATATTTCTATTACTCAGGAGACACCAAAAAATGACATTTGGCATGTTCCGCAGCACTTATTGAAGACACGCGGCACTTTTTGCATAACTTAAACTCTTTTGCATCTTCACTTTTGAGTGTTTCACCTTTGACACTTATCACTATTCGCTTCCTCAAAACTTCAACAGCTTAAAAGAAAATAAAACCCATAACATTTCTTACCTGAGCAACTTGAAAAGGAGCATAGGGACAGGTGTCCATCTCTGTTGCTTCATCAAAAGACATGTGGTAATCTCTGCTTTACTCATCTGGGGTTACTTGGTGGTCTCCACTTCTTTTAGCTACCTTTTTAGAAACCTACAGGACACTTGGCAGTCTCTGCTTTACTCTATTTATACTATAGGAACAAATGGGTCTCATTTCATATTTAAATGGACCGTGACACTTGGCGGCTTCCTCTTGCTAAAGAAACAAAACTTGGGACCCACCACCATCTTTGCTATATCAGTGAAGCAAAATTGAAGATAATTCAAATCGTGACACGTGGTGGCTTCCACTTTCTTTTACTAGAGTACATGGCAGCTTCCGTCACTTTTAGAAAAGTAAAACTGAGACCTTCTGTGACTACCACTTTACACTTTCTACTTGATCTTGATACTTAGCTTTTGAAATTTTTCGCTAAAAAGAGATGAAATGCGGGTGCCGATATGAAACCATGGATGCTGACACTTGGTGCATTTCACTGAGTCACTATGAGATATGTGGCACATTCCATCCAACCCATAGAAAATATAAAAGGTGCCTCAGATGATGACACTTGGCAGTTTCCACTGAGAAGGATGCCTCAGACAATGACACTTGTCAGCTTCTGCTTGATTTCAACACTTAGACATAAATGAATCAAAAAAGAAAATAGAGCCCATGCTCTATTTCAAAACTCTACCATCTCAGACCAAAGTATGCGAATACAAAATTTCACGATGTGTGACTGAAAAAATAGAATGAAACGTAGAGTAAATTTTTACTCTACATCTTCCACTTGTGATTCTTCATGCCCTGCTTCTTCGGGTCTATTGTCAGCAATCAATTGGCAGAGGCCCCTTCCCCACACAAGTTTTGTTGATTTGATATCAAGATCAAGCTCTTGGATTTTAGCAATCCAATTGCCCCTTTTGGTTCCAAACTCCTACTGAGTTAATATAGATTTGACTATGGTATCAAGAACTAGGGCAGTAGTGTGTGAATTTAGGATGTAAAAATGAAAGTACTTTAATGTCTTTACCACTACATAAGCATGCTTCTCTATGTTTGAATACTTCAATTTATGAGCTTTGAGAGGACAACTCATGAAGGATATGGGATATTTCACACCTTCTTCATTTTGTTGAACCAGAATTACTGAAAGTGTGTGCTCAGAAGCATAACTATACACTATGAAATACTTGATATAATCTAGATAAACTAGAGTTGGGGCATGGGAAATAATTGTCTTGATGTCTCAAAATGCCAATTTTTCTTCTTTATTCCAGCTGAACGTGGCCTTTCCCTTCATCATGGTTACAATATGGCAAGTCTTCTCAGTGAACTCAGGAATGAACCTTCGTAAAAAATTTACCTTTCCAAAGAAAGAGTGAACTGCAGCCTTACTTGTGGGCAGGGTAAGCTCCTGGATGGATTTGAATCTTTTTGAGTCAATCTTTATGCCTTCTTGAGATACAATGTGTCTAAGAAGTTTCCCTTCTGTTACTCCAAAAATAGACTTCTTGAGATTTAGATAAATGCCATTCTGGTGACATCATTCCAGCACTTTTTTTAAATGGGGCACATGATCAAGACGATGCTTGGAAAAGATTATTAAATTATCAAGGTACACCACAATGAACTTACCCATTTCATCTTTGAAAGTAAGGTCCATTGCTCTCTGAAAGGTGGCACCAGCATTTATTAGGCCAAATGGCATTCTTTGATATGCAAAAGTGCCCCAAGGCATGGTGAAAGCAGTCTTATGCTGGTCTGCTTCACCAACTTCTACTTGATTGTACCTTAAGAAATTGTCCAGTAGTGATAACATCTCTGAACCAGTCACCATCTGAATGACTTAATCCATGATGGGCAGAGGGTAGTTATCCTTTAAGGATGACTGATTCAATTTTTTGAAATCTATGCAAAAGTGAATTTTGCCATTCTTCTTCCTCATTGGTACTATGTTTGTAATCCATGAGGAATGATGGATTGGAAAAATTATCCTAGCATTCAACATTTTCTGTATTTTAGATAGAATAGTACCTGATATCTTTGGATTGTACTGCCTGGATTTTTGCTTGTAAGGAACCGAATCACTCTTGAGAGAAATTTTATGACAAATTTCTTCAAGCCTGAGTGATGTCAGATCATCATATGAGTATGCCAAAATATCTATGTAGTGGCAAAGCAGGTCAGTAAATTAGTCTCTCCTCTGGAGTGTAGCACTTCCCAATGTTCACCATCTTGAGATTTTCTTTGGTACCCAAATTTATTTGATCAAACTCCTGGAAGGAGCTTGAATCTATTCGTTGCTATTTTATCAAATAGTTTTTCAAGGGAAAACAGGCCCTTTGAGATTTTATTCCCTTTTAGCTGTAGGAATTGCTCACCTGCATCTGAACTTGTTCCAGGGGCTAGTTCATTGCTTTCGAAGTGAAGTTGTTCAAAGCTATCTTTTTATTCTAGGAAGGCAATGATTTGGTAGTTGCCATTGAACACTTACTAATGATTGGCATTATCAGGTACACTTGGTCGAAAGACCAGTTCGATAGTGTACCTATTTCTTTTAAAATCTGAGTAAGGAACCAAAAGAGTTGTTGAAATAGCCAAAGCATTAGTTGGGTCATTAAATCCCCTAAGAACTACATAGATACTAAAAGTATCAAAGCTTTCAATTTGATCCCAAATTAGATTGCGGTAGTGGTGCAATACTCTTATTTATGGTTTGGTACAAGTTCCTCACCTGACAAACCACTAGCTCAGCATCTCCTTTGGCATGAAGGAGTTTGATGCCTCTGTCTTGAGCAGCCTTCAATCCAAGCAGTAGAGATTCGTACTCAGCAATGTTGTTGGTGTTGTTGAACTACAACTTGTACGAAGAAAAAAATATCTTCTTGAGTATATATCAACACAATCCTAGCTTCTAAACTAGTAGAGGAATAGTTGCCCTTGAATTCTAGTAACTATACATTATCAGGAACTATTTTTACCTTAGATTCTTCTTTGCTTGGAGGAGAGGATTCTTCTACACTTATACTATGTTCTACCAATCCTTCTACTATTCCATTTGAGCCAATTTTTAGATTATCATTTTTAGAAGTTTCATCAATCGCCACATGAACCTCCTCTATGAATAAGAAGTAATTACCCATGCCTAAAGACTCAAATAGAATTTGAGCTTCAGGCACTACTATTTTAGTGACAACGTATTTTGCTTCTTTCTCAGGGATTAGCTTCTGCATGACGCCTTTAACTAGGATCCTTGCTTCAGATAGGTCCATACTTAACTCACCCCAACATCTTTGCAAAAAAATTGCCTAAGAAGGATGCCATATGAGGTTGGGACGTCAGCCACCAAGACTGTCATCTTGATTCTCTTGTCTGGGAATGTTGTAAATGCAAATTGGGCATCCTTTATTTATCCCAGTAGTGGCACTTGTTTTTTCTCCATAGAGAAACATCTCCTAAATGTCTTGGTCAGTGTGAGACCAAGAGATTTTGCCACTTTGGTAAGCATGACATTGTCAAACGCACCTGAGTTTATAATGCAATTATTCAACTAGTGTCCATTTATCAGTAGGGAGACATAAATTGGTTTAGTCCTTTTAAGAGTAGTAAGAGGAACAATGATAAGGTTATTTAGGGTGGACGTGGGAGTCACCTTTAAAATAGCTAATCCTATAGGGATGGCTTTATTCTTCACACACTCAACCAACCTGTCTAACTGCTCAGGGTTGGATTGTAGGAATTCAAATTCAAACACTTGAATTTTAGTTTTCTTGACATGGTTGATTATGTCAAATGTCTGAAATGAATTAGGAACAGGGGAAGGTAGTTCATTATTATGGTTTTTAGGAGGGGGCTACTGATCTGTGAATTTGAAGTAGAAGGTGTAGGAATGTTTGATGTACTTACCTTTTTACCAATCACCGGGTCTTTTGATTGAAAGGGCAGAGTGGTTCTCTGCTTAATAATCGAAATTGTAGGCTGAGCTCACTCTTCTGATTTTTCTTTATCAGCTTGTTGGGCTGACTAATTCTTGGACTAGATGAACACAGCGTATGATCTCTCAACTGCTTTACCTTCACTTCTAGGTTCATCCTAGTAATTGAGGAAACCAATGTTGAAGTCGCTAACTGATTCTTCTTGGTTTTCTATGAAGAGATCAGCGTCATCTTATGGGTTTAACTCAGATTAGAAGGAGAAATCAGATTTTGTTTCGAGATATCTAACTGCTGAGTTAGCTGGTTCTGCTTCTATGGCCAGCTTCCCTTATGGGAGAGGAAGATGATTTGGCTGCCCTTGATTCTTGGAAGCATTACCTTGGTATGATTGATTGGGGAATGTCCTCCTTGGTATATCTTTGTATGAAGGAGTAGATGACATCCCTTGCACCATTTGCTTTTTGAGAGCTAGCAACTCATTTGTCAGCTTTTGCACCATTAGATCAGTGGTACCTATAGATAGATATTCAAAAGATGAAGAAGATTTACCTCTGTTAAGATCTCTACTTATCTTTTCTGCCAAGATAAGGTTATCTTCCATCTCAGTGGCCAAATATTGAGTAAAAATAAGGTCTATGTGGCCAACCCATCTCAACAAGAAACTCACTTTAGACAGTTGAGAATTGATGAAAAAACATTTAAGGTTCTCAGGTGTTGGCTGAGCAATTGTAAGAATTTGGTTCCTCAGCTTGTCGAACTTATCAATAAAATCCCTCATAGGTTCATAAGGCTCTTTCTTCATTTATGTGAGTTGGACTAGTAGGGCATGTGTATCTTCTATAGGCTTAAACCTTGCTTCAAACTTAGCTTTGAGGGTGTTCCAGTCAGTCACAATTTGTGCTTACAGATGATAAAACTAGTCTACAGC
This sequence comes from Torreya grandis, assembly GCA_037957365.1. Taxonomy (NCBI): domain Eukaryota; kingdom Viridiplantae; phylum Streptophyta; class Pinopsida; order Cupressales; family Taxaceae; genus Torreya; species Torreya grandis. Next base: position 5,962,126 of record JARHVA010000106.1, on the reverse strand, counting down.
ATCACCTTGTAATGTCTTCACAAATAGCCTGACTGCCACGTCCTCATAATCCACACCTATCACGCCACAGGCTATGCTAAAGGCTATAATATGTTCATCAGGATGAACTCTCCCATCACCAAATAATTTAGAAAAATTCTTCCTTGAACTACGTGGTAGCTCATGTAGAGGTGGAGTTAAATTGAGTGGGTCAAAAGCATTACCCCAGGGGCCTTGAACCGCCATGATTTGATTATGAAAATGGGGGATAACAAATCTAGATGGAGTATGTATAGGCAAAGCTCTGCTAACAGTAGAAAAAGAATCTTTGCCTTGTATTGGTGACCTAATATTGGTAGGAGGAAGACTCCTAGTTCATTGAACTTGAAGTTGTGGAGGAAATAAATCAAAATTGCCCTACTACACTAACTCAAAAATAAGGTCAACAACACCTTGGACTCTCTAGCTTCTTGTATAGTGTGGGGTTGCTAGATTCTAGAATAAAAATGGAAAAGAACTAACCCTACTTCAGCTTGAAGCTTAAGGCTTCAAACTATGTGCTCTTCCCCAGCAGAGTCGCCAAAAACTATTGGCATCGAGCTGGTAGAGAATTGACTTTTGAAATGAAATGCTTGAATTCCAGTGTCTCTAGTTTCATAGCTCAGAGTATATAATGGAAATGGATAAGGTTATAATGATAATGGATATGACACAAGTGATGCTTCAATCTGAAGCTTGAGGCTTCAAATTGCACAAAATTATTGTGTCCCCAATAGAGAAAATGGATAAAGAAAAGAACTGAAATTGCTCATTCTTTCCCAGTAGAGTCGCCAAAAACTGTTGGGTGAATATTTTGTCACCAACTAATTGATGAGCAAAATAGGTGATTTCAACCATAACATAAGGATATTGGTCGACTAAATGTGTAAGTTTACCACATCAAAAGGGGACAAATCTCTCCTCTCATTAAGGGGAGGTTCCCTATAAAATATGAGGGGATATATACTATATATATGCAAAAAATAACACTCAGGGGTAGGAATACACCATCCATCTCTCTTATTTTAGAGATGATATTCATAAATAAAGAAAAAATCCTAGTGAAAATGCTGAAGGCACTTCTTTTCTTTTAGAAGTAGTCTACAGCAAACAACAGGAGTTCTTTCTGATAAGTAAATGTAATAAGGGTGTAGACACCGAAATCGTGTCGACTCCCCTGGTCATTCCCCGTCTTATTCTTCTTCGCCTATTGAACCCTTGTCGATCACTTGTTCCACCAACCTTGACCCTGGCAGCATGTAAAAATGAGCACAGAGCTAAAGCTAGACTCTATCCCCATTATACATCTGTCGATGACAGTCTTTACCCAGCCGATGTCGCCGACGTCGGTCACCTATCGGCCGACGTCGGCAATCCTGCCGACGTCGGTCACCTTCCCGTTATCCGTTATCAGTTACCATTCGGTTTCTCGAAACGGTTGACGAACCGTCTCTGGAACCGTCCCCCGCCTTCATCAACCTCTGCCAACCATTCGAGACCAAGACCCGAACGCTATTCAAAACGCTGATCAATCGAACCCGAGCAACCAACCTGCGAACTCCGACATCAACACTACGACATCAACACTCTCGGCATCAACTAATCTGCACAGACAACTGACACTATGGCTTTCATCGCATCTTCTGGCAGGTAAGTATCTATTCTATTTGTTTTATTTCTTCCTTGGTTATTCTTTATCAGTTCTGTCATCCCGATTCCTTCAAACCCCCAGACCCTGTCCCGACTCTCTCAGACCTTGTCCAGACCTTGTCCCGACTCTCTTAGACCTTGCCCAAGACCTGTCCTGACTCTCCCAGACCCTGTCCCGACTCTGTTCAGACCCAGCATCCCTCGTTTACATCCCTGACCCTGTCCCGACTCTCTCAGACCTTGCCCAGACCCTGTCCCGACTCTCCCAGACCCTGTCCCGAACCTGTTTAGACTTTTCCCAGAACCTGCCCCTACCGACGCCGGTCACTACCCCGACCGACGACGGCACCTTAACCGACATCGGCACCTTCCTTAACCGACGCCGGCACCACAGAGACCGACGCTGGCGACTGTGCAGAACAGTGCTGCATATCAGGTACGCTCTTTTATTTTCTTTCATTTATTTCTGTTATTTTATCTTTCATTATTATCTACTTTCGTCCAATATTCTGCTTTTTTATCAGTGGGTTGATATCCTTCTAGGGAGTCTTCGTACTTCCGGGATCGGGCGTTCGCCTGACAGCCCACCATATCTTTGACTAACATTTTTCTGTGTTTTAGCCTTTTCTTCGCAGGTGTCATTCCTCCACAGCAAAAGAGGAGAATATTTCAACGTCTGATTTCAGTGCGCACGACTTTATCAGGTACTTCTAGCCTTGACCATTTCTTTTAGTTTCTTATTTCTTCTTTGAATGTAGAAAGCAATTTTGTATTAGAAACATTCTGGCACGCCCGGTGGGACCCTAGGTCCTCCTTGGGTTCTTTCTTTCTTTCGTTCATTTAGGTGCATTAGGTTTCTTCCTTTTTGCCTCCTTTCGTCTCTTCTTAAACGACATCATAAGCAGAACTAAAACGAACATTTCTTTCTTTCTTGCATTTCTAGACTAGCTAAAACTCATATCCTTCAACTCTTTCTCCATTCGTCTTCATACGAACAAACATTTTGACTTGGGCATTAAAGCACTTTGCATTCATCTCTGTTTGCCTGCATCTTTTAGACCACACATAGTAATTAAACCGCATATTGAATTAATCTAGATCACTTGATGTTACACGACCAAACCACCTGCACAAAACAAACATAAAACTTACCTGAGACAAGGCCCGACTGGGATTTCATCCCCCAGCGGATACCTTACCCGTCCCGGTGACCTTACTTGGATTTCATCACCAAGGGGAAAGCCCACTCCGTTCTCTGGCGGAGGATAAACTCTAGTGGAAGTATATTTTGGCTAAGCGAAACCAGCTAACCACTGGAATCGTGAAGTGAGGGGAGCTTGCTCCTTAGCACCAGGCCTGTACGGAAGCTAACACAGATTTCTTGAGCACCATAACAAAACCCGAAACCATCCATAGACTGCTTCTTCTAGGACCCGACTCACAAAGCCAATCTTCCTCTACACACATATTCTAAGGCATAAGCCACTGTAATCCTAATAATTTACTTCTAGGGTTTTAGGATCTGCTTGTGTCTTCATCTTTTTGGTTCTTATCTGCTTGTTTGAGCTTGTGAGGACGTTCTTCCTTGCCTTGAATGGTTCTGACTCGTAGCCAAGCCAAGGCTCTAGTCGATCACGCGAGGCATCATCCTCTTCCATCTACCCCACCTACAACCAACCCTACAATGGAGTTCAACTCAGAAACTGAAAGGACTCCTACCAGACCATCTCCGACCCAAATGCCTATTATTCCAGAAGGGGACCAAGACTTCGCACAATTTTTGGACCTCAATACCAAAGCCCTGCAACACTATCTCGCGAATAGCCAAACGCGAGACCCCTTTGGCAATCCAATTTATGGAATGCCGACTTCTCTCCTCACGACGGCGGTCGTATCAACAACGTCCGTAGTCCAACCCTTAGACACCCAGGCTGTTGCCTCAACCAATGACCAACCTTTTACTAACCATCCAAGTGTGGCCTCTCCTTCCATCGTTGGGCCCACTTTCACCGGGGTTTCGGCCCCCAATCAATCTCAGTCCACTCAACCACTTTCTACCCCCTTTCAAAACCTGGTCGTCTCTATTCCGCCCACCCTTACTCCTATCAACACTAGGGTGGCTACCCATCCGTTAGCCCATGTTACCTCTAACCAACCTCCCATGACAACATCAAACCTAGCCATACCTTCTATCCAACCATCTTTAGTCACTTCTTCTATCCCTACGACTAGTCATCCGTACGTTGCGCCCTTATTGGTACAACCGACTACGTCGTATACCTCTTCCAGCCTCTTTCAAGCGCCTCACAATCTAGGAGGTGCTCCACCCGCCAATCCGTCAGTAGATATTATCAAGATGCTGATGGATAAAATGTCCAACCTAGAGACCTCCATTACCGGCTCACGCAACACTCTCTCGTACGAACAAATCTGTAACGAGCCCATCCATCCTTCCGTCCCCATCAGACCATATCCCAGCCAGTGGGAACTTCCTAAGTTTTCTTGTTTCCAGAGCAAGGAAGACCCACAACAACATTTACGGGCATTCAGACATGCCTGTTACCTTATCGCCCACGACGATGCGTTGCTCTTACGCACGTTTCCCATGTCCCTCTCGGGTGTTGCACTCGACTGGTACAGCTCTCTTCCCAGCCATTCCATCCTCACGTTCACTCAGTTGGCCCAGCTCTTCCTCGATCATTTCTCCATCAATATCACCAAGAAGGTCTCTATCACAGACCTCTACTCTATTCGCCAGTTCGAGGATGAATCTATTGCTGATTTCGTCGCTCGGTGGAGGAGCCTTATCAATCAACTTTCATTTTCCTTACCTCAGCCTGAGCTTATTAAACTTTTCTCTCAAGCCTGTGTTAAACATATTTCTTCTACCTTGAGGGTTCAAACCTTCCACACTTTTGAGGAAGCCTTCACGATGGCTCGTAAACTTGAGTTACGTGCCGTTGAGGAGAATAAAGTCAAGTTGCGGAGTAAGAATCCCAACTCCAAAACCAATGACCCTTCTTCTAAGCCCTCCTCGTCCAATCCTAAATCTAAAGCTTCAGCAAATGCTGTGGTTGTTAGATCTTCCTCTTCTTCGCCTTCAACTAATCAATCTGAACCATCCACGTCCATGAGCGCCACTCGCCAATTTCAGCAGAGATACATACAGCGACAGTTTACTCCACTTGGAGAATCATACGCGTCTGTGCTGGAAAAACTCGTCAAACAAGGGGCCATCAATCTCCCTCAGATCCGACCTCCACCACAATTTGATTCCTCACGCACCATCCCTGCGTGGTATAGGGAGAATGACTTCTGCCACTACCACCGTGTTAAAGGTCATGACACGGGCAACTGTAAAACCCTTAAAAACATAGTCCAAGACATGTTGGAAAAGGGTGACCTCATCCTCGACAATCCTAACGCCCCTCCTAATCAGGGTATCGATATCTTCAAACAACCATTCCCTAATCATCCACCAACCCAAAACAACGTCCAGACCTTGACTGACAATACCCATGAACATAATATTCGAACAGTCAATACGGTCTCGCCCCTCATTTCTAACCAACCCCAAGAGGTGAGTTCATCCATCAGTCCATCACATGTGGACGAACCTCTTTCTCTGGCTAGTTCTCCCTCAACTTCTCTCATTTTGGAGGACGCCTCGACCTTACCAGCACCGCCAGTTTCACCATCTTCCTTCTTGCTGCCCATGGAGGACCCAACCTTTCCTACTCCTCGGCCACAAGTGGAGGGCACTATCATCCCTGCCCTTTACCCGCTGGAGGAGCTTCATTCACCAGTTTCTTCTCCACCCAGAGAAGAACCTATCTCTCCTTCATCTCCAACCGAACATGAACCTGTCACAACTTCACCATGCTTTGAGCCCGAGACTACTACATCCGTCTCGCCTTCAGTCCCACAACCATCGGCATCTTCTCAAGAGCCTAAACATCATCCCGTATCTTCTCAGCCATTTTCCCGACTAGTGGAGAGACTCGAACTTCTCTCTTCTAGGAAAGTGGAACATCAGGGATTGTGGGACCGTCTCACAGCTCTTCAACAAGCTCGAGCCCTCTCATCTCATGCCGCTAATCCGCCCATGACGGAACCTCCTAAGACTATCAACAAAAATCCGATCTCCACTTCCAAACCGTCTACATCTTCATCAACTTCATCAAAACCAAAACCCTCATCTACTCCGCCTAAACCTATCAAATCACTTGGCGTTCGCCCCTTCTCCAACCTCACTCATCCACAAGTGAAGGTGGACTTAACCCAAACTTCAACTAATAGTAGTCTTCAACCTAAATCACAAAAGACTGCCAAACCACAGAGGCGAATGCCTCCTCTTCCGTCACCATTGCCCTCCATTTTGGGCCCGCATCCTTCAACCTTAACCAGAGTCCTTCCCGCCCCAACCTCTAACCAAAACCGGTTGCCTCCTTTGCTTCCTTTACCTACCACTAGCCTACCCTCTCCCAAAAGGGCGATACCTCTCACGAAGAGTGTACCGTCTCTGCCTGTCATCGCACCATCAACCCAGAAGGTGGTACGAAAACCCCCTCCCGTTTCGCCCAAGCAAAAGTCACCGACATTGCATACATCGATGAGCATGGACCCTTTAGTGGGCTCATACTCTTTGATCTTGCAACGACTTTTGCAAACTTCTAGCTTAACTCTTCCACCCATCAAGCCCTTTCAACCTCTCGGGTCTAAACCTTCCTGGTTCGACGACACGAAGATTTGTTTATATCATCGTACACCAGGACATGACACTGAGACTTGTTGTGCCCTCAAGGCTATCATTCGCCGTTATCTGGACAAAGACACTCTTCTCTTTGAGGACACTTTCGACCGCCCCCCGACTCCTTCTCACAACCCGTCAACCTCTTCAAACCCATCCACATCTCATCAACCGATTACAACCCCTTCATCATCTTCACCTCCCATCTTTGAAATCAATGCCATTCACATCACCACTAGGTCACAAAAGGATAAGGCGAAAGAAAAAGCTGCCATTCCTTGGACCTACCCTTTTGTCAATCCACCTCAACCGCCTAAGCCTAAGATTTCTATCCTTGGCGCGCCTCAACCCTCTTCTTCTTCTTCTTCCTCTTCCGGACCAATCCATGACTCCATGTTGAAACAGCTTCACCAGACGCCTGTGAAGATGTCCCTCTACGATCTCATCCAAACCTCACCCCAACATCGTCAGGCCCTCATCCAAGCCCTGCAGACAGCGGAGGTCCAACCTGAGGATCCCCAGCCACTTGCTGCCCTTGTCCACTCCTTAGCCCCTGTTGCCTCCATAACATTCAGCGATTCTGAAATTCCTACATCTAACACAGAAGATCAGGACGCCGCCCTCTTCATCACTGCCTACATCGATCGGACACGCATTAAACGTGTCATGATCGACGGGGGCGCTAGCATCAACATCATCTCCACTCATGCCTTTGATCAGTTGGCTCTTCCCAAGAATTGCGTCTCCAAAACTGACGCGATCTTACGCTCTTTCAATGACACTACTGCCACAACCATTGGCATAGTCATCCTTCATATCCGCGTTGGTCCACGCACAGTCTCAGAGCTCTTCTACATCATCGAAGGAGAGTTCCAATACAACATCTTGCTGGGCCGACCCTGGATCCGCGCCATGGCCTGTGTCCCCTCCACCCTGCACCGTTGTGTGAAGTTTGAGCATGACGGACAAGTCCACACCATTCCCGCTGACCCTTCGCCTTTCAAAACATGCAATACCACCTACCGTCCAAATGATGTCCTCATTCCTATCAAGCCATCAACCTCGGCACCGCCTCCATCCGCGGAAGCTTTGACCAGTTCGCAACATGCGGTCGCCCTTACACCTCCCCTTCAAGCGACAACCACAGACCCCATGGAAGACGTCTTCCAAAGACTTTCATTGGGAGAGTATCGCTTGCTGGCTTTAGACATGTTCCAAACTCCGCAAGAGTATGGACGCCTTCATCACAGCCCCAGCTACGACCATCGGATCAGGATGATCATACCTTATGGTCCCCCTCACCTCCGCACCAACCTCGTCTATGGAGGGCTTAATCAAGCTCCTACTGACGGTAATCCTCTTTCTTCACCCCAACCTTTCACATCAGATTTTTCGTTTCTTGGCAACCCCGCCTTTGCACATACTTACCTTTACAGGTGTGCATGGAAGGGTTTTGGTTGTGGACGCTATGAGCAGGGCTCCCATCAGCCTATCCAACTGCTCAACGATAACGACGCTAAGAAACGGTATGGTCTGGGATATCACGACCCCACTCAAGACCCTGTAGACCTTTATCCTGAACCAATCCTTGATCAATCTCCTCCACACTCGCCTATTTCGCCACCTTCACCTACGGAGTCAGTGGTTTCCATTCCTCCTAGTTTTTTTTTCCATAAACACCATCCGCCTGGACCCCTTGACTTATCAGCTCAATGGCGTATCCAAGTCTCTCCCTCTCATTCTTCCCACCATGATCGAAGATGAGTCGGCAACCATTCACACTGTTCACTGCATTGACGATGACGCCATTCTTTCCTACATGGGCGCCGATGATTATTTCATCCAGCGCTCCCTTCCTTCTGAGACCCAGGTTATGTTAAATGAATCAACCATTGACATCAACCTTCCTTCTTCTGATGTTCCTCATGTCTTAAAGATCGGCCAATCTTTAGACGCTCAGGAGCAGCTTGACTATACCCAGTTCCTCTCCGACCATAGCAAGGCCTTTGCCTGGACTTACAGTGATATGCCTAGCATCGACCCCACCATCATTACCCATAACATTGTCACCAAACCAGAGGCTAAGCCTGTCAGGCAAAAGCTTTGAAAGATGCATCCTCGCGTTGCCCTCCTTGTCAAGGAGGAGCTTCAGCGTCTCCTTTCTGTCTCCTTCATCCAGCCCATCGATTATCCACAGTGGGTCTCTAACATCGTCCCAGTCACCAAGGCAACTGGGGGGATTCGGATCTGTATAGACTATCGTGACCTTAATCTAGCATGTCCTAAAGACGACTTTCCTCTTCCTAACATTGACCAGCTCGTTGATCTTACGGCCAGCCATGAGATGCTATCTCTTATGGACGGGTTTTCAAGATACAATCAAATCCTGATTGCTCCGAAAGATCAGCACAAGACTACTTTCATCACCCCATGGGGGACTTTTTGCTATCGAGTCATGCCTTTCGGCTTGAAGAACGCAGGCGTCACTTATCAGCGTGCCATGACCTACATTTTCCATGATCTCCTCCACAAAATCATGGAGGACTATGTGGATGACCTTCTCGGCAAATCCAAATTTCGCCGTGACCATCTGACCATTCTCAACATCATCTTTTCTCATCTTCTTCAGTACAATGTCCGTCTTAACCCCAAGAAATGTGTCTTTGGGGTCCTCTCTGGCAAGCTTCTCGGCTTCATCGTTTCCTTCCGTGGCATCGAGATAGATCCTGCCAAGATTCGCGCTATCCTCGAAATGCCTCCCCCGACCAATCTCAAGCAGCTTCGCAGTTTGCAAGGCAAGCTCCAGTCCATTCGTCGCTTCATCTCGCAGCTTTCTGACCGCTGCCAACCTTTTCATCATCTCCTTAAGAAGGACGTCATTTTTACATGGGATAAGGACTGTCAAGAGGCTTTTGAAGCCTTAAAACGCTATCTGGTCTCTCCACCAGTTCTCATTCCACCTAAAGATGACCAACCTTTCTACCTTTATATCTCCGCCACTCACCATTCGTTAGGTGCCATGATCGCGCACCGAGACGAGCATCACCGTGAGCAAGCCGTTTATTATATCAGCCGCACACTGGTCGACTATGAAACTCGGTATACCCATATCGAGAAACTCTGTTTGGCGTTAGTCTTTGCTGCTACTAAGCTTCGCCACTATCTTCTCAGTCACAAAACCTTTGTCATCACCCACACCGATCCTCTCAAATATATGCACTCCAAGCCATATCAAAATCAACGTATGGCTCGGTGGCTCATGCTGCTTGCTGAGTTCGATCTCGAATTCATCCAGCAGAAATATATCAAGGGGCAAACCATCGCTGATCAACTAGCAGATGCCCCTCTTCCTGACACTCAACCTTCGCAGTGTGAATTCCCTGACGAGTCTATCGCTGCGCTTTCCTCCGACGACACCACCTATCAGATGACTATGTTCTTTGACGGATCCAAATGTCAACTAGGTGGAGGTGCTGGGGTCATTCTCATCCCACTCGAAGGGGAGCCCATGCCTTTATCTTTTAAACTTGACTTTGATTGTACCAATAATATGGCTGAATATGAGGCCTTAATTTTGGGACTTCAGACCGCCCTCTCTCTCAGCATCAAGTCCATCAACATCTTCGGCGACTCGCAGCTCGTCGTCAATCAGGTCAACGGTTCATACCTCTATAAAAATGAAATTTTGCAAAGGTACAAAAATCGTGCTGACATTCTCCTTGCATCTTTCGACCATTTCCTCTTGCAGACTGTTCCTCGATCCACGAACAAGTTTGTTGACACTATGGCTTCTCTCACTTCCCATATCCCATCTTCCTCATCTGCATCCAGACTTTTTGTCACGGTGCATCGTGTGCCGTTGCCTTCATATATCTCTCCTCACATTCATCATGTCAACACTATAGACCCAAGCCCACAAGATGCTTGGTATAAGCAACTTGTAGACTTCTTATCTCTCTCTATCATTCCTCCCAACCTCTCTAGTAATGCATGATGAGCTTTTATCAAGCGTACTGCTCGCTATACCATGCTAGGGGGTCTTATCTATAAGCGAGGCTTCGACGGCCTCCTTCTTCGTTGTCTCACCTCCACTGAAGCATCTCACGCCATCCAGCAAGTCCACGACGGGATTTGTGGTGGACATTTCAGTGGAAATTCGGTTGCCAAGCGCATCCTTCGTCTGGGCTCTTATTGGCCTACCCTTCATCAAGACTGTAGCGATTATGTTCGGCGTTGCATCAAGTGTCAGCAGCACTCTAACTTGCTTCATCTCCCCAGTCACGCCTTACAAGTTGCTCAGGATTTCTGGCCTTTTTCTCAGTGGGGTTTAGATCTCATCGGTGAGATTAACCCTCATTCGTCTCTTCGTCATCAATCCATCATCACAGCCACTGAATATTTCACCAAGTGGGTGGAAGCCATTCCTCTCGTCTCCACAAAAGCCAACAAGATCGTCGACTTCATCAACACCCATATCATCTGTCGTTTCGGTGTCCCTCATAAAATCATCACTGATAACGGCAAGTCCTTCAAAAACAAAACTGTCCAAAAGCTATGCGACTCCTTCGGCATCAAACTCAGTTTCTCTTCGCCTTACTACCCACAAGCAAATGGGCAGGCCGAGGCTTCCAACAAAATTCTCACCAAAATTCTCATGAAAGTGGTCAGTGACACAGGCAGGGATTGGCACATTCACATTCCCTTCACTTTGTGGGCTTACCGCACTAGCATCCAAACCTCTACGGGTGTTACCCCTTTTTCTCTCGTGTACGGAACAGAGGCTGTCTTACCTCTCGAAGTACAGATCTCGTCTCTCCGCATTTCTCTACATGATATCCTTTCCAACGATGACTTTCGTCAAGATCGCTTAGCTCAACTTGAGTTACTTGACGAACGCCGTCTTGCTGCCCTTAATCATCTCCATGTCTATCAACATCGCATCAAATGCACCTATGACAAAAATCTGCGAGAACGAGATTTCAACATCGGAGACCTCGTCCTCAAAGAGAATCAACACGTGACCAATATGGAGCGAAGTAAACGAGGCAAGTTTGCTCTTAACTGGCTCGGACCTTTTATTATCACGCATAAGTATGGATCAGGGACTTACCGTCTGTCTTCTCTTGATGGACGCCCAGAACCTGAGCCTCTTAATGCGTTGCATCTGCGACCGTTATACTGCTAGTCGAGTATTCATCCACTTGACACTTAACTTGAGCTCGTCCCTTGAGCAATCCCCGTCCTCTTCGTCCTACTTCCTTTCAACCCTATTCCTCTTAACAATTCCTATAACCCTTTTATGATGTATGGATGCTTTGTCCTAATAAAAAGGGGCGTCCTTGAACTTCTACAATCTTGTCCATGACTCACACTTCTATCAAAACAAATCAAGATGTCAAAACATATCCATGGTCACTATATCAATATCAAAATCAAAAACGACAAACTGCTCCCTCGAAGGACAGCTATTCAAAAGCCTTTATATTAAACAAAAATCTAGACCACTCCCTCGAAGGATGGCTACGACTAATCTGGCAATAAACAGCAACTTTTTTTAGAAGCTTCCCGCATTGATCAGCTTCACAAACTGACCACCAAGCAAATGACATCTCTATGCAGACTTCCCGCATTGATCAGTCTGCGCCAAAAAAAAAAAAAAAAAAATGAGTCACGGACTTGGCTTGTAGTTGTCTCAGGGTCTCCTATAAAACGGGGCAAAGTTATCTCTGCTCTTAAAATGGGTTACCCTCTTTCCTCCTCCTCTCACCTGCTCAAGGGACTTCGAGCTCACTTTAATGTCTAAGTGATTCGATTACCGCTCTAACATAACTATGGTCAACGACGTCACGCATGAATGGGGCTCTTGGTTCTCATAACCCCTATCTATGCTCTCTTTTTGGTCCTTGTCAATGAAAGAGCAATATGCTTTTCACTTCTTCTGCACTTTGGTCACATCCACCCTCATCACTTGTCACTCAACTTCGCTCAACTCTCTTTTCAGACCATCAACATGACCTAGCCTATTCACCCTAGTTTCTATGGACATCAATACACATGGAAACTATCGACTCGCCACAATTTATGTTCAGCATAAACCACTACTTGCTGAAGCATAACTAGACCTCAATTCATTTTTAGCATGCATCCATCATGCATATGGAATATTGCTAGGGATGAAAAACCCCTCAACCAATGTTGCAGAATACACCATTTGGAAAAGGCTGCAACATCTTTTTTTTCCTCACCATCCCTTTGACCCTTCCTCCCTTCTAGGGAGAACTACATCGGCCTGAGGCCCTATCACCAGGGCTATGTAGGCAGCACTCAGTTGACATGGGGTCTTCTGGGGTTAGCTCGGCCGCATCCTTTCATCCATCCATCGACCACCAACCATTGGAGATCATGCCTATCTCCTCCGACCTCGACCACTTCCAAGACGTTGTTGCCTTGGTTGTTTTTGCATGTATGCTACCTCATGACTGGTTAGCAGAATTGTGCACAGACCTTTTTGGACCCTCACAAGTATAGGATCGCACACCGGTTGATCCACCCTACTTGTGACTTTTTCGCGTTTCTAGGAGCACTTCCTGCACCCGGGATACTTGGAACGCGATGACCCATTTGGAGCTTCAGCTTAGATTGAGTGACCCGATCAGCAGACGACTAAATGCTGGGGCCCGGTTACTTCAATTTTGGCACTCCTCGACCCTTGACCTGCGACACTTTGGCCTGACCATCTCGTGTAGTGGTATGCGTGCAATCACGACCTTTGCAGCGTTCACCCTCACCCCTTTTTCATCTGCTCTTTATCAAATCAGCACCCGATTCCCGGTTCCCTTCCCTCGACTCCTGCTTTGAGGGGGAATACCTTATCCTTACTCGGGGCATTTTGCCTTCTATTTTTGTCTTGCAGTTCATTCGAACAACCAACAAGACGAAATCAACCTTATCCCTCACCTGGGGCACTCACTCCTATTTTTGTCTTGCAGTTCATCCAGAACAACCAACAAGACAAAAAGGGGCAAATGTAGACACCGAAATCGTGTCGACTCCCCTGGTCATTCCCCGTCTTATTCTTCTTCGCCTATTGAACCCTTGTCGATCACTTGTTCCACCAACCTTGACCCTGGTAACATGTAAAAATGAGCACAGAGCTAAAGCTAGACTCTATCCCCATTATACATCTGCCGACGACGGTCTTTACCCGGCCGATGTCGCCGACGTCGGTCACCTATCAGCCGACATCGGCAATCCTGCCGACGTCGGTCACCTTCCCGTTATCCGTTATCAGTTACCATTCGGTTTCTCGAAACGGTTGACGAACCGTCTCTGGAACCGTCCCCCGCCTTCATCAACCTCCGCCAACCATTCAAGACCAAGACCCGAACGCTATTCGAAACGCTGATCAACCGAACCCGAGCAACCAACCTGCGAACTCCGACATCAACACTACGACATCAACACTCTCGGCATCAACTAATCTGCACAGACAATTGACACTATGGCTTTCATCGCGTCTTCTGGCAGGTAAGTATCTATTCTATTTGTTTTATTTCTTCCTTGGTTATTCTTTATCAGTTCTGTCATCCCGATTCCTTCAAACCCCCAGACCCTGTCCTGACTCTCTCAGACCTTGTCCAGACCTTGTCCCGACTCTCTTAGACCTTGCCCAGGACCTGTCCCGACTCTCCCAGACCCTGTCCCGACTCTATTCAGACCCAGCATCCCTCGTTTACATCCCTGACCCTGTCCCGACTCTCTCAGACCTTGCCCAGACCCTGTCCCGACTCTCCCAGACCCTGTCCCGAACCTGTTCAGACTTTTCCCAGAACCTGCCCCTACCGACGCCGGTCACTACCCCGACCGACGACGGCACCTTAACCGACGCCGGCACCTTCCTTAACCGACGCCGGCACCACAGAGACCGACGCCGGCGACTGTGCAGAATAGTGCTGCATATTAGGTACGCTCTTTTATTTTCTTTCATTTATTTCTGTTATTTTATCTTTCATTATTATCTACTTTCGTCCAATATTCTACTTTTTTATCAGTGGGTTGATATCCTTCTAGGGAGTCTTCATACTTCCGGGATCGGGCGTTCGCCTGACAGCCCACCATATCTTTGACTAACATTTTTCCGTGTTTTAGCCTTTTCTTCGCAGGTGTCATTCCTCCACAGCAAAAGAAGAGAATCTTTCAACGTCTGATTTCGGTGCGCACGACTTTATCAGGTACTTCTAGCCTTGACCATTTCTTTTAGTTTCTTATTTCTTCTTTGAATGTAGAAAGCAATTTTGCATTAGAAACAAAGGGTACAGTAACTACCAAATGAGGTGTAGCACAAAATATGTACCTCAACTACCTAAGAGTGAAATACGAAAGATAATGAGGGCATAAAGTCATCCCAAGGCCCTTTACATAGAAACAGAAAAACAAACACACTAAAGACAATTGTGGCAGCACAAAGTCTCTCCACAGTGGGCTTCAGGACACCTTCCTGATTACCTACACTAGTTCTACTTATTTAATTAAATGAACAAGACTGCATCTAGAAAATAGACATAAGAATAATCTCCTAAATAACACAAGTTATTACAGCACAAAGTCTGAAAATAACCTGCTTTCTCATTCATATAACAAAATATGATTAACAATCTGAGCTCAAAGTCTCAGTAAATGCCTTTCAATTTGGGTAGAGTTTCAGTTTTGATAACAGAGAAATATCCTTTGCATAAAAGAAGAGATTACAATATATAGCAACCAAGAAAGACTTGGTGCTTTGTTTCATGGAATGGCCCATGTTGTGCATTTAATGCCTTAAATGCATTTCTAATTCTATCAAGGGGCCATGCTGGAATAGGGCATCAGCTTTGACTTTGGTGTAGAGAAACATCTTGAATGTCTTCTCCTCCGCATGGGTTTTCTGGCCTTTCTCCAAATATGTACGCAATTATCCCTTCGCTTTTATTCAAAGGGAGAAAAATAGGCCACACCTTTTAATATTTGTGAGCTCAGATGTCTACTTGATGGATTATTCCACCTACTAAAAATAACTCCTACATAGATATTAGTATCTCATATAGCTTTCCCCTCTTTTCTTATGATCTAAGCTCTTGAGATATATCCTTTCTTTTCTGCAGGCTCTTTTAGCTTCCTCTTCAGCTAGTCGCTTAGTTTGTTTTTTAGGTTCTGCACCATATTTGAAAACCAACAGATATTTCATTACCATGAATTTGACATCCATGGAGACGTCATTGGTCACTAGTCACTTGAACCATTTTGAACCATGAACCTTTGAAATTTCATTGGTTTAATGGTTCAACGGTTCAGGCGGTCTTATCGGCTCCTTGGTTCCATCGCTTTCCTGGTTCAATCCTTTCTTTGCTTGTCAGTTGAACCATCTCTTTGAACTGGTCTCTAGAATCTTCTGCTTCTTTCCTTTGCTCGAAGCTTCTTTGAACTTTTAAACCCGTTGAACCTTTGAACCATTTTGGTTTAAGGTTCAACGGTTCATCCTCTTTCTTAGAAGCCTTTGATCATTCCTTCGGACAAAATGTCTGAAGGAATTCCTTTAGACATTTTGTATGAAGGATTTCACTTGTAAAATTTTGCCACAGAAAATCCCTCTGAAAGATATCTTTTTGTTCCATTTGCCCTCTGCAAGCGCACTTGTCCTTCGAGCTTTGGGACACCTTCCTTTGAACCTTTCGATTGAATCGAATGATTGAACCAACAATGGTTCAATGGTTTAACAGTTCAATGTTGTGTTCTACTCATTCAATCGACTACTTGAACTAACTGCTTTGAACCAATCTCATTGAACCTTTGAACTTTGAACTCTTTTGGTTCAAGGTTCAATGATTTAATGGTTCAATCTTTTTTCTTTTCGTTAAGTCTTTTGAAGCTGTTGAACTTGCCGAAGCAGTTGAATTTTGAACTTTTGTGAAAGTGCTTAACTCTTTAAGCTTGTTGATGTCAATAAACCTTTGAACCTATTGAACCTTTGAACTTTGAAGGTGGGGTTCAATGGTTCATTCCATTTTTTTGAAGCCTACCAATAAACCTTTTGGTTGAACCTTGGCGTTGAACCAACCTTAAAATTGCCTAAGTGTTCGAAACTTGTTTCTTTGTGAGAGCTCGCATGTTGAAGTCGTTGAACCTTTTGAACCTATGAGTCCCTTAGCTAAAAAATTAAATACTCCAGTAATGGAATGAATATTGTTTCAAGCGAATATCCCTAGCAAATACTGAAGGTGTGATCATTTTATTCTCTGTCTAGCAGAACTACGGAGTCTACAGGCTAATTTTTGTAGACTCTACAAGGTTGCTTCTACAGACTCTGCAGGCTAGTTTCTATGCACTTTGTAGGCTTGTTTCTACGGAATCTACAAGCTTGGTTCTATGGACTCCACAGGCTTGCTTCTATGGACTCTACAGGCTTGTTTTTATGGACTCTACAGGCTTGGTTCTACGGACTCATAGGCTTGTTTCTATAGACTCTACAGGCTTGGTTCTACGGACTCTGCAGGCTTGTTTCTCCTGACTCTTACTATAGATGGTGGTTGTTATGAGATGCTACAGTGGTGTGACAGCTATAGTGATGTGGCTGCTACAGTGGCATGGGACCAAAATAGTTCAAATGTTATCCCAAAAAATGAGTAACAGATTTTGGGAACAACATGTTATATGGTGGATGAGGGGTGACCTTAATAGTATCAATGTAGTTACTGGTAACACATTCCATGACATTGTCATAATCATATGGGAAATTATGATAACCAATATGGTTAGCTTGGGCATCATGGTCTTGACTATGATTAGCTTATTTCTAATTCTAGCCTTGAGTTTAATTTTGCTTATTCCTTTATTTTTTATTTTTGTGCTTTAGAAAGGGATCTTTGTAGATACATGTGTTTTGATTGGCATTGGTAGCACTCTTTTCCAACTAGATTTCTCCATTTTAATCAGATCTTGAATGAAATGTTAAAGTTGCACACATCTATAGATCACATGGCTTTTGACATGATGATAATCTCAATACTTATTCTCTTGGTACCATGTTGTCTTGGGTTGACCCTCTAGAAAAGGTTTTGGGATTGGCTAAATAAACATATTAGCCATAACTAAATTTTTAAATATTACCTTAATGGGCTCACTGAGATCATTAAAAACTCTATTTTGAAACTATCCCCTTTATGGGGGTGCCCTATGCAATGCAAGCAGTGGATTGGGTTGTGCATCATGAGCATGTGGTGGTTGCACCATTTGCACATGTCTTGCTTCCATGACCCCATTACCAACCATGTTCTTATTTTAGTTAAAGGCCTTAGGTTTTTTGGTTGTACTTTCTTGAATTAACATTTGAGGGTGGCATGGTACTTGAGCTTGAGATTATATCTTGATGATACCTTTATCAATAGATTATTTTTTAGTATACACCCCTTTGTCTATGATATCTTCAAATGTGTTTGCATAATGGAGAATTAGGTTATAGGCTACTTTAACATTTAGATTCTATGTAAAAATACTAGTTAACTACTTATTTGGCAAATTGTGAGGGAAACAACTAGCTAGGGCCCTCCATCTTTACAATAATATAGAGAAACTTTCTCCACCACACAATTTAGTATTACACAAATATGCCATGGTCACCTCATGTTCTATGTTGTATGATAAATGTCTAACAAATTTTTATGATAGATCATCAAAATTGGTGACCAATCCTTTTGTAAAACGGAGGAACCACTCAAAGGCCTATCAACCCAAACTACATATAAATAAGTGAAGTAATTAAACACTATTGAAATCCACCTCTTGACAATAGACAAAGAACTCATGTATATTTTCCCTTGGATCACCTTTCCCTTTATATTTATCAAACTTAGGTAGTTTAAAATGAGGTGGGAAGGGTACTTGACGGAAACTCATGTCAAATGGGTAAGGGCATATGTCATCAAACTTATACTTCTTACCTTGATTTTTTGCTTGAAGTCCTCAAATTATTTTTTTCATTTCATTCCATTCTTGGAGGTTAGAAGCATTTTGGGAAGAAAGGAATGTATTTTTTTGTGCACTCAAGAATCGATTGGCTTGGGTGGTATTGGTATGAGTAGGGATGGATCCCCTTTGTGTGGTTCTATTAGGGATATTAACCTTATAACCAACATTATAAGTTTGATAGGGGATTTTATGTTCGTTTTAATTTGGAATAAGATTTCCAACACACTATTAGTTTAGAGGAATATGTTGTTGATGATTAGGCACTTGTCATGAAAGAAAGGAGAGTTGTTGATTCTGAGGAATCTACTACTATGAATTAGTGAAAATATATTATTAGTTTTAAAATAAATTCATTATTGTTGTAAATTGGAAGAGGTATGTTGTTGTGAACTAAGAAATGTGTGTTTTGAATTAATCACCACTTATTGTGTTGGCATATTTGCAACTTGTTATTGTGAACTATTGGGTACTTGATGTGTATTAGGAAAGCCTTCTTGATGATTGAATAAGGTATGTTGTGTATTAGTTATAACTTCTTATAAATCACTCATCAAAATTGCCTACTCATAAGTAGGAAATGAATCCACATTAGATGTAATATTGGCCAAAGGTTCTTGTGGTTTCTTTAGCAACTGGCTTTGGCTTGTGAATGAGGAATTGTTAAATGAAGTTTCAACTAGATAAGTTGTCAAATTAGATACAAGTTAATATGCATAATGTTGACTAATATGTTGTCTTATGGAAGCAATAATTTCACCACGTTGGGATGGGCTAATAAGTTGACATTTTCCTTTACTAGACAATGTAATAACTGGTTTCGAACTATGAGTAAGATACTGAGTTTGGCTAGTGGTTGTGAACATATGATTGTAATAAGGGGAGATTAGTATAATATTAGTGTATGAAATCAAAATCCAAAATAACACACTAATAACTAACATCTTAAGCCTATCTCAAAGGGGGAGAATAATAACAAAACTAAATGGAAAACATAACTAGAATGCAAAAGACAAACGTTCTTTCATGTCCCTTGGATGCTCCAAATAACTTGTTAAAGTGGCTTGCTCGGCTTGTGCTCAATTAGTCTTCGTCAAAAGATGCCTGGCTATCTCCTCTTCTCTTTGACACCTTGGGCTTGTGATGAATTTGGTTTGGCTAAATAATTGGGCATGATAGCACTAAATCAATGGCTTGAGAGAGTTTTTTAACATTATAACTTTACACCAAAAGAGCTTAAAATTCAATAGGCAAGGCCTTTTATTTATAGATTTTTTAGAATGATCAGAATGAACGTAGACTGTCCATCTCAAGATGAATATGTGTGGCTAAGAATCCATTCAATTTTGGAGGCTAAAATAAATAAATGTCCTCATAAATATTTGGTATAGATAGGAATTAAAGATGCATGGGAGGGCTTAATCAGATATTTGTTGCATTTATGGCCTAGGGATGCCTTCCCAAGAAATGATGTCTTCTAATGATGTTGTTATTCAATATCAATTTCCAAAAATAAATATTCAACAAGTTCCATGGAAAATTAGCTTAATCTCTTGATTCAAATTAATTATCCTTAAACATTATTTATCAATTTTGGTGCAAATCTTGGCAATTGGTGCACAAATTAATCAAACTAGTCAAAATGTCATATTATTGGCTTGAAATTTGACTGGATTGGAATTAGAAGGTGATGTTAGATGCATTATATCCATTATTACATTTAGGATGTTTCCAACACAAAATAACATCACATGTCTCGTGCAAGAAATTTGGTATAAAAGAGCAATCTAGAGCACCTAGGTGCAAAAATGTCATTTTGACTCGAGATGATCTAATCAAAATTAGCTACCTCATAAAATGGATTGCCCTATTTAGGGATACATTGGCCAAAATTGGCATTTATATATGATAGGGTCATATCATTTAGTGTTTTAGGCTAAATTGTGCATTTTGATAGAAATTGGTCAAAAGTCTTGTTGAAGGTCATTGGTGGCCACTTTTAGGTGTCTACAGTTTGCCCATGTTTGGGAAGATGTTGCAATCCATAGGCATAGCAATGTATTCTCAAATAATGAGTAAAGGCATGTATGCTAAAAATAAGATGATGGTTGAAGAAAAATCTCTAAATGGTGTTTGAAAAGCCTATGATGATGCCCCCTCGAGGGAGTGGCTGTCACATATGTGTATGGACAATCCCTTGAAAAGAAGCAAGAAGAAAGGTGGGACTAACCTGTGGTTTGGATTAATCTAAATGAGAAATTCTTGCATGAATTGAGTTAAAAAGGAAACTGATTTACCCAAAGGCAGTTATAATCAAGAATAAAAGTCAAAAATAATGATTTGACCATAGCGGTTATAATCATTAAAATGAGCTAGATTGTTTGATAAAGATGATTGTGCCCTAGTGAGGGATTATTACCAAGCATAACTCAAGGATATAACCCAGAATAAAGATTAAATATGAGTAGGTACAAATGTAGATGTGATGTTCTAATGACTAAAGAAGCCAAAAATTACCAGTCATATAAAGATGCACAAAGTGATGAAAGGGATGGATAGAAGAATAGGATTGATCATTAGAAATGATTTAGTTATACCTACCAATGAAGAGATGCACATCCTTATGAGTAATGATAAAACTAGAATGGTCAATGGGTTGATTTGATCAAGATGGGTGGAAGATTTTGCCAAGGTACTAAGGAGAAACTTTTATGGCTCCATTGCTTGTAGACCTTCTTGAAGCTAATTTTTGTTGTAGCATGTAATGGTAGGCATCATATAGAACACCATGAGGACTTGGTCAAAATATGCATAAATACTAACTCCCAAGATCTAATAAATAATAAAAAAATAATTCATCTATGATAAAAACCATGATGATGATGTTGATGTATGAATATGGATGGATTCAAGAATAATTCACAAGGAATCACCCAATGAACACATATAAACTGAGTCAAGGCAATAATATTGAAATTAAATAAATAGGCAAGAAAACAAACAAAGAAACAAACAAAATTCACACAAACAAACAAACAACCTATAATAAATAAATAAACAGAAAGCCTAAAAACAAAATCAAAAGAGAGTATCCTAATAATGACCATGCCCCAATAAGGTGGATCAAGGATAACTGACTAAGCTTAGACAAGACAAATGGTTTTGGATTTTGAAATATTTGAATGTTTTTATAAATTTGAGGTATCTTAACTCATTAGAGAATGATAACATACCTACTCATAAAATGACGAGTGTTTGGCTTAGGCTGTTCATAAAATAGTGAGAGTGCATAGAAAGGGGGACTGAGGTGACCTCAACATGAATTGAGAATGGCCCACATAGTCCTAAAATGACCTCAAGTAATAGTAATTCCACCCACACAAAAGGTGAGAAAAAACCAACTAGGTCCCAACAAGTTCTCAAATCTAGCAAACGGCCAGTCAAATGAAAACAACAATGGCAAGGTGATGTGGTAATGCATGATAAACAAATTTTGCCAATAGGTAATTATAACTAGGATAAAATAGATCATATCAATGATACTAATTTTCCCATAGGTAGTTATAATTACCAGCAAGACTGGAGAGACACTGATTTGCCCATAGGTGGTTATAATCAGGCTCATATAAACAAACTTGATATAGGATGGAAAATGAAATATATCTTGGCAAATCAACTATCACACTACTTTCATAAATTATCATTTAAATATAGAATATGATTTATTATTGAAACTTGATCATAATTCCCTCACAAAAAGTATGGGAAGAACCAACGTAACCAAGAACAAAAAAGGATTAGATAGGATGACTAAAAATAGGCTTTGGTCTAGATAGGAATGGTATGAGAGGATGGTATAGTATTGCTTAGGATAATGATGGTTTTTGATAGATTGGATAATATGGTAAGAGGATTTCCCCCAAGTGAGAAGGTGATTGGTTGGGATATATGATAATGGTGAATGGATATGGCAAATGAAATGGTATAATACATGTTTTTGGCCTAGGTGATTGTTGGTTTTTTATGTGTTTGGCTTGGGTATGGTAAAATGGCAAATGATTATGTTGTTCCTACTGAAGTGGAGATGCATATCCTAATTAGAAAATAATATAAATAGAATAATCAATCATGTTAATTTTTACCCCACGCTTCATTTGAATAGTTTCTCTATCAAGAATTGGTTGCAAATTTGGATGCAAATGATGTTTTTTTTATCTTCATTGGTTGTTGACTTTGATTCCTTCAAACATTGAGACAAGGTATCTTTGTAGCCTCTATAAAGGAAAGTGCAGTTATGGATGGTAAATAGAGATAAATAGTGGATTTTAGGTTTGATTTGAAAATGGAGTTTTGGTTGATAATGAAATGTGTAATGGTTGGGTAACAAATGAAGATCAATATTTTTAGGCACACACAATGTTGTTGATTTTGGATTTGACATATCTTTGGATGTGGTAGGGTTGAAGACTTGTTCTCTTGATAGGACCACTAGATTTTTTTTTTGTATAGGCTCGAGATTATCTACCATCTTATTAGGCTATAGAGTGGAAGTAATTTTGAATTGATATTTGATATTGTCTTCATTAAATAGTGAAGAACTTTTATGCTCTACTATTGGCACCTGCAAGAGGTTTCTACCAATGAAGTTGTCTTGATTATCTTTTATCACCTCCAAGAAGGTTTCACTAATGAACATTGACTTTTGACTTTGGTTGTCTTCTAGCACCTCTAAAAAGGTTTCACTAGAAGATACTAAGTTTGAACTTTGATTGTCCCATAATGCCTCTGAAAAGGTTTCACTAGGAGATTGTTCTTCATTTTCACAATCTTATTCTTGGCCTCCTTGCTTTTCAACTACTACATCGCCATGGATGCAATCTAACAAGGTGTGATTCTATCGGTCCCAATTGACACTTGTGGGAGGTGGAATGTCAATAATATGTCTAGGTTGCTTGGTGGTAATGATATGTGGAATGGTAATGGAAGGGGAGTTGGCAACACAATATTCATAGAACATACTAGGAGAACTTATGTCGATGCTAAAGTAATCATCCTCAAAAACCATGGAAGGATCAAAATGGTATTCAAATTAGTCTGCAAGGCATGCATAACCAATGTTGTAATAACCGCAAATGTATTCACCTTCTAAATTTGATTCTGGCTCAAGGGACTTTGAATCCAATGTTAAGATTGATGTTGATTCTACTTTTGATGCTAAATCTGATGTCAGTTCAAAAATAGAACTTGGCTCTAATTCTAATTCTTCATCTGATGGGTACTCTATTATAATGATGTCTTGTTGAATGCTTAGTATTGGACAAATAATGGCCTATGATGGCATGGTAGGTTCCATAGAGACTGATTTGTCAAAGTAAGACTCCATAATTATGGTAAAAAGGTTAAGAGATAACTCCATAAGACAAGTTTTTCAAGGGGAGACTCTTGACAAACAGGCATATGGTTGAGGTAATGATTTACCCAAAGGCAGTTATAATCATTAAGAAGTGACTCAATAAAGATTGGCTCATCAAAGTGAGACTCCTCAATAATAAATATAGGATTGAAAGGTGATTCATCATAGGTTGACTTATCACAAGTGGTTCATTCAACAAAATCATCTCAGATTGGTTGGTTTTCTTGGCCTTGGTTTCTAACGATTAGAAAATACCAATTTTGAACACAACTTTGTCTTTGAATGATTGGCTCAACTGAGGGATTGATTGGATTGGTTAGATTTTAGGTTGAATGATGGGCATTGGATGAGGAATGGCTGGTGGTTGGATAACAAAAGGCATTGCGGATCTTGATTTCTTGCACAAGCCAAAGGATGATATCATGGGATAGAAATGGTATGACGTTGTGAAACCTGGTTATTCACAACATTTAGAGGATGAGGTCCTAAAAGGATAAGGCTAGGGCATCGTGGAGCTTAGTTACTCACACAAGCCAAAGGATGAGGTCCTAATATAGAAATGGTGTGATTTTGTGGAGATTTATTGCTCACATGAGCCAAAAGATGAGGTCCTAAAAGGATAAGGCTAGGGCATCGTGGAGCTTTATTGCTCGCATGAGCCAAAGGATGAGCTCTTGGATTGGTAATGGTATTCCTTAGATATTGTGGATCTTGGTAACTCAAATAATCTAAAATAGGGTTAGTGATAGTTGATGATAGGATAACAAAAGGACATTATGCAGCTTTGTTACTCACACAAGCCAAAGCATCCAAGTCTTCTTGATAAGCCATATCATCCCAATCTTAAGTTGGATCATAAGTTGGTTCTTGATTATGTTTTGTGTATTGGTTATTTTTATTAGGGTATGGATCCATATCCCAAACAACATTATTTTTAGTTGGATCTTCAACAAAGTCCTACTTACAAACCTATTCATACCAATCAAGGTCTTGAGTTAGATCGTAAGCAGGCGTTTGGTTATAGTCAATTTAGGCAGTCATTCTATCATAACTTATATTGTACATGACTCCACCATGAGTGTAACTATACATATCCACATAAATGACAAAATATTTGAAAATAAAAAGGGTTATATTTTTGAAAACTCTTAAAAATAATGTCCAAAGGATAAAAGGTTCAAACTTGGTCTAACTTGGTCAAAAGTGGAGTTGTATCTCTAACGTGGTCTAAAAATGGAGTTGTATCTCCAAAATAGTTTGTGATAAAACTTGTCATAAAACATTTAACTTAAAATTTCTAATGTCAAATGTCATACACACAAAAGGTCAAATAATGAATAAAAACTAGTATGTCAAAGTCTAGGCCAGAGTATTCCAAATAAGATCTAAACTAGGAAAGGAAAAAGTTGAGTTGCTAGGTCTTTTATCCAAACACGAAGTCAAAAGCTAGGCTCAAACAAATATGATATGCTATGAATTTTTTCCAAACATGGTGTCAAAATATAGACTTGAGACAAAGGATGATTTTATTTGATTTAATCTAACAAGTTTGAAACAACTTTGACATAGACCTGACACACATAATCAAACATAAACATGATTGGTTGGTATAAGGTATGAGGCAAAAGTCACCTGGAGAAAAGACTATTTTCTCCCAAATAAAGGCACAAACAATTATGAGGATAGGCTCTGTGAACAAACAAATAGTAATTTTCAAATTTGGGTAATCAATTACCAAAGTTATGCAACCCAAAAGAGAAAAAAAATTATATCAACCCCTACGAAGCCAGGCCTAAATAGAAATCAATCAATGTTTGAATCTAAACATTGACAAGGTAAATTAAAAACTCAATGTTGAAGAGTGGGATTTGATTGACCAAAAAATCTAGACAAGATTGAATAGCATAACGACACATGAATAAGGTCCATTTGTGATATGGTTTTAAACAATGGTTTTGGTATAATTTAAATGATTTTTGAAACAATTCAAGTAGCATAATGGTGAAGCATGCTCTAATGATATGATCAATATTATGTTTCAAATACTCAAAGGCACAAACTTGATATCTAATTTGAGCAGCATGATAGTATCTGTATTAGTCAATTGACACCCACACAAACAAGTTTAGCAAAAATTACAAAACACAAGTGTGGTGTAAATAGCTAGCATAACACTTCTTTGACAAATAAATGGCATATAAACAAACTTGTTTTGAAATGGTTGGAAACAAACATATAAGTATTAGTCTCAAAACACCAAGCAAGAAAAAGAAAGTGACCAAATGCAACTAAGCATAACATCTTAAATTTTATCAAGGGTGTGGCAAAGTGGGGTTGACTAAAACTAATTGGTTTGTGATCATTCTAGATGGATCTCATGTACAAAACTTTCACATCAACAATATAAGAAAATCTCACATCATTTGGGTATGTGATACATGGCTTGTTGAAAAAAGGTCTTGCCCTTTTTACAACCACTACTTTTGTCACTCACTCAGTGTAATACGATGTCTAATGTGCTCATACATCCCAGGTTTAGCCCTAATGATAGAAGATGGTTTAACTGCTCAAACCACTATCCCAGTGAGGTGATCCCAATTTATATACCCCCCCATGGAGAGGGGTTGAAGACAATGTCAGGACGTGAATTCTCAAGTCAAGGCTTCCCTATAAAACTTATGAGAGGTGATGAAATCCCCCTCACCAGCCAAGATTCATGAAATAAAGACTAAGTAAAAGAGCTTTATGGTTGTTTCTAGATCACCTAAGCCATGCAGGTCTTGGGGAGAGCCTTCACAGCATCTCTTTTATGCCTTTGGACTAAGGCAATTTGTAATGAAGATGGCACTTTTGATATCACAATTTCCCTATAGGAGACAGGGGGAGAGCATAAGTGCACACCTTTTTTTCTCAAACAAAAGCTAATTAAGCAAACAATGATAAACAACTTGTTGATGTTGGAGATTGCACCCGGTGGCATAAAAATAGGTTCCTGCCCTCTCCTCGCAACATGGAAACTCCTCTCTCACTTGTGGGATGACAAAGCAGGAGAGGAGAGTCTCTAGATAAGGGCTAGCTCCCTTTGATGCATCATGTTTGTTTCAGGCAGTGCAAAATTACATACAGGCATATATATATATATACAGCTATAATAAAAAATGGGGGATGAAAAGGGAGAAGAAATGCTAGAAAACAAACCTACTCTAAGGAGGTGATACACCAAATAAAAGTGATCTTCTCGCACCTACTCTCAAAATCGAACAAGAACTACAGACATACACTCAGACTCAACAAGGAAACCAGGCTACAATAAAATGGCAAGGAGGTTCTTATGAAAACACAGGAACAGAGACTCACCAAGATGCTATGGAATACATATTGTAAATGACTTCCTCTGTTCTATATCTCTAAAATGGAACTCTCCTCCTGTCACCTGTAGACAATGGTGCCTTGTGGATAACTGGTGTGTTGGTGCTAGAACTGTGAGAGCATTAAATACAATGATTGGACACAATGCAAACACTCAAACACACACAAAAAATCTGACCAAGAAGAGGCAAAATAGTCTTTATAGATTCAGGTAGAAATTTTAGCAGGGTTGTGCCTTACCAAAATTGCAAAAAAGATGATTACAAAATGACAAGTATCAAATATATAAGGAAAGTCCAAGAGGCTCATTTGGCGCTCTTTTTACGAATGGTTGATCATGAAAAGAAATAGGCTGCTCAAAATATTAATGAGCCATGTCCTCTATTTGTTTTCTCTTTACGCCATCAAGTAATAAATTGCCTTGTTATGCCACTTGGACTGCTTGACTGCTCCTTGCCTTGTCATCTCCGTTTGTTACTTGGAATTTGTCTTTTTGCTTACTTGGCCCCTTAAGTGAATTCCTTGGTGGGTCGCTACATTTTGCCCCTTTTTCCTCATGTTTGGCACCTTTCCAGATCGAAAACCCAACGGCTAAATGGACTTGTTAAATTTGACATGTATATGGTCGTCTTTAGTTTGAAAACCAATGGCTCTTTTGCTTGATTAAACTTGACGTCCTCAAGGACGTCATCAGGTCTGCTTTATGTTTGTGTTTTCTTCTTGGCACTCTGACTTTTAAAGACTCCCCTTCGGTGAAGGACCCACCCTTGAACTAAATCTGTTGAACCAAAGGTTGGTTCAACAGTTTAAGGCTCAACTAATGCGCGCCAATTCCAAAGAAAGCCGATGAACTTCATTGAACCGTTGAAGTTGAACTCTTGACATTGAACCAGGCCATGAACCAAACATATTAAACTTGTTGAACCTAAAAATGACTGGCATTAAGACAGCAAGGGAGAAGTTGACCGAGATTTTGCCTTTGGGCAAAATTGGTCAACAGATTGGTGACTCACAGGGGAAGCATGCCTGCTATGCTTAGAATCCAGTTGCCTTGCAGTCCATTGGGTGCAGAGTCAGATTTTAACTTTAAAATAGCAACATCTCTGATAAATTTAGAACCAGCCACATAGATCTACCTCCACAAAAAGACAGCACACACAAGACTAAGAAAACTACTTGTGCAACAGCACTTAGGGGAAATAGGGAAAGAAAACTGAAAGCAACCTATTATATACAGTTAACTAGGTATTTTTTATTCCCTCCTAGATCAAAGGGAAAGCTTCTAACGTCTCTTTCATCTGACACATCCAGTATCGATAATGGATCCCATAAGGAAATATTTATGTGCAGCTCCTTCACCTAGTCTGCCATGTCCATCTGAGGATCGCTCCCTTCCATATTTTATTTTGGGTTGATCCCAACTGGAGCTATAGGCTGAGGCGCTGAAGGTGCAAACGGCTATTTAGAAATTGGGGCCCTTTGAAATGAGTGTGATGGAGGAGGTGCAGTTGCTGCCTGAGTGGTAGCTTGCACCTCTTCCACTGCTCTCCTCTTAAATCTTGTATTGGCTGCAACACAATCAGCCTAATTGCCTGTAGCACCCCCATGGTTGATTGCACAAAACTCACCCTCTTTGTGATTCATAAGAGTAGAATCCAGCTGGGCCTGATTGCTACTCGTGTTGGGTTGAGCTGGAGCCTCAAAAAATTGGGAAAGAGCAGCAGCCTGATTCTCTGTATTTTGGAAATAATTCACCATCTCGTTTGTGTGCACAGCTTGTTCTTGACCATATCCTATGGTCAAATAGCTAGGCTGCTCTTGTACAAGATTATTTTGAACAGGCACTATGGCCTTAGATGATGAAGAGGGACCAGTGTTGTAATTTTGAAATGGCCTAGTTGTAGTGAGCTGCCCCTGACCTTGATTATAATTACAAAAAGGGGGTCTAGGGGCTTGACCATAATTCTGGTACCCTTTATTTGGTATGTTGCCTTGAGCCTGCTGCTACCTTTTAATGGAAACGAGTTCATTGGTCATAGCCTACAACATACTCTTAATCTCATGAAGCTCGTTTGACAAAATAGCAGCTCGTTTCTCTATGCTGGGTAGAGGAGCTAATGCTGGAGCAATGGTTTGAATTGGGGGCAACAATTTTGGGAAAAGTGGCATGTGAGGCCTAGGGGCGATCTTTTCAGCTTGTACCAAGCATTTCTCAACGGTTATGGCAATGTCATAAATAGCAGGCAATATATGCCCTCCCATAGATTGTATCATTACTGCAATGTCATTATTTAATGCTTTTAAATAGTACAAGAAAGTGTAGCTGGGATTCGGCCTTACCAAGATAGGAATTTTATCCCAAGTCTTTTGAAACCACATGTTGAAGTCTTGCATATACTCGTGTGGAGCACTCTTTATGGTCGTCAGCTGCTCAGCGAGCGAAAGGACATCGCTCTTTTCCCCAAAATGATCTGTTAGCTGAATACCCAGTTCATTCCAGGAATGGATTGAATTTGCAAGCAAAGTCCCATACCAGTCAAGAGCCTTGCCCTTAAGAGACAAAGCTAGCAATCTAACTACGACATTTTCCTCTGTGACATTATGAATATTGATGAGATTAGAAATGTTCTTGATGTGCTCAATGGTTGTGATGGGCCCCTCTCCATTAAAGGGAGGCACACTTTTGAGGACCGCTCCTGGAATTGGGTCATAATGTTGGAGGTTCAAGGGACTCTGACCATGAAAGCCCATAAAGGGTAATGTCGTAGCTATAAGGGGATTCAAACGGGGTACTTCTCCTATGAAGGAAGCACCTGTAACTAGACTGGGAAGATGACTTGCTAAATAAGGATGAGTCCCTTTGAACCTCAGTCGCTTTGCTGAGTTGAGAGGTAATTCGATGAATTCAAAAGGGACACCCTTATTAGCAGATCGTGTGGTGACCTTAGGCATCGGAAGATGAAGAAACTAGTCTTGAAATTATAGAACTAAAGCTCTTACTAGTGGAGTTGCCAGATGCTGGAAAACTTGAAATTGTTTTGATAGGACTAGCATCAATCTTGATATCTTACTGCGTTATCAAACTGTATCCCACCGGGCATGCCAAAATTGTTGATGCTGGAGATTGCACCCGGTGGCAGGAAAATAGGTTCATGCCCTCTCCTCGCAACATGGAAACTCCTCTCTCACTTGTGGGATGGCAAAGCAGGAGAGGAGAGTCTCTAGATAAGGGCTAGCTCCCTTTGATGCATCATGTTTGTTTCAGGCAGTGCAAAATTACATACAGGCATATGTATATACAGCTATAATAAAAAAGGGAGGGATGAAAAGGGAGAAGAAATGCTAGAAAAAAAAACTACTCTAAGGAGGTGATACACCAAATAAAAGTGATCTTCTCGCACCTACTCTCAGAATCGAACAAGAACTACAGACATACACTCAGACTCAACAAGGAAACCAGGCTACAAGAAAATGGCAGGGAGGTTCTTATGAAAACACAGGAACAGAGACTCACCAAGATGATGTGGAATACATACTATAAATGACTTCCTCTGTTCTGTATCTCCAAAATGGAACTCTCCTCCTATCACCTGTAGACAATGGTGCCTTGTGGATAACTGGTGTGTTGGTGCTGGAACTATGAGAGCATTAAAGACAATGACTGGACACAATGCAAACACTCAAACACACATAGACAATCTGACCAAGAAGAGGCAAAATAGTCTTTATAGATTCAGGTAGAAATTTTACTAGGGCTGTGCCTTACCAAAATTGCAAAAAAGATGATTACAAAATGACAAGTATCAAATATATAAGGAAAGTCCAAGAGGCTCATTTGGTGCTCTTTTTACAAATGGTTGTTCATGAAAAGAAACAGGCCGCTCAAAATATTAATGAGCCATGTCCTCTGTTCATTTTCTCTTTACGCCATCAGGCAATAAATTGCCTTGTTTATGCCACTTGGACTGCTTGACTGCTCCTTGCCTTGTCATCTCCGCTTGTTACTTGGAATTTGTCTTTTTTGCTTACTCGGCCCCTTAAGCGAATTCCTTGGCGGGTCACTACATTTTGCCCCTTTTTCCTCATGTTTGGTGCCTTTCCAGATTGAAAACCCAATAGCTAAATGGCTTTGTTAAATTTGACATGTATATGGCCGTCTTTAGTTTGAAAACCAATGGCTCTTTTGCTTGATTAAACTTGACGTCCTCCGGGATGTCATCAGGTCTGCTTTATGTTTGTGTTTTCCTCTCGGCACTCTGACTTTTGAAGACTCCCCTTCAGCGAAGGACCCACCCTTGAACTAAATTCGTTGAACCAAAGGTTGGTTCAACGGTTCAAGGCTCAACCAATGCGCACCAATTCCAAAGAAAGCTGATG
The DNA here is from genome assembly GCA_037957365.1 of Torreya grandis. Classification (NCBI taxonomy): domain Eukaryota; kingdom Viridiplantae; phylum Streptophyta; class Pinopsida; order Cupressales; family Taxaceae; genus Torreya; species Torreya grandis. The sequence continues at coordinate 5,930,552 of JARHVA010000106.1, read as the reverse complement.
AACTTCATTGAACCATTGAAGTTAAAATCTTGACATTGAACCAGGCCATGAACCAAACATATTAAACTTGTTGAACTCAAAAATGACTGGCATTAAGACAGTAGGGGAGAAGTTGACTGTAATGAAATTACTTCAAGAATTCAGTATAACAGCAGAATTATATCCAAATATGACTGAAATATATCTGAAAATATGATAATAGATAAGCCACTTCGAGGGGGCAACCTCCACAAGCTTCAATATCAATAGAATTCACAATGATGATAAATGATTACACACTACCTCCTATATATAGTCTAACTAGGCCATGGTTACTCCATAGGCCGACCTACTAATCTAAAGAAAGCCACAAGTCGGCCACAAGTCGGCCATAATATAATGTCAAAGAAGGATAAGTAAGCCATAAGTCGGCTAATACTATCCTCATCCATGTGACAAGTTAGGGGCGTAGCATGCCCTTCCCCTTTAAACCAACGTTGTCCTCAACGTTGAACAACTGTGGATGTTGTTGCAGAAATTCTTCACCTTCCCAAGTTGCATCTTCACTGCTTTGGTTTTTCCATTTGATCAAATATTCCTTAATCTCTCTGGTTCTCAACCTCTTAGTACGTGTTTGGAGGATCTTCTCTGGTTCCAAAATGACTCGTCCTTCTTCATCTAGTTCTGGAAACTCTGTTTGGGTAGAAACTTTTTGTCCAATGACCTTCTTCAAACAAGAAACATGAAATATTGGGTGTATGTGAGATGAATGAGGTAAATTGAGCTTGTAAGCCACACTTCCAATTTTTTGTAGAACCTGGTAAGGACCATAATACTTTGGAGCAAGTTTGTTGTCCTTTTTTTGTTGCTTTAAGGACATCTGCTTGTAAGGTTGTAAATGAACAAATACCCAGTCACCCACCTCAAAATTTTGTTCACTCCGGTGTTGATCTGCTTGTTGCTTCATCCTATTTTTTGCCAAGGCTAAATTCTCTCTCAAACTAGCCAAAACCTCTTGTTGATGTTGAATGTGCTCTTCCACATCTCAAACCTTGGTGTGCACCTTTAATGAAGAAGTGATGGAAGGTGGATGGTAACCATATAGTGCTAAAAATGGAGACATTTTAGCAGAGGTATGGAAAGATGTGTTATACCACCATTCTGCAAGTGGTAGCCATTTAACCCAATGTTCTTGTTTATCTGATGCAAAACAACGGAGGTACCCCTCTAAACATTTGTTAACCACTTCAGTTTGTCCATCAGATTGGGGGTGGTAAGATGAGCTATGAGCTAGCTGAGTACCCAAACAAGAAAATAGTTCAGTCCAGAAATTACTAGTGAAAATAGGATCACGATCACTTACAATTATTTTTGGGGTTCCATGTAATTTGAGAACTGCTTCCATAAAAATAGCCGCAATGGTACTTGCTGAAAATGGGTGTGAGAGAGCACAAAAATGGGCATATTTTGTAAGCCTATCCACAATGACCAAAATAACATTATTACCTTTAGAACAAGGCAACCCAGTGATGAAATCCATGGAAACCTCCTCCCACCTTTGACTAGGAATTGCTAATGGTTGTAACAAACCTGGGGTCTTAACTGTTTCACCTTTATTCTATTGGCATATCATGCATTCTTCCACAAACTTTTGTACATCTCCCTTGAGTCCTTCCTAAAATAATTCTTTCTTAATTCTATGATAAGTTTTCAAGAACCCTGAGTGTCCCCCAAGTGGAGATGCATGTAATTCTGCAAGAAGCTTATGCTTAAGCTTTGAAGTTTTGCACAAGTATAACCTTCCTTTATACCATAAGACATTATCTTTCCATTCAAATTTGTCAGAGGATAAAGTACCTTGCTGGAGATTTTGAATCAAAACCTGTGTATCCTGGTCTTCCTCCCATTCTAACCTAGCTTCATCCACCCAATCTGCTTGCAATATGGACATTGCATCAAGTAATGCTTCTGTGGATGCATCCCGCCTAGATAATGCATCTGCTACTACATTATCTTTACCCTTCTTGTAGATGATTTCAAAATCATAACCCAACATTTTGGTTACCCATTTTTGTTGTTCCTTAGATGATAATCGTTGCTCCAAAAAGTATTTGAGACTATCATGATCCGTTTTCACCTTAAAGTGTCTACCCATCAGATAAGGTCTCCATTGTTTAACTGCATGAAGAATAGCCATCATTTCTTTCTCATAGATAGGTTTTTTTAGATTCTTACCTTTGAATTGACGACTTTCAAATGCAATGGGTCTTCCTTCTTGCATTAGTACTGCCCCCAATCCAGACCCAGAAGCATCACATTCAACAATGAATGTTTGTGAGAAGTTTGGAGTAGCCAAAACTGGAGTGGTGCACATAGCTACTTTGAGTTGCTCAAATGCCTTGGTGGCATCATCATTCCAATGGAAAGCATCCTTCTTTAGCAATGCAGTGAGTGGAGCTGCTATGCTACCATAACCTTTCACAAATCTTCTATAGTAACCTATTAGTCCAAGAAAACCTCGAAGGTTTTTGAGAGTTTTTGGCATGGGCCATTCCATTATTGCTTTGATCTTCTGAGGATCAACTTTGACCCCTTCATGGGAAACAATGTGACCCAGGTACTCTACCTCCTGTACTCCAAAAGCACATTTAGATGATTTTGCATAAAGTTGGTGCTTCTCCAAAACTATCAATACCTGTTTTACATGTTGCAGATGTGCTTCCCATGTCTGACTATAAATAAATATGTCATCAAAGAAAACTAGCACAAACTTCCTTAAAAAAGGCCTAAAAATAGTGTTCATCAAACTCTGAAAAGTAGATGGTGCATTAGTAAGACCAAAGGGCATTACCAAAAACTCATAATGGCCCTCAAGTGTTCTAAAAGCAGTTTTATGAACATCTTCATCCTTGATTCTAATTTGATGGTACCCCGAGCGAAGATCTAATTTTGTGAAATAATTAGCACCATGTAATTCATCAAGTAAATCATCAATTACTAGAATAGGAAACTTATCTTTGATGGTGTACTTGTTAAGTTCCCTATAATCAGGGCACATCCTCCATGTGTCATCCTTCTTCCGCACCATGACTACTGGTGATGAATATGCACTTTGGCTATGCTTGATGATCCCTGCCTCCAGCATCTCATGGACCATCTTTTCAATTTCACTCTTTTGTGCATATGGATATCTATATGGTCTAATATTTGGTGGTTGACTACCTGGAATTAGTTGAATGGCATGATCATGTTCTCTTTTTGGTGGTAGTCCTTTTGGCATGGCCCCAAAAATAGATGAGTGGTCATCAAGAATTATTTGCAGATCAAGATGTGTAGATACCATTGGGGGTTGAACTTCTATAGAGCATAATCATGCAATAATTCCATCTGCCCCCTTTTTTAGCATCTTGGTCATCTGATGTGAACTAACCAACTGTGGAGATTTTGCATGTAATCCATGTAATTCAATTTTCTTACCTTCAGAATGAAAGCGCATGAATAGTTCTTGGAAGTTCATCTCAATGGTACCTAAGGTTGTGAGCCATTGGACTCCCAAAACAATGTTTGTGTTACTCATGGGGATAGCAAACATAGGAGATTCAAGATTGTACCCACCCATAGTAAGCTTAATACTATGGCATTTGCCTGAACAATTAATTGTGCCACCATCTGTAATCATTACCTGAAATTCTGGTGCTGGGTAGATGAAACAATTCAATCGAGTGGCCAACTTATGGTTTATAAAGTTATGTGTGCTCCCTGAATCAATCAACACTGTCACCTTCTGTTTCTGGAGGAATCCCACCACCTTAAGAGTTTATGGAGTGCTAATACCTGCAAGTGCATGACAAGAGATTGTAGGGTGGGAATCTTCAGGTACCTCCTCTATATCTTTCTCATCATCATTAGAGGCATCATCTGCTTCTTCATCTTCATTTGGTCCCTCAATGTAGAATAACTTCTTCTCAGCACATCTATGTCCTTTACTCCACTTGCTATCACAACCAAAACATAATCCTTTTGCACGCTTTTCTTCAATTTGCTAAGGGGTCAATCTAGTAGGTGGAGGAAATGCTGATGATGATATGCTATGATCTTTGAAATGAGTGAATGGCTGTCTCTTGTTGGCTAGAAATTTTTCCTCAGCTCTACGTGCTAGGAGAATATATTCAAAAATATTAGGTGGATTAAACATGCGTACCTCATGTTGAATGTGGTCCTTGAGTCCACCCAAAAATAGGTCATTCAAGTTTGCATCAGAAATTGTCTCCACACGTAAGGATAGATTCTAAAAATGATGAATATAATCCCTGACGGAGCTAGTTTGTCACAATTTTTCCAGTTGGCTGAAGTAATTATCTGTCACACTATTGCCATAGTGTAATTGTAGCTACTCTTGAAAAATTGTCCAAGTGACATTGAGACCCATCTTTTTCATTTGATTACACAACCATCGATACCAAATGAATTGATCAGGTTCAAGATACAAAGATGCCATGGTGACCATCTGCCCAAGTGGAATCTGATGTAGGTCAAAAAAACTCTCCATTTGGTTGATCCAATTGATTGGATCTTTTCCTTCGAATTTGCGCATATCCACTTTTGGTAATAGGTTCTTCTGTGGCCATGGAGTTGGATTTGAAGTAGACTGGTTAGGAGAACCACCCTGGTGGGTTTGTGAAATAGAGTTAGCTTGATGATTTGATTGATTAATATTCAAAGCTGTCATGATATATCCCAAACTATCTTGTATGGATTGCATATTAGATTTTAGGTCTTGCACCTCATTCTGAATGCCTTGCATACTATAGTCAAGCTGGCTCACTTTGTGATCTATGTCAGAAAAAATTGGTACAAAGGGTCTATTACACCCCCCTTCTAAATCCATTTCATCCTTGTTAGGAGTTTTTCCTGGAGTTTCAGCCCCCTTTCCTCAGCCCCGAGTTTGTGGACCTGCCATAAAAGGGTTTTACACTGTTGACCCTTATTGACAATTTTGACCCAACTTTGATCAAGCGATTTTGGAATTATGTCGGCCTCAATTCAAAATATACAAAGAACAAACTATATCCAAATTTTTCTAATATTTCCAAAAATGTAAACAAATCAGAAAAATTCTTTGAATTGCTCACAATAGAGCAATTTTATGAAAAATCATAAAATAGCGATAACTTTTTAAAAACAGATCCAAATGATCTGAAATTTTAATGGAAGCTTTATATAACTATTTATGACCTTCAATAAAAACAATTCTGAGAAATTAGCAACCGTTTTTTATATATCTCAAAATTAGTGTTTCGCCCACAAGATTGCCCAAATCGCAACTCTGATACCACTTGTAATGAAATTACTTCAAGAATTCAGTATAACAGCAAAATTATATCCAAATATTACTGAAATATATCTGAAAATATGATAATAGATAAGCCACTTCGAGGGGGAAACCTCCACAAGCTTCAATATCAATAGAATTCACAATGATGATAAATGATTACACACTACCTCCTATATATAGTCTAACTAGGCCATGGTTACTCCATAGGCCGACCTACTAATCTAAAGAAAGCCACAAGTCAGCCACAAGTTGGCCATAATATAATGTCAAAGAAGGATAAGTAAGCCATAAGTCGGCTAATACTATCCTCATCCATGTGATAGGTTAGGGGCGTAGCATTGACCGAGATTTTGCCTGTGGGCAAAATTGGTCAACACAACTTGCAAAAGCTTTGAAGTGAGTTCAATTTTAGAGCACTAAATGAAAGGTTTGGTGGTGTTCTTTATCCCCTTAGCTTTAAGTTGTATAACTTTTGAAAAACAAGCACAAAAACATTCAAATAAGCATCTAAGTGTTTCTATAAACACCAAATGAAAGTTCCTAATCCTTTTTAAGCACCCAAAAAGAGGTTTATAATTATAGATAAGTTAGTTTTGATCAGTTTTTAAATGGGCCCTGCAAGGAAATGGTCAGAACTTTATCTAGCCTTGAAGCACTTTTTCAAATGAAACAAATAACTTTGCAAATTAAGTTCTTGGGTTTAGATGACCTATCAACCCAAAGGCAAAACCGCAAGAAATAAAATGCATTAGATTAGACTTGGTTAGCAAAAATCTCAATAAAACTTACAAAGTAAGGATTAGACAAAGAAAACACAATTCAATGAAACCAAGTAACTATGATTAGAAACATTAAAAAGGTTCAAATTCCTATTTCAAGATTTTGTGAAAAATATATGCAACTTGAATTTGAACTCATAGCATATTCTAAAAATTTAAGAGAAAACATGTGGTTTTAAAAAAAATCATAAAAAATGAAGTCTATATGACCCCAAACCAAGTTCTGAAAGATGGTTTATTAGCTCTCAGGTCTACACACTACAATATCATCACTCCATAGTGCAATAACGCAACTCACATTGCAATAACATGACTGAGTTAGTTATAGGACTGTAATATCATGACTGTTGATTCACAAGATTGCAATATCATGACTGTAGAGTTGTGGGATTGCAATATCATGACTATGTCATTTGTGGGATTGTAATATCATGACTGTAGAGTCATGGGATTGTAATATCATATTAAAAATGACAATATCACAACTTGTAAAATCATGGTATTACAATATCATGATTTTCAAGTCATGATATTAAAATAACATAACTTAACCTATAGACAAAGAACATGTTAGTCCAAAAACATAGTTAAGATGCAATATCGTTACTAAGACAAAACCATGATTATGTCAGTTGCGGGATTGTGGTCCAGAGGACAATATCGTAACTCCATAGTGACAAAATTGTGACTTCCAAAAAATGTCTTTTTGATCAATTTTTTCACTCTCTTTAGCTTCAAACTCCAATATTTTGCATGAAAATGGTTAGTATGTTACTTGTAAGAGCTATTTGATCAAATTTGTGGGGCTAGGTCCCACTAGGCATGCCATTTGTGAATATAGGATTACAATAAGGTGAGATTAGTATAATGTTAGTGTATGAAATCAAAATCCAAAATAACACACTAATAGCTAACACCTTAAGGCTATCTCAAGGGGAGAGCATAATAACAAAACTAAATGGAAAACACAACTAGAATTCAAAAGATAAATGTTCTTTCACCTCCCTTAGATGCTCCAAATGGCTTGTTGAAGTGGTTTGCTTGGTTTGTGCTTAATGAGTCTTCATCAAAGGAGGCTTGGCTATTTCCTCTTCTCCTTGACACCTTGAAATTGTGATGACTTTGTCTTGGCTCAATGATTGGACATGATAACACTAAATCAATGGCTTGAGAGAGCTTTTTTACATTATAACCTTACACCAAAAGAGTTTAAAATTCAATATGTAAGGCCTTCTATATATATATTTTTTTTTTAAATGATCAGAATGAACCTAGACCATCCATCTCAATATGAATATGTGTGGCTAAGAATCCATTTAAATCTAGAGGATAAAATCAATTAATGTCCTCATAAATATTTGGGATAGAGAGGCATTAAAGATGCATGGGAGGGCTTAATCAGATATTTATTGCATTTATGGCCTAGAGGTGCCTTCCCAAGAAATGATGTCTCCTGATGATGTATTTATTCAATATCAATTTCCATAAATAAATATTCAACAATTTCCATGGAAAATTAACTTAATCTCTTGATTCAAATTAATTAGACTTAAACATGATTTATCAATTTTGGTGCAAATCTTGGCAATTGTTGCACAAATTAATCAAATTGGTCAAAATGTTGTATTATTGGCTCAAAATTTGACTGGATTAGAATTGGAAGGTGATGTTAGGTGTATTGGATCCATTATCCCATTTACGATGTTTCCAACACAAAATAATAAGGGCACGTGTCTCATGCAAAAAAAGTGTAGAAAAGAGCAATCCAAAGTACCCAGGTGCAAAAATGTCATTTTGACTCAAAATGATCTGATCAAAGTTAGTTACCTCATAAAATGCATTGCCCCATTTAGAGATACATTGGCCAAAATTGGCACTTATATATGATAGGCTCACATCATTTAGCGTGTTTTAGTATTTTTAGGCCAAATTGTGCATTTTGATAGAAATTGGTCAAAATCCTGGTTGAAGGTCATTGGTGGCCACTTTTAGGTGTCTACATTAGTTACCTTTTGAGGTATCTCCTCCATTCAAACAATATTGTGTAACTATTCTATGGGAAAATTAGGTGGGATTTTAGCTCCAAATTCTAGCAATCTTAAAAGGGCTTCATCTTTATCCTGTGAGAATTGATTTTCAACTGGGTTTTGATTAGATCTTATAGTGGTGGGGAGATCTTCAAACATAGTTGGTAGTTCTTCCTCATCACTAGTTTAATAATTTCTAAGATACCCAAGTGGGTCATAAAAAATTTCCTCCTCAAAATAAGGACCATAAGAAACCCCACTATGAGTGTATTTAGACATATATGAACTAATACCTGAAATAGAGAAGGGTTTGGAATCAAATCAGACCTTGGTTGACTTTTGAATTTTCAAACACCTTGACCTTTTACAAGTTTTGACTTTGGTTGACTTTTTTATTGTGAAATTGGAATAAGAATTGAATTGAAATTGGTTTAAATTTAGAGTTTGATTCACACAAAATTTTATTTGGACCTAAATAAAAATGGGTAGCATAACAATGCCAAATAGACATAACTCGGTTCCAAATTGGAAGGCGTAATGCCTTAGAATGTATAAAGGGTGACTTGAAATGTGGACAATGTAACACCTTAGTGTATAAATATGTGAAGACACATTTTGGACTTTAGGTTTGAAAACTTGACATGTTGTTTGATAATGGTTTTGAATATGAATGGGTTTTTGACACAGCAATCAAGTATTAACACACAAGCATTACAAAGCTACTTTAAGAAATGACATAGGATTATAACATAATCACTGATCATTTGGTATAATCATATTTTAAAGGATTAAAATTTTAATGATTCATTAAGTAATTAAATGTAATTATGGTGGTGTTTTAATCCCACCCTTATCTCAAAGGTTCGTACATGAAGGCAATATTTAGGGGTTGATACCTTTGTAGCCCTACATCAATGAGAATTTTATAGCAACAAATGTTTCTATTCTAAAATTTTCATTTGGATTTATAGATGGTCCCCAAAGGGCCCAAATTTGTCAATTGGATGTTGAGACTTAACAGGCTATTCACTGAAGTGCTACCAAAAAAATCAATATCCATGAGACATTTTAGCTAAATACAATTGAGTGTAGCCTCAATTCATACACCTTATCAGATAAGGGGGTAGATACGTGCATTAGGGAATGAAATCCCAATCATCGTGCCTTATGAATTCTCAATAAAGTGATGAAGTCCAACCTGCACAGTCTAAAATCAATAAAGGAAATGAGTATTTGTTACTCTCAAGACCCCATGAGTGGCATACTCCAAATGACCTTTTGGGCAAACAAGAAACAAGTAACCTACATGGTTTTTGATCACCCAGGCTTCCTAAAGGGGGCACGGGGATAACATAAACATAATATTTTACACAAACAAGCAAGCAAGTATCAATACTTAAAGTAAATAATGAAGAATGTAAGTGTTTTTAGAGCACTAAATGAAGTGTAGGATCTTTGCTTAAGCACCAAATATAAATATGAGTGAAGTTTGCTTTATTGATAGTATGAAATAAGTCCTTAAAATCACAAAACCTACAATAAATAAGGTTAAGAGTTAAAACATGTTTATTGGTGAACAATGGAAGTCAGACTTCTATAGTTTTTAGCTCTTGATAAATTCACACAAGGTGATCGCATCTTTTTGCAGGTCAATCTCACCATTCTGCCATGAATTAAAAACATAGACTGGTGACTTCTGTTGGGTGAATATTTTGTCACCAGCTAACTGATGGGAAAAATAGGTTGTTTCAACCATAGCATAAGGAGATTGATCAGCCAAATGTGCAGGTTTACCACATCAAAAGCAGACAAATATCTCCTCTCATCAAGGGGAGGTTCCCTATAACTATAAGGTGCTAAATACTATATATATGCTAAAAATAACACTCAGGGGTAGGATAACACCATCCATCTCTTTTTTTTAGAGATGATGTTCATAGACAAAGGAAAAAACTTGGTGAAATGACAAAAGGCACTTCTCTTCTTTTAGAAGTGGTCTATAGTAAACAGTAAGAATTCTTTCTGGTAGTGATAAGTAAATGTAACAGGGTGCAATAATCAGCAAAATGAGGTGTAGCACAAAATCTCTACCTCAACTACCAAAGAGTGAAATATGAAGGATAATGGGGGCACCCAAGATCCTTTACACAAAAACAAACTGAAAACACACACACTAAAGACAATTGTGGCAGCACAAAGTCTCTCCATAGTTGGCTTCAAGACACCTTCCTGATTACTTCCACTAGTTCTACTTATTTAATTAAATAGACAAGAATGCATTCAAGAAATAGACATAAGAACAATTTCCTCAACAACACAAGCTATCCCAGCACAAAGTTCGAAAGGCCACTTGTTTTCTCATTCAAATAAAGAAATATGATTAATAATCTGAGCTCAAAGTCTCAGAAAATGCCTTTCAATTTTGGTAGAGTTTTGTTTCTATAATAGAGAGATCTCTTTTGCATAAAATAAGAGATTACAATATATAGCAGCCAAGAAAGACTTAGCACTTTGTTTCATGGAATGGCCCATGCTACATTCAATGCCTTGAATGCATTTTTAGTTCTATCAAAGGGCCATGCTGGAATAGGGTATTGGCCTTAACTGTGGCATGTCAATTCATCTCAAATGTCTCCTCTAAAGTATGGGTTGTCTGGTCCTCTTCTTGATATTTGTGCAGCTGTCCACTTCACCTTTACTCGATGGAGAAAAATAGGCCATGCTATAAGGTGCTCGCGCTCTTTGATGTCCACCTGGTGGACTGTTTCACCTACTAGAAATAACTCTTGCATAGATATTTCTAGTCTCTCCCTCTTATTCCATCTTTCCTTATTGTATTTTGTCCTTTTCTCATGATTTGAGCTCTTGGGCTATCTCTTCCCTTTCTACTGGCTCTTTCAGCTTCTTCTTCAGCTAGTCGTTGAGTTTGTTCTCAGGTCCGCACCACATTTGAAAATCAATAGATATTTCATTACCCTGAATTTGACATCCATGGGGAGGTCACTAGTCACTGGTCGCTTGAACCACTTTGAACCTTGAACTTTTGAACCATGAGAGTGCATTGGCTCAATGGTTCAATGGTTCAGATGGCCCTATCGGCTCCTTGGTTCAATCGGTTGAACCATCTCTTCGAACTTGTCTCTAGAATCTTCCACTTCTTTCCTTCGCTCAAAGCTTCCTTGTGAACTTTGAACTTCTTGAACTAGTTGAACTCTTTGAACCATTTGAACCTATGAACTATTTCGGTTCAAAGTTTAATGGTTCAACAATTCATCCTCTTTCTTTGAATCCTTTTATTCTCTCAGTCTTTTGAACTCTATTGAACCTTTGAACCTTTGAACCTTGAACCATTTCGGTTCAAAGTTCAATGGTTCATTCTCTTTATTTAAATCCTTTAAAGTTTCAAACTTTTTGGGTTCTTTTCTTTTCTATTGAACTCGTTAAACCTTTGAACTTTGAACTCTTTTGGTTCAAGGTTCAACAATTCAATGGTTCATTCTTTGCTCTTCGAATCCTTTTATTCTCTAAGTCTCTCAAACTCTATTGAACTCGTTGAACCTTTGAACTTTGAACTCTTTTAGTTCAAGGTTCAATGGTTCAATCTTTCTTCTTCGAAGTCTTCTTTCGTTTAAGTCTTTTGATCTTCTTGAACTTGTTGAACCTTTGAACTCGTTGAACCATTTTTGGTTCAAGGTTCAATAGTTCAACCTTCACTTTTCGAAGCCTTTTTTTCTTTAAGTCCACCGAACTTATTGAACTTTAAAACTTGTTGAAGTCTTCAAACTCGTTGAACTCTTCGAAGCGGTTGAACTTCTTTGAACTCATTGAGCGCTTAACTCTTTTTTTGAACCTTTGAACCTTTGAAGTGGGGTTCAATGGATCAACGGTTTAATGGTTCATTACATTTGTTTGAAGCTCACCACTAAGTCTTTTGATTAAACCTCAGCGTTGAACCAGCCTTGAAAATGCCTAAGTGTTGGAACTTCTTTCTGAGAAACCCTGCCTATTGAACTTGTGAGTTCTCTAGCTGAGAAGACTCAAATAATTGAAGAATTTGAATACTCAAAACATTTTTTTTGAGAAGGGAAGAGAGAATTTTGGTCTGCATGACCAAAATAGTTGATATGTTGTCCCCACAAATAAGTGATGGATTTTGGGAACAATAGTTGGCTCCAATTGGGGAACTTCTATCGATTGTAAAAATAATTGAAGGGAGTAGAATCCAGAATCTCTAGTGTTTTTAAGTATGCCATTGGGCTACGAAGTCATGATACCCAAAAAGAAAGGCACCAAAAAGAAATGAAAATGAATAACACAAAATAGAATTAAAGACTATACAAATGTACAACTAGACTTATCTGATACTTTAAGAATTGAAGAGCTTCAAATGCTACCCACGGTGAGGTAATGAAAATGGCATTGCATCCTGATAAACTAGTAAGAAACCTTTTTCTCCCCAGAATCGGTGATGGGTGAATGGAACTCTCCACCAGGAATCACATTTTTTGTGCACTCCTTTTGGTTCTCTCTTCTTGCCCCATGCAAGACATGGTCTCCAATCTGAAAACCATAAATCCTTGTTCTCTTGGTGAAGAGTTTCTTTTCCTGACTTTGGCATGCAGTAGTATGGTCCACTACCATAGCTTGTTACTCTTCTAGTCCAGTGAAGCACATGATTTAATTGTCAGCATCAAACACCTGCCAATAGTTAGCTTTATCATGCACACTTGGTTGAAAGACCAGTTTGATAGTGTACCTATTATCTTTGAAATCATGGTGAGGAAACATGAAGGTTGCAGGGACAACTAATATATTTGCATGATTATGAAGCTCTCTGAGTACTACAAATATATTGAAAGCATTAAAACTTTCAATATATTCCCATACCAGATTGTGGTAATGGCACAATCTTTTGTTATTGGTTTGACACAGGTTCCTCACCTGACAAACCATTAGCTCAGCATCTCCTTTGGCATGAAGGAGCTTTACACCTTCGTCTTGAGCAGCCTTCAACCTAAGTAACAAAGATTCATACTCGGTAGTGATGTTAGTGTTATTGAATTGCAACTTGTATATAGAAGGAAAAATATCTCTTTGAAGAGATATCAACACAATCCCAGCTCCAACACTGATAGAAGAATTTCTACCATCGAATTCCAAGATCCAAACATCATCAAAAATTGATCTTCTATCAAATTTTTATTTATTAGAGAGGGAAGATCCTTTTTCATCTATACTGCACCCTACCAATTCTTTTGATGTCTTATTTGAATTAATTTTTGGATCGCCACCTATAGGACTTTCATCTGCTATAATAGGAACATCTTTAGTAGACAAAAAATAATTACCCCTACCTGAAGACTCAAACAAAATTTGGGCTTCAGGTGTTGATGTTTGAGTGACAATACATTTTGCCTCCTTTTTAGGGAGTAATCTCTGCATGATGCCTTTGACCAGGATCCTCACCTCAGATAGGTCCATGCTTAACTTGCCACCAACATATTTGCAAAAATTTTGCCCAAGAAGGATGTCATGTGAGGCTGGGACGTCAGCGACTAGGACTATCATCTTAATTCTCTTGTCCAAGAATGTCGCAAATGCAAATTGGGTATCCTTGATTTGCCCCAGTAGTGGCACTTGTTTTTTTTCCATAGAAAAACTTCTCCCATATGTCTTGGTTAGTTTGAGACTAAGATATTTTGCCACTTTGGTAGGCATGATGTTGTCAGATGCACCTGAGTCTATGATGCAATTGTTCAACTGGTGATCATTTATCAACAGGGAGACATAAAATGGTTTTGTCTTCTTGGGAGCAGTAGGAGGAGTAATGACAAGGTTATTCCAGGTGGATGTGGGAGTCACCTTTAGAATAACTGGTCCTACAGAGACAGTTTTATTCTTTACACATTGAACCAACTTATCCAACTATTTAGGGTTGGATTGCAGGAATTCAAATTCAGATATTTGTATTTTGGTTTTCTTGACATGGTCGATTATATCAAATATCTGAAATGAATTAAGAACAGGGGAAGGTATTTCATCCTTCTAGTTTTTAGGAGGGGTGGTACTGGTCTGTGAATTTGAAGTTGAAGATGAAGGAATGCTTGATGTACTTACCTTTTTAGCGATCACTAGGTCTTTTGATTTAAAAGACAGAGTGGTTCCCCGCTTAGCAATTAAAATTGTTAGTTGAAAAAGCTCCTCTATTTTTTTCTTATCAGCTTGTTAGACTGACTGGTTTTGGGATCAGGTGAATACAGTGTATGATCCATCAACTACTTCACCTTTACTTTTGGGTTCATCTTAGTAATTTAGGAAACCAATGTTAGAGTCGCCAGCTGATTTTTCTTGGTCTTCTGCAAAGAGATCAACATCATTTTCTTGGTTCAATTTAGGCTAGAAAGAGAAATCAAATTATGTTTCAGGATATCCAACTGTTGAATTGGTTGGAGGTGCTTCAATGGCAAGCTTTCCATGTGGGGGAGGAGGTGATTTGGCTACCCTTGATTCCTGACAGCATTGCCTTGGTACGACTGATTGGAAAATGTTCTCTTTGGTATATCTCTGTATGAAGGAGCAGAAGACATCCCTTCCACCATTTGCTTCTTGAGAGCTAGTAACTCATTTTTTAGCCTCTGCACCATTGGATCAGTGGTGCCTGTAGATGGATATTCAGAGGTTGAAGAAGATTTACCTCTATTAGGATCTCTCCTTATCTTATCCACCAAGATGAGAGCATCTTCCACCTCAGTGGCCAAATCTTGAGCTACAGCAAGGTCTATGTGGCTAGCACATCTCAGTAGAAAACTCACTTTAAGTAGTTGAGAGTTGATGAAGAAGCATTTGAGATTCTCAGTTGTTGGTTGAGCAATTATAGGAATCATGTTCCTCAGCTTGTCGAACTTGGCTATGAAGTCCTTCATAGGTTCATGAGGCTCCTTCTTCATCTGTGTGAGTTGGGCCAACAGGGCATGCACATCTTTAGCAGGCTTGAATCTAGCTTCAAATTTGGCTTTGAAGGTGTTCCAGTCAGTCAAAGTCTAGGCCTATAGGTGATAGAACTAGTCTACAGTAATGCCTTGTAGTGTTTCTACAAACAGCCTGACTGCTATGTCTTCATACTCCACACCTATCATACCATAAGCTATGCTAAAGGCTACAATATGTTCATCAGGATGAACTCTCCCATCGCCATATAATTTGGAAAAAATCTTCTTGGAACTGTGTGGTAGTTCATGTAGAGGTGGAGTTAAATTGAGTGGGCCAAAAGAGTTACCCCAGGGGCCTTGAACTGCCATTGTATGACTATGGAAAGGGGGGATAACAAATCTTGGTGGGGTATGTATGGGCAAAGCTCTGTTAGTAGAGGAAAAAGAAGCTCTGCCTTATATTGGTGACCTGGTGTTGGTAGGAGAAAGACTCCTAGTTTGTTGAAGGTGAGGTTGTGGAGGAAACAACTCAAAATTGCTCTGTTGCACCAACTCAAAAATAGGGTCAACAACACTTTGAGCTTTATGGCTTCTTACATAGCATGGAGCTACCAAATTGTAGAATAAAAATGGAAAAGAATTGGAATCACTTCAATTTGAAGCTTGAAGCTTCAAACTGCATGTTCTTCCCCAGCAAAGTCGCCAAAAACTATTGGCGTGAAGCTGGAAGTGTTCTTTCCTACTTCACATCATTCCCTAGCGTTATGAAATGCTTCAATTTTAATAGATTGGAAAAGGACTAAAAATGCTCATTGATCCCCAACGAAGTCACCAAAAACTGTTGGGTGAATATTTTGTCACCAACTAACTGATGGGCAAAATAGGTTGTTTCAACCATAGCATAAGGAGATTGATCGGCCAAATGTGTAAGTTTACCACATCAAAAGCAAACAAATCTCTCCTCTCATCAAGGGGAGGTTCCCTATAACTATAAGGTGTTAAATACCATATATATATATATATATATATATATATATATATATATATATATATACTAAAAATAACACTCAGGGGTAGGACAACACCATCCATCTCTCTTTTTTCAGAGATGATGTTCACAGACAAAGGAGAAATCTTGGTGAAATGACAGAAGGTACTTCTCTTCTTTTAGAAGTGGTCTACAACAAATAGCAGAAATTCTTTCTGGTAGTGATAAGTAAATATAATAGGGTGCAATAACCAGCAAAATGAGGTGTAGCACAAAGTCTCCACCTCAACTACCAAAGAGTGAAATACGAAGGACAATGGGGGCACAAAGTTGTTCCAAGATCCTTTACATAGAAACAAACTAAAAACACACACACTAAAGACAATTGTGGCAGCACAAAGTCTCTCCACAGTTGGTTTCAAGACACCTTCCTGATTACTCCCACTAGTTCTACTTATTTAATTAAATGGACAAGAATGCATTCAAGAAACAAACATAAGAACAATTTCCTCAACAACACAAGCTATTCCAGCACAAAGTCTAAAAGGTCACTTTTTCTCATTCAAATAAAGAAATATGATTAACAATCTGAGCTCAAAGTCTCAGGAAATGCCTTTCAATTTTGGCAGAGTTTTGCTTCTATAACAGAGAGATCTCCTTTGCATAAAATAAGAGATTACAATATATAGCAGCCAAGAAAGACTTGGCACTTTATTTCATGGAATGGCCCATGCTACATTTAATGCCTTGATTGCATTTTTAGTTCTATCAAGGGGCCAAGCTAGAACAAGGCATCGGCCTTAACTGTGGCATGTCAATTCATCTCAAATGTCTCCTCCAAAGTATGGGCTGCCTGGTCTTCTTTCTGATATTTGCGCAGTTGTCCACTTCACCTTTACTCGATGGAGAAAAATAGGTCACATTATTGGGTGCTCATGCTCTCTGATGTCCACCTGGTGGACTGTTTCACCTACTAGAAATAACTCTTGCACAAATATTTTTGGTCTTTCCCTCTTGTTCCCTCTTTCCTTATTGTATTTTGTCATTTTCTCATGATCTGAGCTCTTAGCTATCTCTTCCCTTTCTGATGTCTCTTTTGGCTTCTTCTTTAGCTGGTCGCTGAGTTTGTTCTCAGGTTCGTGCCACATTTAAAAACTAATGGATATTTCATTACCCTAAATTTGACATCCACAGGGATGTCACTAGTTGTTGGTCACTTGAACCACTTTGAACCTTGAACCTTTGAACCATGAGAGTGCATTGGTTCAATGGTTCAACGGTTCAATCGGCTCCATCGACTCCTTGGTTCAATTGGCTCCTTGGTTCAATCAGTTGAACCATATCTTCGAACTTGTCTCTGAAATCTTCTACTTCCTTCCTTCACTCGAAGCTTCCTTGTGAACTTTGAACTTCTTAAACTGGTTGAACTCTTTGAGCCATTTGAACCTATGAACCATTTCGGTTTAAAGTTCAATGGTTCAACAGTTCATCCTCTTTCTATAAATCTTTTTATTGTCTTAGTCTTTTTAACTCTATTGAACCTTTCAACCTTGAACCATTTCGGTTCAAAGTTCAACAGTTCATTCTCTTTCTTTAAATCCTTTGAAGTTTCAAACTTTCTGGATTCTTTTCTTTTCTGTTGAACTTGTTAAACCTTTGAACTTTGAACTCTTTTGGTTCAAGGTTCAAGGTTCAACGGTTCAATGGTTCATTATTTTCTCTTTGAATCCTTTTATTCTCTAAGTCTCTCAAACTTTATTGAACTTGTTGAACCTTTGAACTTTGAACTCTTTTGGTTCAATAGTTCAATATTTCTTCTTCAAAGTCTTCTTTCGTTTAGGTCTTTTGATCTTCTTGAACTTGTTGAACCATTTTTGGTTCAAGGTTTAACTATTCAACAGTTCAACCTTCACTCTTCTAAGCCTTCTTTTCTTTAAGTCCGCTAAACTTATTGAACTTTAGAACTTGCTGAAATCTTCAAACTCATTGAACTCTTCGAATCGGTTGAACTTCTTTGAACTCATTGAGCGCTTAACTCTTTTTTTGAACCTTTGAACTCGTTGAACCTTTGAAGTGGGGTTCAATGGTTCAATGGTTCATTCCATTTGTTTGAAGCCCACTGCTAAGTCTTTTTATTGAACCTCGGTGTTGAACCAACCTTGAAAATGCCTAAGTGTTGGAAATTCTTTCTGAGAAAGCCTCCCTGTTGAACCTGTGAGTTCTCTAGCTGAGAAGACTCAAATAATTGAAGAATTTGAATACTCAGAACATTTTTTTTAGAAGGGAAGAGATAATTTTGGTCTATAGGACCAAAATAGTTGATATGTTGTCCCCAAAAACAAGTGATGGATTTTGGGAACAACAACTTCATCGATTAGCAGGATGACCTCATTTTTTTATAAGACAAGTTCACCATTTTTAATAAAATAATAACACATAAACATAATTAGCTTATGCGAGCTCATTGATTATCAGGTCATTCTCATTGATGTGCAAGTCAATCTTGCCATAGTCTTATACAATCTCACTGATTAGTAGGTCGATCTCGCTAATTAGCAATTCAATATCTTTGATTAACAAGCCATTCTCATTGATTCTAAGAAAACATAATAAAGTTGGTGATGCATATTCATTATTCAACAGACTAATCTCATTGCTATGTAGGTCAAGTTCGTTGTTCTATAGGTTGAGCTTGCCATTCCATAGGTCAATCCCACCAATATATTTAAACACATAAGATAATAAAAGATGAACCGTCAATTCACTCATTAAAATCATTGTTCATGGGAGCGAACTCGTTGATATGTAGTGTAGTCTCATTGATATATAAAGATGGAACACAAAAATTAGAGGAAAAGGGAAGAAATCAAGGCCAAAGAATGATCTAATTTTGTAATTAGAAGGCTAAGAAGGACTATAAAGATATTTGTGGGGTGAATCATCCCACCGAGTGTGCTAAATGTAACCATGATTATAAGAGAGGGTTAGTTTCTTTTATTCCTATTCAAGATATAAACAAAATCACAAAACATAACTTCCTAAGCATGATTCATTGGACTGGGCAAGATCTAACCAAGACAAAAAATATATAAAGTAATATAAAGACAATTACCTTCCTCATGGATGCCATTAGCTGGATGGCACATAGACATGATTATGTCTGGATGTAGAGCTCAAAGTCTTCGTCAGTGTCATGGTGTAGAAGCCATCAAAATGTCTCTAAGCACTATCTAAGATGGTTTGTGGACTAATTGGAAGAAAAGGGGTGAAACTTTTGAGGGATATTTATAGAGTTTATTTACACAAAAAACTTATTGGAAGGTCTATAGTAACCCTTCTATTTATAGATTTTCCAGACAGATTATGATTGTTGGATTAAGATCAAGTGACCACAATTTAATTTAATTTTGGGGGCTTAAAGAAATAAATATTTTGGAAAGAGGTCAATGCCATGGCTTGCCTTAATCTTGATATATTTTTTTTATTAATGCTTAGTGCTTGCCAACTTTATAGATGATGTCATGTATGATGTCATCATTCAGATATTTGTTGAGATTTCGAATATGGCATAATTAGATATTATCCAATTTCTATGGATTTTCCATTTAGCCATTTGATTTGATTTATTAGGATAATTAACCCTAATCAAATTTTGGGTGTTTCAAGCATTATCAAAATTAGAATAATCACTCTAGTTAATTATCCCATATTATTACTTGTAAAGTGGCAATTTGACTCACAGTGATTTAAACCAAGTTAACAGTTGGTTACAGTGTATTACCTCAATCAAGGATGCACATATATTTTTGTAAATTGCACATGATATGTGTGGATGAATTAGAGTGTTTTAAATATTTTTTGTTCTAGTTTGTGCATTATTATAGAAAGTCATTATGGCTTGTAATTCTAGCATGGAAGTAGTAAAAATTAGATGTTTACAGCCACCATGTGTTGAATTAGATTCAAAATAAAATTTGCAAGGTCCATGTGTGAATTTTAATTCTACTTACTCCTTTGTGTTTTGAATTCTATGGATTTTAGTTATGGGCATAAAATTTAGTCCAATGTTAATGGAATATCTTCATCATCCGTGTAGCATCGTCACAGATCCTTTCACTCACAGAGTTCATGCTTATTTTAATGTGTTCACTGTGGACCCATTAATCTATTGTATTCACTTCATATTATTTTTACATTTGCTTTATCTCTGTGGATTCACACATGGATAAGACTACCCTTACTTTTGAATTTGACCATGATCACTCAAAGTGACATGTGGTAGCCCTTTACTTATTGTTCTAATGGATTATCTTTTGTTTTTTAATTCATATTTATTGTGGCCTCAATACAGTGTGATATGGATCCAGCATATTTCACCATTAATGTGTTTAATGTAAGTATTCCACATGGTCGCATCTTACTTCCATAAAATCACATGTCAATGGGGTCACTATCAATAATGGCAAGCACCAAAGTTTACCTCAAGAAAATTGAGTATCATGTTGCTCCACATGGAAGCATCACAGACCTTGAGGATCACGAGATGGCAAGGTCAATGAGTTTATTTGTGGCTTTGTGTGAACCTGATATTTTATTCACTTCACTTAAATATTTGATCATGTCCACACTTATATAACAAAAAAAAGTGGCCACGATGAATAACATATTAAATATATATGCAGTGAACTATATTAATAAAAATTATGATCGCAAGAAGACACATGGTATATTTGGACTTGTCACAAGGTCACGGAGTGTTTAATTATGAATTGATCTCTGTGTAAACCCATGATTTTATTTAGTTGCTTAAATGTGGTCAAATCTGAGGTGGGAAGTCACTAAGTTGTGTATTAAAGTGAAATGTGTGAAATTAGGACATAAGCCTATATAAATGGGATCATGACCTAATAAACATAACCCCTTAGGTTTTGATTATAGTGGTTTTTATGAACTTTATATAAATTAAAATTGATCTTGGTTTACTCAAGTATAAATGTTAAAGTGCACATTATGCCTGAAACACATATTAAAGTGGCAATAGTGGCAACGCGTGACCCCTTTACAGTTTAAGGATAAATTAGAATATCTCCAATAGAATTAAGCTATTTAAATTAAAGTGGCCAGCTTTAATAAAATGGACCAAAACTTTTAAATCAAAGTGATCACGAATGCAAATAAAACTTTGGGATTGGGTTATGAATGCAGCCACGATATGACTTGTGACTAATTTAATTTTAACTCAACCCCTAGATTAGTTTCAAAGTGTGAAATGGACCTTAGAATTTACTGTGAACTATGAAATTCTTGTATATGTTTAGGATAAAAACAAGGGTCGCAATAATAATGACTTACTCAAAACTTCATAAGCAAAGGTTGTGATCATAACTTTGTGATGGTTAACATGTGTCTTTATGATAGCTTGCCTACAATGTTAACAATAAAATTGTATGTACTCTATATAGTATTAAATTGACTTCACTTTTGACTCCACAATTGAACAAAAAACACTTTAGTAAACCTGCACTATTTAAATAGAAGTTGTTCAATAATAAAGTGATGTGTGGTAATTTCTTATATGTCATAGAGTCATAGACTAACGCATTAGGCTTTGATTATGCCTTTTTATCTTAACAGTTAACTCTTGTGACTCCATGCACCTTATCATGATAAATATACCCACATGTCTTTTTGAGAAATAACAACCCTCTTTTGGAAAAATTAATAGACATTTGTTTATTTTAAAAATCACTTTATGTCAATTCATGAACCAATTTCATAATAGTTTCACTGATACCGTGTTCAGTCAGCATGGTCATCCCTTTAGATTTAGGTTTTATTTAAATGAGTAACACAATAATAATTGTGAATCCTATGTTCCTTGTTGCCACTTTGATTGACATTAAAAAATCCTAAGGGTTCACAATTGAATAATTATTTGCCCCATCTATATTATAACTTAGCTTAAGGTACAGACTTGACTGTTATTTAGAGTGAATTTAATATCTGAAAGGATCCATGGGGTTTCTCCAAGCCTCTGATGAATAATGTATTAAAAATATATATGGTGAACTATACTAATAAAATGTATGGTCACAAGAAGACATGTGATGGCTTTGGATTGATCATGGGATCATGGATTACAGGGTCATGATGTGTTAAATCATAAAGTGATCTTCATGCAGACCCATGATTTTATATATTCCACTAAAATATCTAGTTGATTTTATGATGGGAGGTCTCTAAGTTTTATATTAACATGAAACATGTGAACGTAGAAATTAAGCCTATATCAATAGTACCATGATTAAGTAAATATTACCCCTTATTTTTTTATTATAGTGGTTGTTGTGAACTTTATAGATATTAAAAGTGGTTGTGGATTATTCAAGTATAAATATCAAAGTGAACATTAGGCCTTAAACACATATTAAAGGGGTAATAATGGCAAAGCTTTTAAAGTTTAAGTTAAATTAGAATGGACACAATAATCTTAAGATTTTAAAATTAGAGTAGTCGATATTAATAAAATGGATCCGATATTTCAAATCAAAGTGACCATGAATGCAAAGTAAACTTTAGGCTTAGGTTATGAATGTGAACACGGTATGACATGTGACCTATTTAAATTTAACTCAACACCTTACTAGATTCAAAGTGTGAATCAAACCATAAAATGTACTATGAACTATGAAATTTGTGTATCCATTCAAGATAAAGGAGGGGTAACAACAAAACTACCCTCTATAAATCAACAGGTTGGCAAACTCATGTAGTACAGAATTACTCAAAACTTCACAAGTAAAGGTTGTGAGTGTGATGTCAAGATAGTTTCCACATGTTCTTATGACATGTTGATTGAAACATTAACTATAAAATTTTAAGTACTCTAAATAGTATTAAAGTGACTTTGTTGTTGACTCCACAAATAAACAAAAAAATACTTTATTACACTCACACTATTTCAATAGAAGTTGCTCACTAATAAAGCAATATGTGGTAATCACTTATAGGCCATGGAATCATAGATTAATAAATTAGACTTGGATTATGGATTTATAATCTAAAGTCAACTACAATGACTGCATGTTCCCTATCATGACAAACACACCCCCATGTCTTTTTTAGAAACAATTACCCTCTTTTGGAAAAATTAATATATGTTGTTTATTGGTGCAAAGGGGAATTAGATGACCGAAATAATGTTGCCTTATTCCCCAAAAATGCATCATTCACACAAAATCACCAAATAAACACAACAATAATACTTAATTGATTGAAAGAGACAATTACATTCACAAAACACACAATGAAATAAAATCATAACATGGCTTAAACTCTGGTCTTTGTCTTTGTTCTTATTCTCTTCATTTAATATCTTATTCACTCTGAAGAACCTCTTTTATGTGGTTTTTATCCCTTTTATATGTTGTTCCCTATAACTTCAACTTCTCCATAACTACTCTTTGGATCTTGAGATAGATGATCTGTCAAAAGAAATGGTTTCTAGATCTTTCCCCATAAACATTTTTCTCTCCATGAGATTTCTTGACCCATGGCCACTTCCCCTTGAAATCTCTCATAAAAATCTTTCCAATGAGGCAAAAAAATGACTCAATTAGTGGTTGTGTGTGAAATTCTTGGTTATTTGAAGATCTTTACAACTTACACACTATCATGATCATGTGAATAACAATCACTATGAATGAATGATATTACGACATGTATCATGATCACGAAGTCCTCTTCCATAGACTCCTAGACTCTGTGAACTCTTTATGACCATTACACACTTTGCATCCAGTATCCTTGTACACTTTTTGAAATTTGTCCAATCTAAATACTTTATGAATTTGTATGATACATGGGGTGTTTTCGAGGTTAATGGGCTCCATAGTACTCCATACTTAGTGAACCTATGAACTTATTAAATCCACTTAATGAAATGGTAATGCATTCTATCAATTTTTTGGCTCCACCTTTAACTTTCAACCTATACAAGTAGTTTATGATTGTGACATTTATCACATTCCTAAAATTCTAGAATCACACAATCAAAATTTTCCGTCACTAAAGATATCATCACATCCACCAAAAACTTTATGGACAAAAAAACTTGTTCATGAATATTTAGAGACTTATTTGGTCACAAAGAATTTAAAGAACATGTGTGTCTTCCATAAAACTTAGAGACTTAAGATGGCCTTTATTAGAATTAGACTAGGCTTGAACACTTTGTGGCCTCATTCAGGCTTAAATCCTCTATGGTCACTTAATAAAATAAAGACCCTCGATCACTCTAAACACATAGAGATACATGTGTGGCCTTCAAGCATTGAAACTTGGGTTGAAAAAAATTGACCCAAAATGTGATCTCAGAAATTGCCTCAAAATCTTATTGGAAAAATACACAAAAATTCATACTATTTTTTGGAGTGACATGAGATTCCATGTTCACCTTAGATGCTCATGCATAAGAAACCTAGGGTAAATGAAATTGTCCATGAAATCCTACTCAATAACTCGTTATGAGGTTATCAATTGTTATTTTATCTTTAGAAACTTAAGAAGTATTTAACTAAGTTATGTCTTCAGCTGCTTAGTTTGTCCACTTCACTACGTACTCATAATACTTATTACTTCCCATCCTCTTGCCAGTTTGTGTATCTAGGATGGATTCTATCTCTTATTTTTCCTTGACTAATAGTTATTATTTATAATCAATGTTTGACTCTTCCTTTATTGCTTGCTTTATCACATACAGATACAAATCTAACACATTGAAGATTGTGGAAATATCCACTCCATCTAGCAACTCAATTTCATATGCATTGGGTAAAATAATTATGTGAATTTTACAAGGTCCAATTTTCTTCCATTTTCTCTTGTTATATTTACCTTTTAGAAACATCTCCTTTCACAAATGTGCCAATACCAAATCCCAACTTCAAAATTTTATTCTCTTTTTTATTATTAACATTCTCCTTGCATTTTACGTTGCATGAATCTTTCTAATTTATTTTTCACTTCTATATGCACATCATGCATAGCTTGTGCGTACTCTTCACTTTTCACACTTTTTCTACCCATATAAACTATGTTTCTCAACTCACACACACCCCTCTTGTTTTTATACCATATATAATTTATAAAGGATTCATACATACACTTCGATTGATTAAACTATTGTAAGTAAATTTAGCTTAGGCCATCATCAAATCCCATTGATTGGGCTTACCTGCAACCAAAAATATCAAAAAATTACTAAGAATGCAATTCACAACCTATGTTTTCCCATCCATTTGTGGATAATATAGTGCCCAATTTCTTCCATAATGTCCTCCAAAAGTTTCTAAATTTTTTTTTGTCCTTATCTAACAAAATGCTCTTAGGTAACTCGCGTAGTCTCATAACTTATTTGAAAAATAGGTTAGAAATATTTGTGGCATCACTAGTTTTTTTACATGCTATAAAGTGTGTCATTTTTGAAAATATATCTACATCAAAAAAATATATGGATTACCTCATTGAGTTCTTGGCAACCCACAAACAAAATCCATGCTCAATCATACCATAGTCTATATGGAATATGAAATGGTTGATATAGACCATTGTGGTTTCTCTTTTGCACGCTGGCAAATTTTGCATCTTTGTAAAAACCTCTTCCCATCCATGATCATTTGTGGCCAATAATATTGGTCACTTAGTTTTACAAATGCATTTTCATACCTAAAATGATAACTAAACCTTTATTGTGTTTTTATTTCAATAATTTCTCTCTCATTGAACCTTGAGGTATTATTTTACCCTAATAGGATAAAAACTAGTATAATAATTTAAATTGATAAATATGGCATTCAAGCATGCATATAACTATAAAATACTAAAATTGGTTGTAATGATTTACCAAGTTGCATATTCTAAATATAGTAAGTATAATAAAGGAGTGAGTGCTTAACTTTTTGTGTTTATTATGTGACTTTGACTATATTTTAGTAGTGGAAAACAAACTAAATCAAGCTAGTGATTTTGGTTTGGGAATTATGTTTTTATATGTCTAGGGTCATTTTTGTTGGAATTGGGTTAGTATCGATTGTCAATAATAACCTAAGTGGTTAGTATGTGACCTATATGAAAATGAGGGACTATGGTATACAAACACATTCACCTATATTTTAAAGCTTTGCATGTGTGATGTCAAACCCTGATGATGCATGTAACTCCAAAATCAACTTCCTTGAACTTAAAACCCTAAGTGTGCTTATGAGGGTTAGAAACTTGAAAAATCAAGAAAGTGTAATGGGTTGAACTAAACCTAATTGCACCCATTTTATTAATTGATCATTGTCTACGTATTCAATACTTTGAGGAGCAAAATCAAGTCACACATATTTCTCCCACCTACTGTGATTATATAATTTTGACCCTTCATTATATGTATCAGCAAATGATTTAGATTTGACATTTGATAGTGTTTACTTTAACTTGGATTTGGTATGCTTTAGACTTAGTTTGTGACTGTTCATAGTGATAGATTCAAAATTTGATAAAAATATGACACATTTACTCAATGTGCAATAGTGTATATATGTATACCAAATAAGTGTGAATTCCATTATTAAGTGAGACCTTTATTTATATTTATATGGGTCCAATTGGGTAACCTCTCATACCACCAACATGATAGGAAAATGGGTTGACCCTAACTAAATGTTTGATTTTTAAAAAGTATCCATTGTTAGGAAAGGATCGATACCAACCAAATGAGGTCAGTTATTTATTGATGATATTGACCAAATTTGATGGTACCGACCTAGGTACAAGTAGTCTAAACTTAAGATTTGGATATGTTTATGAAGGTTATTAAGTAGGTTTGAAACAAATATAAAGGTTATTATAAGTGAGAAAATTAGGACATAAGGGTCAAACTCATAAGGCATAATGTAGGTGTGAGATAATGGTAGATTAGGCCTATTTTTATGCACTCAAGTCATGCAAGGTAAATGTGTGTCAAGCTTGTCATTATTAAGTACTTAATACCAACTTTTAGTATCTATAAATGTCCCCCATTTTATTCTAGTAATGAAATTTCTAGAGTAAAAAGAAAATATATGCCTAAGTGTGTAAAACACACTTTGTCTTTTGCATGAAGCTCCAATTGTGCAGGTCACTAAATGACAAAACTTGAAACCAACATGTGTAGTCAATGTCCATAGATTGACAATTTTAATTTGAAATGATTTTTTTAAAATTTAGAAAGCAAGGAAGGAGTACAATTATGTGTTAGTGAAAACCATGTGGCCCTTTTAACTTATTTGAGATGATGTTTCTTTGTTGAAGCAATGGAGAACTTGTACTTCATTTAAGAAGCATGTGGAGAGTTGGGGTGAAAGTGCCCAAAATTTGGGTAAGTATCCAAGCCCTTGGTTTGGGAATATATTCCCCCAACCCTCATGAATGTGGGGATAAGTATGCAATGTACTAACACAAATAACTACACAGGAAAGAAAGAATGAACCACATGATGGGTTCACTAAAAGAAATTGAATTAACCATGACATATGTTTTATAGATTCAATTGTATAGTTTTGCTCCAGTTAGCTCAAGTTCACTCCATTTATAATAAGATGCATGATCGAAAGGGAATGAATAGTGTTCATGCCCCCATCATGATCACATGTCTGATTGTATATTTTTGCTCAAGTTCACTTAATGTATAATAAATGCATGATTGAAAGAGAATGAAAAATGTTCATGCCCTTATCATGACCACATATATGATAAGTGTGAATTGGAATGACATCCATTCATCATTCAAATATAAATTGTGTTTTGGTGTATGTGGGCATGAACCAATATCATGCCTCATGAATATGAAAGTGTGTGTATGTGCATGAACCAATATCATGCCCCATGAATATGTATCAATTGATACAAAAGGTTATGCATATATATGTTGAATTCAAGAACATGTATCTCAAATGTGTGTGTATGTGGAAACTTATAATTCATGTTCCTATAAATTATGAACATATACCGATGCATCTACACCTAAGTGTGTGTGAATATGTATTCAAGTCTTTGTAAAGTGAGTGTATATATATGGCATATGCTCCCATAATCTATTTTGATGTGCTGAAATTTTTCATGCAATTAAACCTTATGATATATGAACCATTCTAACTCTTTAAAAATTGTACTCTCAATTCATGGAGGCTTATGTCTATATGGAAAGCACATTGTAATTCACCCTTTTGATATAGGGGATGTGTCATGTAAGTCACTTATCTCAAAACAATATTAAATGGTATTATGTCATTTATAAATATAGCATCAAGTATAATCATGTGAACATGTGGAGAGTATGTCATTATAGTAATGTATATGTCAATCAAGGCATTAATGTAACATATGTAATAAAGGTCATATAAGTGTCATGTCTAGATAAATGTATCAACGAACACACATTAGTAACCATCACTTATATATAACTAAATAATATGATGTAGTAAGTGTGTATGATATGGATCATGGCACCACTCAATGTTAACCACCTAAAAAGGTACAACAAGCTCAATAATTAGTGTCAAACATAATGCTAAATGTCGTATATAACTGACATGAATATGTCACAAAAAATAATGAAAATGGCCACATGTAAGGGACATAAAGATATCATAAACAAGGGGCATAGATATGTTGCATCAAACAAGGCAAAAGGGCCACACACAAATAACATAAAGATGTCACAAATAAGGGACATAGAGATACCATTTTAAACAAGTCCAAGTGCCACATGCAAGGGAAATAAAAATGTTTCAAATAATGCCAAAGGGACACACACAATAGACTAGTATAAATTATCCTATCATTCAAGAGAGTAAAAACATCAATGGAGCATAGAACAAGTAAATATTAGCCTACACCATTCATATGTATCAATGTCACATCATAGTAGAATAACATATCCATGTAGCACTATGTAAGATATGAGTAACTATCAAGACATGTGTAAGCAATCTAAGTAGCTCAATATGGTATAAAGTTCATAGAAAGATACAACATGTAATAGTGAAACTTGTGGAATAAGATTCCCCCACTATTGGCATGGCCACTAACTAGAGGAAATTCCAACATCTATATTTCCATGTGTAACCTATATGTATAGCATTGCACTTGTATATTATCAAATGCATGTGTATGAAAAGAATGTGCCATCTGCCAAAATGTGACAAAGAACTTATGTAAATAGTGTAATCTAGTAATATGTCATGTTCAGGTCCTAATTTTTATTTTTTAAATATTTTGAATGTTTATGTGTTTCTTTATTTTATTTTATTTTATTTATTTTTTAAATATTTGATATTTAAAAAGTGCCAACCAATGATCCCATCAATGGGAGGACTATAGGGAGTGTCTATATCAAATGGTTTAAGGATCCTTTATTGTGGATGAAAGGTACCTGATCTGGGCATGTATAAATTTGATAAGTAATTATGTGTTGTACTATAACTTTCATGATCATTTCTCATAGAATCATGTGTGTGATGGGTAAATATATATGGTTGAGGACTTTATGGGGTATGTTGTATAGTAGTATAATGTCTCACTACCTATGTTTACTATGGAACACATTGAACTATATGTTCTACTAATTGAGTATGTGTTATAAGAGATGATGGCCTTTGTGAGCCCTAAATAATTCTCTAATTTTATGGATGTTGAATAGTTAACTATCGAATAGACCTTGACAATTTTCCTCTAAGCTAGGTGTATATAAAAATCTTGCATATATATAACCATTGGAGTTATATATTGATCTTGTATGGTTGTGTTAGCCAACTGTAATGGTGGTGGGGGTAGAGGAGGAGATACCACTAGCTATAGAGGGTACTCAAATTATACACATGTAATTGTGACTACTTTGTTGTAATGTATGTACTTGAGACATTGGTGCATTGTAGATGGTATCACACAAATATTTTGCATCCAAAGTCATCTTAACAAATGTTAAACACCCTATTAGTCTCGATAAATAAGAATAGAGTGGATAGTATGGTAGAGCCCACATAAAGAGGTAGTATTACGTGTCCAAGGGTATTTTGTTTCCATTCATATAATCCATTAACTACTCTTTATGTATTTTTAAATCATGTTGTATGTATCCAATGGAGTAAATAAGTGTCATTGCACACACATTCTCACTTGAACCATTGTCAATCATGACAATATGTACGGGTTGTCCATTGATATAGGTTTGTATGAATAGTACATGATAATATTAATCATCATCTATAATCTCATTGTCATCAAATATGATCATAGGACATTGTGGTGACATGTTTATGAGTGTACCAATAATCGCATTTATTAGATGATCATATGTTGTAGGTGAAGGATGCATATTGTATGCATAATGTATGTTTGAAGTATCCATAGTCTTTATCATTTCAAGTTTGAGAAATAGATCATTAAATATTTTCAACTTGTGATTTCCATTATTTTGTGGTCTAGATTCCTCTATAGGGGTGCCTAATTCAATAATGTTGTCATCAATAATATCTTGTATCTTATGTCACAATATGAAGCATTTATTCATAAAATGTCCCACAATCTGATGATAGTTGCAGTATGTATCACTATCACATTTCCTTAGTGTATGTCTATTTGCATTGAGATCTTGTGGAGGAATAAGTGTGATAAGGTTGCACTTAAGTAGTTTCTACAACATTATATGAGAAGGTGATGGTAATCTTGAAAATTGCCTCTTTAGTGGCACTATCAATTGTAATTGATTTATGGGTTGTGATACTGCATTAATTATAATCTTTGCCTCATTCTTATTCTCAGTTGGTTTGACCTGGTGCTTGGTTTTATTTGAAACTTCATTGTTGAAGTATTTATAGGAGTATATATATACTTGAGTTTTTCAAAGCTATGAGCTTAACTTCTATGTCCCTTAATGTATGGCATAGCTCATCAAAGCATTTGAATATCTTGAAGATAATTGATGCATGGAGTAATACAATCAAACTTTGATTTAATATGTCTTAGAGCTCTTTTATATCCATAACATTAGTCATGTTAGATAGCATGGTCTTGTATCAAAGTACACCATCATTGATTAGCTCATTGGACCCTTGGTTGAGTTTAGAAATATATGCGTAAGATAGTTTCTCATCAATGTTGATAGAAAAATGTGTTAAAAAATGATCTGCCAAAAGGTTGAATTCTCCTATGGATCGAATGGAAAGGCAATATAACCATTGTTGTTCCCAAAATCTGTCACTTGTTTTTGGGACAACATATCAACTATTTTGGTCTTGCAGGCCAAAACTCTCTCTTCCCTTCTCAAAAAATGTTCTAAGCACTCAAGTTCTTCAATTATTCAAGAATTTTTAGTCAAGGGACTCACAGGTTCAATAGGTTCAACAACTTCAACAGGCGAGCTCTCACAAAGAAATAAGTTTCAACACTTAGGCATTTTCAAGGCTGGTTCAACGCTGAGGTTCAATCAAAAGGTACATCGGCAAGCTTCAAACAAAAGATTGAACCATTGAACCCCACCTCCAAAGGTTCAAAGGTTCAATGACATTGGTAGACTTCAAAGATTTAAGTGCTTTGGCAAGTTCAAAGTTCAACCGCTTCGGAAAGTTCAACGGCTTCGAAGGACTTAAAGAAAAGAAGGCTTCGAAGAGTAAAGGTTGAACTGTTGAACCATCGAACCTTAAACCAAAATGGTTCAATGAGTTCAAAGGTTCAATGAGTTCAATAAGATCAAAAGACTTGAATGAAAGAAGAATTCGAAGAAGAAAGATTGAACCATTGAACTGTTGAACCTTGAACCAAAATAGTTCAAAGTTCAAAGGTTCAATGAGTTCAAAAAAAAAGAAAAGGATCCAAAAACTTCGAAGGACCAAAGGATTCTGAGAAAGAGAATGAACTGTTAAACTTTGAACCAAAATGGTTCAAAGTTCAAAGGTTCAAGGAATTCAAAGTTCAAAAGGAAGCTTCAAGCAAAGGAAGGAAGTGGAAGACTCCAGAGATAAGATTGAAGAGATGGTTCAACCGACTGAACCAAGGAACCGATTAAACCAAGGAGCTGATAGGACCACCTGAACCATTGAACCAATGAACTCCAAAGGTTCAAAGGTTCAAGGTTAAAATTAGTTCAAGTGACCAGTGACTAGTGATGTCCCCATGGATGTCAAATTCAAGGTAATAAAATGTCTGTTTATTTTCAAATGTGGCGCGGACCTGAGAACAAAACTCAGCAAATAGCTGAAGAAAGAGTCAAAAGAGCTAGCAAAAAGGAAAGAGATAGCCTAAGAGCTTAGATCATGAGAAAAGGACAAAATACAAAAATACATGGCAAGGAAAGAGGGAAAGACTAGAAATATATGTGCAGGAGTTATTTCTAGTTGGTGAAACAGTCCACCAAGTGGACATTAGAGAGTGCGAGCACTCAAAGACGTGGCCTATTTTTCTCCATCAAGTAAAGGTGAAGTGGACAACCGCGGACATATCTAGAAACAGACCAGATGACCCATGCTAAGGAAAAGACTTTTGAGATGATTCTACACACCACAATTAAGGTCGATGCCCTGTTCCAGCATGACCCCTTGACTGAACAAAAAATGCATTGAAGGCATTTAATACAGCATGGGCCATTTCATGAAATAAAGCACCCAAGTCTTTTTTGGAGCACTATATATTGTAATCTCTTATTTTATGCAAGGGAGATCTCTCTGATATAGAAGTGAAACTCTGCCCAAATTGAATGGCATTTCCTGAGACTTTGAGCTCAGATTGTTAATCATATTTATTTATTTGAATGAGAAAGCAAGTGACCTTTCAGACTTTGTGTTGGAATAGCTTGTGTTTTTAAGGAAATTGTTCTTATGTCTGTTTCCTAAATGTGTTCTTGTCTATTTAATTAAATAAGTAGGACTAGTGGAAGTAACCAAGAAGGTGTGCTAAAGCCGACTATGGAGAGACTTTATGCTGCAACAATTGTCTTTAGTGTGTTTATTTTCTGTTTTTGTTTAAAGGATCTTGGGATGACTTTGTGCCCCCATTATCCTTCGTATTTCACACTTTGGCAGTTGAGGGGGAGACTTTGTGCTACACCTCATTATGTTTGTTACTACTTCCAATTACTATTACTTTCCAGAAAGAATTATGTTGTTTGTTGTAGACCACTTATGAAAGAAGAGAAGTGCCTTAAGTGTTTTCACTAGAATTATCCTATATCTATGAACATCATCTCTAAAAAAAGAGAGATGAATGGTGTTTTCCTACCCCTGAGTGTTATTTTTTGCATATATATAGTATATAGCACCTCATATTTATAGGGAATCTCCTTATGTTGTGGCTGAAATAACCTATTTTGCCCATCAGTTAGTTGGTGACAAAATATTCACCCAACAGTTTTTGGTGACTCTGTTGGGGATCGTTTTGTGCAGTTTGAAGTCTCAAGCTTCAAATTGAAGTTGTCCCTGTCCTTATCCATTTCAAGTTTTACACTTTGGCAGCTCCATGCTATACAAGAAACTAGAGATCTAAAGGTGTTATTGACCCTATTTTTGAGTTGGTGCAACAGAGCAATTTTGAGTTATTTCCTCCACAACCTCACCTTCAACGAACTAGGAGTCTTCCTCCTACCAACACCAGGTTACCAACACAAGGCAGAGCTTCTTTTTCCTCTGCTAGTAGAGCTTTGCCCATACATACTCCACCCAGATTTGTTATCCCCTCTTTCCATAGTCATACAATGGTAATTCAAGGCACTTGGGTTAACTCTTTTGGTCCACTCAATCTTACTCCACCTCTACATGAGCTACCACGCAGTTCAAAGAAGAATTTTTCCAAGTTCTTTGGTGATGGGAGAGTTCATCTTGATGAACATATTACAGCCTTCAGCATAGCCTGTGGTGTGATAGGCGTGGAGTATGAGGATGTAGCAGTTAGGCTATTTGTGGAAACATTGCAAGGCACTGTTGCAGACTAGTTCTATCATCTGCAGGCCCAGACTATGACTGACTGGAACACTCTCAAAGCCAAATTTGAAGCCAGGTTCAAGCCTATAGAAGATGTGCATGCCCTGTTGGCCCAACTCACACAAATGAAGAAAGAGCCTCATGAACCTATGAGGGACTTCATTGCAAAGTTTGACAAGTTGAGATATAGGATTCCTACGATTGCTCAGCTAATAGCTGAGAACCTTAAATGTTTTTCATCAATTCTCAGCTTCTAGAAGTGAGTTTTCTGCTAAGACAGGCTGACCACATAGACCTTGATGTTGCTCAGGATTTGGCTACTGAGGTGGAATATGATCTCATCTTGGTGGGAAAGATAAGGAGAGATCCTAACAGAGGTAAATCTTCTTCATCCTCTGAATATCCATTTACAGGTACCACTGATCCAATGGTGCAGAAGCTAGCAAATGAGTTGCTAGCTCTTAGGAAGCAAATGGCACAAGGGATGTCTTTTGCTCCTTCATACAGAGAGATACTAAGAAGAAATTTTCCCAATCAGTCGTACCAAGGCAATGCTACCAAGAATCAAGGGCAGCCAAATCGTCTTCCTCCCCTATAAGGGAAACTTGCCATTGAAGCACCTCCAACCAATTCAGCAGTTGGATATCTTGAAACAAAATTAGATTTCTCATTCTAGCCTGAATTGAACCTTGAAAATGGCATTGATCTCTTCACAGAGGACCAAGAAGAATCAAATGGAGACTCCAACATTGGTTTCCTAAATTACCAGGATGAACCCAGAAGTAAAGGTGAAGCACTTGATGGATCATACACTGTATTCACCTGGTCCCAGAACCAGTCAGCCCAGCAAGCTGATAAGAAAAAAATAGAAGAGCATTCTCAACCAGTAATTTCAATTGCTAAGCGGGGAACCACTCTACCTTTTCAATCAAAGGACCCGATGATCGCTAAAAATGTAAGTACATCAAGTATGCCTTCACCTTCAACTTCAATTTCACAGACTAGTACCCCCCCTAAAAACTAGAAGGATGAACTCCCTTCCTCTGTTCTTAGTCCATTTCAATCATTTGACACAATTGACCATACTAAGAAGACTAAAATTCAAATGACTGAGTTTGAATATTTGCAATCCAACCCTGAGCAATTGGACAGGTTGGTTGAGTGTGTGAAGAATAAAGCGATCCCTGCAAGACAAGATGTTAAGAAGGTAACTCATGATCACCCAAAGAACATCTCCATCCCAAACAATCTTGTCATTTCTACTCTTACTACCCCTAGGAAAATAGATCCTTTCTATGTTTCCCTATTGATAAACGGTCACAAGCTGAGCAACTGCGTCATTGATTTTGGAGCTTCAGACAATGTCATGCCTGCCAATGTAGTGAACTCTCTCAGCCTCACTTTGACTAAAAATTTTGGGAGGTGTTTCTCCATGGATAAAAAATAAGTGTCACTTCTAGGACAGATCAAAGATGCCCAATTTGCATTCACGGCCTTCCCAGAAAAAAGAATTAAAATGATAGTCTTGGTGGCCAATGTCCCAACCTCATACAGCATCCTTGGGTGAAATTTTTGCAAGGACATTGGTAGTGAATTAAGCATGGACATGTCTGAGGTAAGGATCCTTGTCAAAGGCATCATGCAGAGGTTGCTTCCTGAGAAGGAGGCAAAATATATTGTCACCCAAACATCAGCCCTTGAAGCTCAAATTCTATTTGAGTCTTCAGGAAAGAGTAAATTTTTTCTATCTACAAAGGATGTCCCTACTTCATCTGATGAAATTCTTGTAGGTGATAATCCAAAAAGTTCAGATAGGACAGTAGGAGAATTGGTAGAGCAAATTTTAGATGCAAAAGAATCCTCCCTCCCTAACCAGGAGGAATCTAAAAAAAGATCAATTTTTGATAATGGCGTATGGATTTTGGAATTTGATGGGAGCTATTCTTCTACCGGTGCTGGAGCTAGGATTGTTTTAATATCTCTTCAAAGAGATATTTTTCCTTCTTCATACAAATTGTAGTTCAGTAACACCAACAACACTACCGAGTATGAATCTCTGTTACTCAGGTTGAAGGCTTCTCAAGACAAAGGTATCAAACTCCTTCGTGCCAAAGGAGATGCTAAACTGATGGTTTTCTAGGTGAAAAACTTGTGTCAAACTAAGAATAAAAGATTGCACCATTATCATAATCAGGTATGGGACTTCCTTGAAAGTTTTGATGCTTTCAATATTTATGTAGTGCCCAGAGAGCTTCATAATCATGTAGATTCATTGGTTGTCTCTGCAACCCTCATGGTTCCTCACTAAGACTTTGAAGAGCACAGTTACACTATCAAACTGGTCTTTTGACCAAGTGTGCCTAATAAAGCTAATAATCAAATCATGTGCTTCACTAGACCAGAAGAGCAATAAGTTATGGTAGTGGACCATACTGATGTGTGCCAAAGTCAGGAAAAGAAACTCTTTGCCAAGAGAGCAAGGATTTATGGTTTTCATATTGGAGACCATGTCTTGCCATGGGGCAAGAAGAGAGAACCAAAAGGAGTGCACAGAAAATGTGATTCCTGGTGGAGAGTTTCATTCACCCATCACCGATTCTAGGGAAAAAATGGTTTCTTGCTAGTTTATCAGGATGGAATGTCATTTTTGTTGTTTCACAGTGGGCAGCATCTGAACCACTTCAAATCTTGAAGTATCAAATAAGATTACGTTGTACATATGTATATTTGTATAGTCTTTAGTTCTATTTTATGTTTTTCATTTTTATTTATTTTTTATGTCTTTCTTTTTGGATAACATGACTCCGTAACCCAATGGAATACTTAAATGCACTAGAGATTCTGGATTCTACTCCCTTCAATTGTTTTTACAATCAATGGAAGTTCCCCAATTGGAGCCAGCTGTTGTTTCCAAAATTTGTCACTTATTTTTGGGACAACATATCAACTGTTTTGATCTTGCAGGCCAAAATTCTCTCTTCCCTTCTCAAAAAATGTTATGAACACTCAAGTTCTTCAATTATTCAAGCATTTTCAGTCAAAAGACTCGCAAGTTCAACGATTTCAACAACTTCAACAGGCGAGCTCTCACAAAGAAAAAAGTTCCAACACTTAGGCATTTTCAAGGTTGGTTCAACGTTGAGGTTCAATCAAAAGGTACATCAACAGGCTTCAAACAAAAGATTGAACCATTGAACCCCACCTCCAAAGGTTCAATGGGTTCAAAGGTTCAATGACATTGGTAGACTTCAAAGAGTTAAGAGCTTCGACAAGTTCAAAGTTAAACTGCTTTAGAAAGTTCAACAACTTCGAAGGACTTAAAGAAAAGAAGGCTTTGAAGAGTGAAGGTTGAACTATTAAATTGTTGAACCTTGAACTAAAATAGTTCAATGAGTTTAAAGGTTCAACGAGTTCAATAAGATCAAAATACTTGAACAAAAGAAGACTTCGAAGAAGAAAGATTGAACCATTGAACTGTTGAACCTTGAACCAAAAGAGTTTAAAGTTCAAAGGTTCAATGAGGTCAACAGAAGAGAAAAGGATCTAGAAACTTTGAAGGACCAAAGGATTTTGAGAAAGAGAATGTACCATTGAACTTTGAACCAAAATGGTTCAAAGTTCAAAGGTTCAAGGAATTTCAAAGTTTGAAAGGAAGCTTCGAGCAAAGGAAGGAAGCAGAAGATTCCAGAGATAAGTTTTAAGAGATGGTTCAACCGATTGAATGAAGGAACTGATTGAACCAAGGAACCAATTGAACCAAGCAGCTAATAGGACTACCCAAAATGTTGAACCATTAAACCAATGAACTCCAAAGGTTCAAAGGTTCAAGGTTCAAAGTGGTTCAAGCGACCAATGACCAGTGACGTCCCCGTAGACATCAAATTTAAGGTAATAAAATGCCCATTTATTTTTAAATGTAGCATGGACATGAGAACAAAACTCAATGAACAACTGAAGAAAGAGCTGACTCAAAAGGGAAGAGATAGCATGAGAGCTTAGATCATGAGAAAAGTACAAAATATAAAAATATGTGGCAAGGAAAGATGGAAAGACCAAAAATATCTGTGCAGGAGTTATTTCTAGTTGGTGAAATAGTCCACCAAGTGGACATCAGAGAGTGCAAACACTCAAAGACGCAACCTATTTTTCTCCATCGAGTAAAGGCGAAGTGGATAGCCATGTACATATCTGGAAACAGACCAGATGACCCATGCTAAGGAGAAGACTTTTGAGATGATTATGCATGCCACAGTTAAGGCTGATGCCCTGTTCCAGCATGGCCCCTTGACATAACTGAAAATGTATTAAAGGCATTCAATGTAGCATGGGCCATTTCATGAAACAAAGTGCCCAAGTCTTTCTTGGAGTGCTATATATTGTAATCTCTTATTTTATGCAAGGGAGATCTATCTGATATAGAAGCAAAACTCTGCCCAAATTGAAAGGCACTTCCTAAGACTTTGAGCTCAGATTGTTAATCATATTTCTTTATTTGAATGAGAAAGAAAGTGACCTTTCAGACTTTGTGCTGGAATAGCTTGTGTTGTTGAGGAAATTGTTCTTATGTCTATTTCCTGAATGCATTCTTGTCTATTTAATTAAATAAGCAGGACTAATGGAAGTAACTAGGAAGGTGTCTAGAAGCCGACTATGGAGAGACTTTGTGATGCCATAATTGTATTTAGTGTGTTTATTTTCTATTTATGTTTAAAAGATCTTGGGATGAATTTATGCCCCCATTATCCTTCGTATTTCACTCTTTTTCAGTTGAGGGGGAGACTTTGTGCTACACCTCATTCTGTTTGTTACTGCGTCTAGTTACTGTTACTTTCCAAAAAGAATTATGTTGTTTGTTGCAGACCACTTTTGAAAGAAGAGAAGTGCCTTTAGTGTTTTCACCAAAATTTTCCTATGTCTGTGAACATCATCTCTAAAAAAAGAGAGATGGATGGTGTTGTCTTACCCCTGAGTGTTATTTTTTGCATATATATATAGTATATAGCGCCTCATATTTATAGGGAACCTCCCCTTGATGAGAGGAGAGATTTATCCCCTTTTGATGTGGTAAACCTGCACATTTGGTCA
The DNA here is from genome assembly GCA_037957365.1 of Torreya grandis. NCBI lineage: Eukaryota > Viridiplantae > Streptophyta > Pinopsida > Cupressales > Taxaceae > Torreya > Torreya grandis. The sequence goes on along the minus strand of JARHVA010000106.1, from coordinate 5,891,434 downwards.
ACCAATCTCCTTATGTTGTGGTTGAAACAACCTATTTTTCCCATCAGTTAGCTGGTGAGAAAATATTCACCCAACAACCATCACAAAGCATAGTTGTTGAGACTTCACAGAATTAGCTTGGTCAATAGTTTGTCATATTATTCATAATCTAAGAATGTTGTGTGGATTGATCAAAGGTGTTGCTTTGCATCACCTTTACCTTCGTATAGTGGAAGTTTAGGAGCTATAAAGTATTTTGGTAAAATATAAACTACTATATTTAGGGATAATGGGAATTAATAGCTCTAAATACATATTGCTCTAGTTGCAACACCTTAATATGTAGATCTATAACAATCTGCTCAAGGGAATGTGCAGGAGCTAAGGTTGGTGAGGTAACATGGGTAGTCATCATGGGAGGGGTAAATGTTACATGTGTAGGAATAGGTATGGAAATATATTGGGATCCTTGTGTTTCCCTTACACCTTGGGTGCATGTTATATATGTCATTGTAGGTGTAGATGTAGGAAAAATACTAATGGTAGAGGTATGAATACCTGAAGTGGGAATATTAGCTTGAAAAGATTGGTTGATATTGTAGAAGGGGTCATATTGTTCTGCATATATTAGCTTGATCAAACTTATTCTATTAATCTCTTGAAATATATAGCATTACATCAATCTAATGTGGATTTGAATTAAGATATTTAGTGAATTCTTAATCATCTATGGCATCTAGTTGATATGTAGTACCTATTTCATGAGTATTATCCTTCTCAAAATTCATAATAAGTCTGTCAACATGTTGTGTAATATGTACTGTATAATCCATAGAGGGAGTAGGAAAAACAAAGGAGACTAGGCATGCCCTTTAGCCTCTCGTGGTTACAAGATGTAGCTTAGATTGGATGTTTGCAACAATATGGTTTGAGGAAGTCTTGGGATTGTTCATTGTTAATTTTAGCCTTATTAGTTTCTGCATCTTCTATGTATCCAAAACCTTATCATCCTTTCTGAATAAATATCTTGGTGGGATGAATAATGCATTGTGTATTTTTTCCCAATACTTCTCCTATATATCCCGTTTTCTGTAAATATTTAAGCCCAAAACCATATTAGGTCAAATGTGTGTCATTAGTTCTAAAAGTGATTTCCTTACAAAGTGTTTGAATATTGAGATTCAAATCTTTAATTTTATTTTGAAGAGATTATACTTGAATTTGCACAACTATGTTAGATATGGTACTACTTAGATCATGGTTATCCATAAGGTTCCCCCTACCTTTTAGGATAGTGGTAGCATGTTCTTCAGAGGTAAAGCAGTTATCACCACTTTTATGAGAGGTTGGATAAAAAGCATAAGAAAACATAATAAGAGAGAAATTATGGTTTTGGGGATGTTAAGGCATATAAAGGGCACAAAACCCCATAATATTGAAGAATTCAAGTATAAGGATGACCCATAAAATTAAAGAGAACACAAATGAATAAGAATCAGGTCTAGGAGACTCTAAGGTTGAAATATGAAACCCTAAAAGGATGAAACCCTAATGGATACCTAGGGTTTGACATAATTTGATTAGTTTATATGTTCACCAATATGTTTGACCTTAATTTAGTTTTAGAAACCCTAATAAGATATAAACTAGTGGAATAAATCAGATTGTTAATTATGATAATTAAGAATGCATCTAAATGTAAAATACTAAAATTGGTTGTAATGATTTGATAAGTGCCATATGTTAATATAGTAAATACAACAAAGGGATGAGTACTTAACTTTTCTAGTTGACTATATGATTGTGACTATATTTTGGTAGTGCAAAATAGATTAAAGTATGTATTTGTGTTTTTTCTAGTTCAATAACTATGTTTCTATTTGCGTAAGGTTAGTTCCATTGGATATTGGTTAGTATCAATTTTTTATACTGACCTGGGAGGTAAGTACTAACCTATGTATAAATGAGGGATTGTGACCATACAGCCACCTTTTCCTATCTTTAAAATCTCAATATGTGTGATGTTAAACCCTTGTATTGTGCGTAACTCCAAAAATCATCCTCTTTCACCTTGAAACCCTATGTATGCTTGTGAGGGATAGAAAACTACAAAAACTGGGAAAGTGTAATGCACTAAGCTAACCCCAATCACCCTAATTTGGTTATTAATAATTACTTACATATTTAATACTACGAGGAGTGAAATCAAGCCACATTTAGTTATCTTGCCATTGTAATTGTGCAAATTTGCTCCTTCGTTATGTGTATGTATATAATGATTTGGCTTCAATTCTTGATAATGTGTACCTTGACTTGGATTTGGTATGCTTTAGCCTTGGATTATGACTATTCATAATGATACATTTACAATTTAAGAAGAATAGATCAGATTTTCTCAATGTGCAATAATGTATAGTTGTGTACTAGATAAGTGCCAAGTCCCTTATTAAGTAAGACCTTGATTTATATTTATATGAGTCTAATAGGGTTATTTATCACGTCATTGATATGTTGGCGTATGGGATGACCCTAAATAAAAAAATTATTTTGAAAACCAATTGTTATTAGGAGATGATCAGTACTAATTAGATTGGGTTAGTATCAACTAGTGATACTGACTGAACTTAAAGGTAATGACTTTTATATAGATGGAATGAAATAAAGGTTTGGATATTTATAGGTAGTATATTAAGAAATTTTGAAAGAGATAATGAGGTTATTGTATGTTTACAACAACAAATTGAAGGGTAAAACTCATAAGGTAGCATATAGATGTGAGAGAATAGCATAGTAAGATCATGTTTGTATGTTCAAGTCATGTGTGGTAAATGTGTGTCAAGCTTGTCATTTTCAATTACTTAATATTATATTTTAGTATCTACAAGTATGCATAACCTCTTCTTCTTAAATAATAATCCGTCTTGAATCATGTACTCTAACCATGGAGTTTTTTCCATCTATATGGAATTTTTGAATTTTGTCTACATCCTGTAATTCTTAATCATCTTTATACAATTGTTTTATTAAATCAAATCCAATGATTTAAACTTTGAGCTCATTCACAACAATAGCTAGCCTACTCAAGGCATCCATAGTCATATTTGATTATTCGCTTCTATGATTTAATGTGTGTGTGTGTGAGAGAGAAATTCCACCCATTTCATATGCCTTTGATTTAATTTGCCTTGGTTGTTTATAAATTATAAAGCCTGGTGAGTTGTAGACAATAAAAAATCTTTTGGCATCCAATATTATCACCACTTTTTACAAACTTGTGTTATTATGTAAGCATGCAATTATTCACTAAAGTATGTGATAGGCTTACCCTAATTTGAATATTTTATTTTTTTGCTTCATTTAATTATTCAATAGAGTATGTAATATGCTTACCCTTTTGACTCAACATTGCCCTAATAGTTATTCCAATTTCATCACAATATACTTGGAACACACTACAAAAATCAATCAATGCTAATACTAGGTTTTATTTTATTCTTTTCATCAATGACTAAAAGTTATTCTTTGTTGCAACTATCCAATGAAAAGTATTTATATCTCCATTCATAGTTTTTATTATGGGATCACTCATACCACTAAAGTTTCTAATAAACTTTAAATAGAAACTATTTTAAGCCATGAAAATTTGTGGATTCAAATATACTCTTTGGTGAATACCACTCCAAAATTACATTCACCTTTTTACGATTTATCCTTAAACCATCTCTTGAGATTACAAATCTAAACTACACTAGTTCCTCTTGCATGAAGCTACATTTGTGTAAATTAATCAACAATTTCTCCTCTTTCATCTTATCCAAGACCAATCGTAAATGTTTCAAATGTTTTCATTTTGAATGACTAAAAATCAAAATATCATCCAAATAAACAATCACAAACTTACTCGTGAATGTATTTAATACCTTTGTCAAACTAAATGGCATAATTAGCCACTCATACAATCCATATTTGGTCTTGAATGAAGTTTTCCATTCATCACCTTCTCTTATTTGAATATGGTTATATTCATTCTTAAAGTCTATTTGATTGAAGTACTTGTCTACATTCAATCAATCCATTATTGGCAACGTACATTTGTACTTAATAGTGATTTTTTAGTGCACATGAATATGTGCACATCCTCCATTTTGTGCCCTTTTTTTAGGTGCTAACACAAATGGAATTGAAAATGGGCTCAAACTCTCTCTAATCAAGCCTTTGTCTATTAACTCTTACACTTATCTCTTTATTTATTCTTCCTCGATTGGAGTTAATCTATAAATTACCTTGTTCAAAAAGCTTGATCCTAACACTAGATCCATATGATGGATAATGTTTCTTGTTATTAAAATTCCATTTGGAAAATCACTTCTCACAATATCGACATATTATTTGAATAAATCATAAATTTTGACAAGAAGATCACTCACCTTTGTGGTTGTTACAACTTGCACAGGCTTCGATATGAGAGAAAAATATGTTTCTTCTGTCTTTGACACTTTGATGAATTCTTTACCGAAAACCATCATTACTTTAGATTTTTTGTCCACCTCTTCTCATTTTTCCTTCAATGGACTTGATGTGAACCTATTTCCATATTTCATTAGAGTGTTAGTGTTCACTCATACATCATGCACAACCCTTCTATCATACTTCAATGACCTTCCCAACAACACATAATACACATCCATAGGCATAGCGTCACACAAAATATCATATTTATATGAGCCAATTTGAAATTTCACCACATTGTTTATTTACTAGCACTTAGTTGCCTTTAGACAATAATGAGACCTTGTATGACATTAGATATATTGGTATTTTGAGTCCAAGGTTTTCCACCTTTTCATTAAACCCCATATTATTTATATTACCACTATAATAAATACCTTAAAACTCTTACCTTCAAATTTATAAGTAGTTTGGAATAGAAGTTTCCTTTGTGTTGATTCATTCACCTCCTTGCTTGGTTTCAATAGCACTCTTTTCATCATGAATGCCTCCCCTTGTTTTGGCTCTTTAGTGTGTGTTTTAGAATTAACACTTTATTCATCACCATGAGTAATATGGGTTATCCCTTTAGTTCTTATGTAGATGTTCTAAGCTTCTTCTAGACACTTAAAAGATCTATGTCTAACATACCTATTGCACTTAAAGCACTTACCCATGAAACCTCTATCTCTTCCTCTTCTAGAATATCCTTTCCCTTTAAAATAATAGTTTATTTTTATTGTTTTTTGATTTGGAGAGTTGTTTTCTTCTCCATCACAAGTTTTGTTTCCTCTTCATTCACTACTTTTCCCTCTTCCTCTTGAAGAACTTCCTATACCTCTATTATTCATATGTTGCCTTCTTGATAATTTTTATTCTATCTTCGAGGCACATTGGTAGGTATCTTCCACAATTCTCAAGTTCAACAAATTGTTCTCATATTGAATGGAAATACATAACCCATTCACTTATATTTATATATTCTTTGGATCATCTTCCACACGTCCAACTCTTATAGTGAGTCGATATAACTCCGTAGTATATCTTTTGATGTTCATCTCTTTTTGTCTTATATTTTTCAATTTTTTAAACAAACTCATCTAGTAATCAAAAGGAGAGAATTTAGCCTTCAATTTCATCATAATTTTATCCCAATATTTGATTTTATCCTTACGTTTTCTTTGTCTCACATGGTCACACCATAAAGATGCATGACCTTTGAATTTTGTGCAAGAATTTTTCACCTTATTTGGCTCTTCCACTAACTCATAGGAAAAGTATTTCTCTATTTCTATAATCTAATCTATGATTCTTCTAGATTTAAGATTATATTATAGAAAGGGGTGTTTAATTTTGGTTTACTACTAAGTTTTTTCATAGCTTTGAGAAATCCAATTTTAGCTTCATTGTTTATATCTTCTACTTCTAGTTCTTGAGCTCCTACTACTCCTTAATATTCACTCACATCCTTAACATGCATCCCTCATCTTTGTGTTTTTTTTCATGGCTTCCAATCTTGCTTCGATTCCTCTCATCAATTCTACCAAGTCTACAACTCTAGGTGTCCCTGATCTTGCACCTCTCCTAATAGCATTACCTCAGTGTGCCATCTCTCTACCTAATTACAAGTTTCTCTTTCACAACTTGAAAATGACTTAAATGGAGTCTTTAGACATACAACTCAACAATCAAAAACCTTCATCTTATACTAATTTGTGTAGATATAAATTATGGGGTAAAATTAATGGTTGTCTTACTCCTGTTTAAACTTTTTTGAATTGAAATAAATCAAATGAATAGATCTAAACTATTGAAAATAAAATACAAGAATGTATAGATATAAACATAAAATATATAATTTACATGATTGAAAATTAGATAAAAATATTAAATTGATAAATATATACGTAAACCTCCCTCAAATTAGCTTTATGTTAATTGTGCAAGTTAGTTGTGACTAGAAACTGACTGAAAAGACCTACAAAATATGTCACGATCGAAACCATGAATTCAAATTGTTCAAGGAGAAGGTCATGATAGAAGGATGGGGCCACACTAAGCCATTGTCTATTGACTATGGTCATATCTTCATTAAATATGTGACTATTTTTTTGATTTAGGTACATGCACCTATCTATGGGGGTTTATTGTCTTACTGTGTGTGTTGATTTGTTGCACGAAAAACTTGTAAAATAAAAACCGTAGATCTTGTATAATAAACATAATAGAGATAAAATTACAAGGGGAAAATTAGGTAATGAGAATAGTCTATTTACCCTTAGAAAAGCTTATGTAATTTTAGTAATGTGTACATAGCCCAAAAGGGCCTCAAGTCAATGTAGTTCTCCCTTCTAGAGTGAGTCTGTGAATATTAACTTTACTATATGAATGCATCTAGGTATATTGACTTAATTGATTAACAAATCAACCTACAATAAAATATATTCAACTTGGCCTATAACTATTAGAATGCTTCCAAATTAGAATTGGAAGAAATAGTGCTCTTTTGCTCAGTGTGTAGTAAAATTTGCCAAGTGATTGCTAGATGTATTTTGAGAAGCCTTTATGTATTTACAGAGAGGAATATTTTGAATATTTACACTAACTGACCTTGCTAAATTTTTAGGAGGGGTAAAATATAATGTCTCAAATATAAAATGTTATTGTTGGAGCACGGGGGATAAGGTCGCACTAGTGGACACTGCCATAGTGTGACCCTATCCTATAAAGATAGAGACTGCTAGAAATGGTCTGATAAGTGTATGAAAGTAGATTAAGGATGTCTAAATGATGTTATGAATATTTTCAATATAATTTTTAATATAGTGAATACTTTTGTATAGATTGTTAATGAAATGGCAGGTAGGCCAAGTGAAGGAAAGGTGCCAAGATTAAACATTCTCAAGCACTTAATGATTAAATTTGAATGTTGATAACTCCCCAACAATGAATGGCTTAAAAAAATCACACAAAATTATGAGATAAACATAACTGACAATTATATGTCATTTATTAAGAGAGACAATTACATTCATAAAACACATGGTGAAATTAAAGTCATAGTGGGTCTTGAACTCTACTTTTTGTCTCTGTTCTTCTTCTCTTTGTTCTTTATCTCTTCTTCACACTTTAGAACCCATTTTATGTGGTTGTGATCCTTTTTATCTACTAATCCCTGACACTTCCACATCACCAAAATTTCCCATGGGTCTTGAGATAGACGATTCATCACATGAAACATTTTTTTGATCTTTCTTAGTGAAAAAATCTCTCCCCACGAGATTTCATACCCCATGTCCACTACCAATCAAAAGCTCTCATCAAGAGTTTTCTAAAAAGGCAAAAAAATGTCTCAACTGATGGCCACATGTGAAAGTTATGGTTTTTTTAAGATCTATGTGTTACACACATTATTCTATGATTTTATGAATAAAAAATCACTGTGAATGGATGAGATTATGACACACATCATGATATCAGAGTCCCTTTTCATGGAATCTTGGAATCCATGAACTCTTTGTGACCATTGCACACTCTATGTCTCATGACTTGTACACTCCATGAAATCCACAAAACCTAAACACTATGTGAATCTATATGGTTTTTGGGACCTTCCATGAAACTCCATACTCTATGGACCCATGAATTTATCAAATCTACTTAATGGATTGGTCACATGTCCACTCAAAATTTTGGCCACACCATTGACTTGTGGCCTATATGAGTGGGTCATGGTTGTGACACTTGTCACAATCAGGACTCTTAGACTCAGAGATCACTTTTTTCCATAGTGAACTCTTTGGATATGTTGTAAATTACAAAATAGTTAATGATCCTATCACTTCTATTATAAATTCCAAGTAAAAAAACTTAGTCACGAATACTTAGATAATTATGTGGTTGTCAAGAATTTTAAGACCATGTGTGGCCTTCATATAACTTAGAGACTTAAGATTGTATTTGTTAGACCTAGACTAGGTGTGAACACTTTGTTCCCTCATTGAGGCTTAAATCTTTCATGGTCAGCTAATAAAATAGAGACCATCGATCACCATGAACACACACACACACACACACACACACACACACAGATATATATATATATATATATATATATATATATATATATATATATATATATATATATATATATATATAATGGACTTCAAACATTAAAACTTATGGTTGAACAAATAAATGTGACATGAAATGTGATCTTAAAAACTACCTTAAACGCTTATTGAAAATTTACACAAAAAATCCTACTATATTTGGGTGATGCAAGATTGCTTGTTCACCTTGGATGCTCTTGCATCATTTATTTGAAAAATCACTTTTCTGTCAATTTGTGAACCAAGTTCGTAACATTTCCATTGATTATGGTTTGAATCAACATGGTCATCCCTTTAAATTTAGGTTTTAATTAGATGGGAAATTAATAATTCCTAATCTTAAGTTCACTGATGGCCACTTTGATTACCATTATAAAATTATAAGATGGGTTCACACTTGAATAATTTGCTACCCTATCTATATTATAATTTGGCTTAAGGTGCAAACTTGGCCATTGTTTAGAATGAATTTAATATCCTAACAGGTTTGTGGGGTTCTCCAAGCCTCATTGTGGTTAAATCAACTTCTTTGTGACTTCGTCAATCCATTGGACTTATGCATTTCATGATTTGTGGCCAACTGATTTAATTTAAACTTTGACCCCATTTGACCCTTTAATTCCATTAGCCTATGATTATACCACATGTCCCTCTATAAATGTAGAATTTAAGATCTTATGTGACATATTTTGGTTACCTATGACCCCTTTTAATTTCATTTACTCAATGGGAGTAATAAATGTGACAGGTTCCAATTGGCTACTCTGAAGTGATGGGTGTCAACTTTATTCACTATGAAATACAGTATATTGATGTTCCACATGGCATCACCACACAGTAACGTTTCCATAGAGCTCACTTTTTCCATATTATTTATTTCATAGTGGTTTATATATCTTTAACCCAATGGGAGTAACAAACATGGTAGGTTCTTATTGGCCATGAAGCTCATAAGGTTGTTTCTTTAATATGAAGTTCATTGTGTACTAAGTGATCAAGTTAATACATAAATTATGACATGCATCAAATTTAGTCACCATGAAATGAATTATCCTTGTTGCCCATGTGGCATGATCAAAAGGTATCAATTTCATAGAGTTCACTTTTGTTCATTATGTTCATTACAAACCTATTGATTTATTCAATCACTTTTTATATATGTTGAAATCTGACTGTTTTCCCTTTTAAATCTTCTATAGCCTCTCAAAATGGCATGTGATAAGTGTTATGTCATCACTTAATCTACTAGTTTGTATCCTTTGTGACATCCTTACTTAGTTATGATCCCTTTTTTTTGCAAGTTTTAGTGGCTGTGTCTTTGTCGAACTGTCATCAATGAAAATGTGCAATCAGGGGAAGCATCCTTTCGATATAGTGGTGGTGGTTGTGAATTATTTATTCTCAATCTTCAAGAAAAATAGTGCTCACCTTAGTTTCCATTGTGAAAATATTAATATTTTCCCTTTATGTCTTATGGATGACTTCACAATTCAAATTATTAATCACTATTAACTAATTTGAGACCAATGTGAATTGAATCTATTGTTTACCATTTAATATTTCCCCTACCACATGCTTTGTTCACCTTCAAATGTCGCTTGTGTTTACTTTAGTTTTCACTATGAAATGAAATCCACCTGCAAACTATATTATTGCCCATTGATCTTTGCATACTAATTTTAATTTGCATTTGAACTCAAGAGGCCATTTTGAACATAATTTCAATTGAATTCACATTTGAAAAATCTCTATGTGACTATCCATGCTCATTTTTACAATGTTGTGATTTTTTTTGAATTTTTGATGTGGTGATGAGTGCCAAATTTAATCTTTATGAAACAGAGTATCATCATCATCCATGTGGCATGATCACGATGTATCGAATTGGTAGAGTTTGATTTTGTTCACTATGTTCATTATGGACTTGTTGATTTATTCAATCACCTTTTATATATGTAATCTGACTATCTTCCCCTTCGACTCTTTTGTGGCCTCTTAAAATGACACAAGACAGGTGTTGAGTGGTCACTTTATATCTATTATGTCCATGTTCATATCTTATGTGGCATCCTTACTTTGTTGTGATCTCATTCTCTTCACAAGTTTTAGTGGTCAAGTCTTCGTTGAGTTGTCATCAATGCATATGTGATTAATGGTGATAAATCATTGGTCATAGGGTGACATAATTCATAAAGTTTCCCTTTGATTTATTGTGGTCACTCACATCTCATCACATGGCAAATGTTTATTGCCTCAAACTCACAGACTTTGTGTTGACCATTTTTTACCCAACAGGCCAAAAATCGGTCCCCCTCTGCCCCTGTTGTGATAGGCTATTTTAATTTTTCATTTTGGCTTGAATCTGGCGATTTCTACGAACTCTGTAGGTTTTGGTGATTTCTACAGATTTCTATGGACTCAGTAGGTTAGTCTTTTGGTGCAAGGAGGATAAGTTTAGAGAGTGCTAGGGTTTACAAGGCTTCTTCGGGCTCTGGTCTAAAGGAAATCACAGTAAAATTTGCATATTTGAACCATTAAACCGGTTCAATGCCTTAGTTCAATGCTTGGTTCAATCTGTTCAAGTTCATCACTTGGTTCAATCAGTTCAAGTTCAACACAGGGTTCATCGATAAAGTTCATCAGTTGGTTCAATGCACTCAAGTTCAACGCTTTAGTTCAAAGGCTTGGTTCAATGGCATCGGTGCACAATGGTTGAACCGTTGAAATAATTGAATCATTGAACCAATTTTGGTTCAATGGCTTGGTTCAATGGCTTGGTTAAAGGGTGTGCCCTATAGCCGGAGGGCAGGCCGAAGGATCAATTGCCCTTGCAGAGGGTAGTTCAAGATCTAGAAGCCCTTCTGGAAGGCAAACACTTTAAAGGAAAGGCCGCTAGTGCAGGGGGAAGTCAATGAACCCACAAAAAAGTTAAAGCGGTTGATTCTCATAGATTTTTTGTCTGCGGGGAAAAAGCCCGAAACAAAGACTCGATGACTTTTGCCAAGGACGGTGACGTCCTGAAAGCCATCAAATTTAAGCAAGCGAATTGGCTGTTGGGTGATGGCCGCGTGAACGTCAAATTTAATGCAGTGAAATATTTGTTTATTTTTGACCTATTTGAGTGTCAAGCATGGAAAAGGCCTAAGGAAAGCAGTGACCCGCCAGAAGATCACCCCCGAGGGCTGAAAAAGTAGAAGAGACAAGGCAGGGAAAAGACAAAAGTGCCAAGAGCATGGAGCAGGCAGATAGTCCAAGTGGTGAAGGGAAGCACCGATTCAAGAAGTTATTTTGGCAGATGATACAGAGCCTACGAATTGACCATTGGGAGGTGCAAACAACTAGCAGTGCAACCAGTTTTCTTCATTTTGCATTTATGAATAGACAAACCATGTAATCACCTTGAAGAAGTGGCCTTACAATCAAACAAAGGGTGCAGCTCATTGATGTTTTGAGCAGCTTGCTCTTTCCAATGCTTGTAAGGCACATGGGCCACTGACAAAAAATGAGCACCAAAATCTTTCCCAAGAGGAGCCAATTTTCTCTTCCTCTTTCTATAAATTGTAAACTTCTCTTTTGAGAAGAGATCTGACTCTCAGCCTTAAGGCAAAACTCTGCCCAAAAATCTCTCGGGCTTGTAAGGCAGAGCTGCCAGAAATTTACCTTGAATTGAAACACAACATTTTTACCTCCATTCTGAGTTTCGCATCTTTAATATGTGTCTATGCCTTGATTTTGTATTAAGTCATTTTCTTAATGCTTCTGCAGAATGATTTTAGCACGTCTGGTGCATTTTTGAGTTTTCCTTTTACAGGTCTGTCAGAAGTGTCCCTAGAGGAGTATAAGTGAAGTGGATAGGCTGTTGCAGCGTGTTTTAGAATGCCTCTAGTAGTTATTTCCTCCCTATATCTCCATGGACCCCTAACCCACTTATGTAGAAGGTTTTCTCATGACAGATGAAGTGTATAGGCACTGGTTCTCGGTGAAAAGTGTATGTTTGGGCCTGAGTGGGTCACACTTTTTTGGTGTATCACCTTTTCTTTTTTAGGCTTAAGCTTTGTTTTCAGCATCTCTCTCTCCCTTTTCATCCCCCCCTTTTTTTTAATTTTATTTGGTAGCAGTAGGAGAAACCAGGGCCTAAAAGATACATCATAGGGAGCTAGCCCTCATCTAAAGACTCTCCCCTCCAGCTTCACCAGTCCCACAGGCGAGAGGGGAGTTTCCATAGTTGCGTGAGGAAGGTAGGAGCTCGGCCTCCTGCCAAGGGTGTAATCTTCTGCGTCAACAGTTTTGGCACACCCAGTGGGACCAACTAGGACAAGTTGTGTCCAAAGAGTTGAAGAATTTTTGGTGTGTTCTTCAACCGACCATCCTTTGGAGGCTTTTACATCATCACCAATGGCGATTCCAAGTTGAATCTGCTATTTAAGCAGCTTGGTGCCATTAAGAAATCACTTTTGTATGTATAATTCTGTTGCACAAAATCATGGGTCTTGTGTTCCTTCATATGACTTCGATCAAGCTCAAGACTTTCAGAGAATCACCTCAAACAACTCTCCTAGTTGCCCTTTAATGATAAGAGAAATGACCCTAGAATTTGAGAAGCAAATGATGGAGATTGATAGACTGGAGGAGTAGTACGAATATCAGCAGGAGCTGATGTATAAAGAGGAGTGTTTGTTTAGGCAAGCACATGTATTGCAATCCCAGAGGAGGAGGTAGCAAAATGGAGAAATCCATTTATTCAAGGAAGTTAGCCTTGCATGCCCCCTCCTATCCTAAAGAAAGCCCCTTCTTTTACACCAAATCCCTTCTATCAGATAGCACTTGCTCACTCCAGCTCATCAAATGCACTTGCTCTCAATCTTGTGTGCCTAGCTTTCTAACACCAGAGGGCATCAGAACAACCTCCCATGGAGATGAACCTTCTAAACTCCTTAGATCATGAATCTTCCATTGGGGGGAGTACCATGAGCCAGCACGTCCCTCTTCTAGAGACTCTTCTGGTGCATCAATAGTATCTTCCTAGCATTCTTCAGCGTCCCCAAGTTTTTCAACGTGATGTGTAGATTTTGAGTTAGAGGAAGGAATACCAAGAACCAGCCCAGAGCCTTGAAGAAGATGATGCTGGTGACCCTCAAGAAAGACTCTTTTAGGACAATCTAGCCAAGCAAATTGAAGATTTAGAGGCTAGGATGAAGCTGCTTCTTGAAAGAGAGTTTGAACTTCCAGACTTTGTGGAGGAGCCCCAAGACCTTGGAGAAAACAAAGTTGCTGCCTATTCACAGGAGCAAAATTCCAATTTCGAGATCCTGAACTGGGGGAAAATAGTAGAATCATGGGGCAGGAAGGAGGAGAAGCAAGGTTTTTTTCAAAACCTTAAAGAACACGAGACTGCTCCTGCTCATGATGACGCTGGTGATCTCCAAGAAAGGCTCTTCCAAGAAGATCTGGCTAGGAGAATTGCAGAGTTGGAATCCAAAGAGAGATTCCTCAGCCAATGTGTGATAGACAGTTCAGACCCAATGGCACATTCTATGTCTGAACACACCCCACCTACACATTTCCAAGAGAGGTATCAGGCTGCACCTGATATTGATGAAGTGTTAGCCAAGTGGAAGGAGGAGAATCATTTGATTCTAGCTCAAGGACTGCCTCCTCTTCCACATGTTTTTTCCACTTCACCCCTTCTCAAGGAAGAACCTGTTATGTAGGAGGTGAGTGAGGAGCAAAAGATCCAATCTATAGTTTTTCATGAGGCTATCATGGGCAATAATGATGAAGAAATCATCAACAATGGAGAAGACGCAATTCACGCATACATGAAGATGTTCCAGAAATATGAGGAGGAACAAAAGCATGGTGAGCTCTCTTCCCCTCTATTTGATGAACTTCCTTGCTGTTTTGATGAGGAGGACGACTACGCTGAGGAGCATGAGTTGGAGGAGGATCAGGAGAATACCTTTGAACATCTAGAGGTCCTGATCTTTGAGGAGGAAAAGGAGAGGTCTGTCTTCCTAGAGGAATGCCTTGAAGAAAAAAGTTTTGAACAGAGAGGCGATGTTTTATGGGATGAGCAATCATTTTGTGATACCATTTCAGACATCACAACAGTCACCCTTCTTCAATAAGGCCAAAAGGGAGCAGAGGATGAGTCTGACAGAGTCTTCAACGAGGTAGAAGGAAACAAGTCAGATCATGATGCATTGCAGTGGAGTTGTACATATCAAAGGGCTAATGGTAATGAGCCAGTAGCCATAGATTTCTTGGTGAAGAGCACCAATATGAGGGACCAACATTCAACAAGCTTCCAAGGACAAGTAGAGTACACATATGTTGGGAGCATGTTTGAATTTGATCCACTCGGATATAAGTCAAACAAGGTGACAGGCAAGAGGAGTAGGTCACCAACTCTCTTTTTCATTCAGCTACTTGCCTACCACCATAAGTCTTCTTGCCAGGAAGGGGACTTAAGAAATTTTTCTTTTGATCTAGGAGGGAGGCAATTATTCCTGGTTAGCTGTATATAGTAGTTTGCTTTCAGTTGTCTTTCCTGTTTTCCCTAAGTGCAGTTTGCACAGGTAGTGTTTTTAGCCTTGTGTGTTTCCCTTTGTATGTGGGGTAAGAAGCTTCATGTTTGATTCTTGGATCTTTGAGGTTGTTGCTAAACTTTCTTCAAAGCTGGATTTGACTCCGTGCCCAATGGACTACAAGGCAACTGGTCTTTAAGCATAACAGGCATGCTTCCCCTGGGAGTCACCAATTTTTTGACCATTTTTTGCCCAACATGCCAAAAATCGGTCCCCCTTTGCCCCTGTTGTGCTAGTCCATTTTCATTTTTCATTTTTGCTTGAATCTGGCGATTTCTACAGACTCTGCAGGTTCTAGCAATTTCTATAAATTTCTATGGACTCAGCAAGTTAGTCTTTCAGCGCAAGGAGGATCAGTTCAAAGAGTGATGGGGTTTACAATGCTTCTTCAGGCTCTGGTCTGAAGGAAATCATAGAAAAATTGGCATCTTTGAACCATTGAACCGGTTCAATGCCTTAGTTCAATGATTGGTTCAATCGGTTCAAGTTCAACGCTTGGTTTAATCAATTCAAGTTCAACACAGGGTTCATCGACAAAGTTCATCAGTTGGTTCAATGCACTCAAGTTCAACGCTTTAGTTCAAAGGCTTGGTTCAATGGCATCGACACGCAATGGTTAAATCATTGAACCGTTGAACCAATTTTGGTTTAACGGGTTGATTCAACAGCTTGGTTCAAGGGTGTGCCCTACAGCCAGAGGGTAGGCCGAAGGATCAATTGCCCTTGCAGAGGGTAGTTCAAGATCTAGAAGCCCTTGTAGAAGGCAAGCACTTCAAAGGAAAGGCCGCCAGCGTAGGGGGAAGTCAACGAACCCGCATAAAAGTTAAAGCGGCCAATACCTATGGATTTTTTGTTTGCAGGGAAAAAGCTCGAAACAAAGACCCAATGACTTTTGTCGAGGACGGTGACATCCCGAAAGCCGTCAAATTTAAGCAAGTGAACTAGCCATTGGGTGACGGCTGCATGAACGTCAAATTTAATGCAGTGAAATATCTATTTGTTTTTGAACTGTTTGAGCGTCAAGCATGGAAAAGGCCCAAGGAACGTAGCGACCCACTAGAAGATCACCCCCAAGGGCTAAAAAAGCAGAAGAGACAAGGCAGGGAAAAGACAAAAGTGCTAAGATCATGGAGCAGGCAGATAGTCCAAGTGGCGAAGGGAAGTGCCGATTCAAGAAGTTATTTTGGCAGATGATACAGTGCTTGTGAATTGACCATTGGGAGGCACAAATAGCTAGCAGTGCAACCAGTTTTATTCATTTTACATTTATGAGTAGACAAATCGTGTAATCACCTTGAAGAAGTGGCCTTACAAGCAAACAAAGGGCACAACTCATTGATGTTTTGAGCGGCTTGCTCTTCCCAATGCTCGTAAGGCACATGGGCCACTGACAGAATGAGCGCCAAAATCTTTCCCAGAATGCGCCAAGTTTCTCTTCCTCTTTCTATAAATTGTAAACTTCTCTTTTGAGAAGAGATCCGACTCTCGGCCTTAAGGCAAAACTCTACCCAAAAATCTCTTAGGCTTGTAAGGCAGAGCTACCAAAAATTTACCTTGAATCGAAACACAACATTTTTACCTCCATTCTGAGTTTTGCATCTTTAGTATGTGTTTATGCCTTGATTCTATATTAAGTCATTTTCTTAATGCTTCTGCAGAATGATTTTAGTACATCTGGTGCATTTTTGAGTTTTCCTTTTACAGGGCTGTCAGAAGTGTCCCTAGAGGAGTATAGGTGAAGTGGATAGGTTGTTGCAGCGTGCTTCAGAACACCTCTAGTAGTTATTTCCTCCATGTATCTCCACGGACCCCTGACCCACTTATGCAGAAGGTTTTCTCATGACAGATGAAGTGTATAGGCGTTGGTTCTCGGTGAAAAGTGTATGTTTAGGCCTGAGTGGGTCACACTTTTCTAGTGTATCACCTTTTCTTTTTTAGGCTTAGGCTTTGTTTTCAGCATCTCTCTCTCCCTTTTCATCCCCCCCCCTTTTTTATTTTATTTGTTAGCAATAGGAGAAAACAGGGCCTAAAAGATACATCTGCTGGGGATCAACCAACAAACTTGATTACAATTAGTAAGCAACTAAATATGGAATTAGACCAGAATGATAAGTAACTAGAATCAGAATTGGCAAAGAACAATAGATATAAGAAACCACCCTGAAAACTTGTATTAAACTCTTTACAGAAGGAATTACAATTGAAAAAACTTCTTTTCTTCCACACCTCTCTCAAATGTGCAGATCTCTTCCTAGATCTCTTTCCCTCAAGAGTTACAATCAAATCCAACAACCTGGATTGATACACATATTTTACAATACTGTTACATACCAATTTTAATAAGCTATGAAGATCTATCCCAATATATAATATTAGGAAACATGAGCATGCATTTACAACCATTAGATGCACCTCCTAATCAAGGGCTCAAATCAGTCTTACTAAAGATAGAGATGTAGACTGAAGACTAACACTTAATCCTATCATGCAAACATTATGTTCTGTCCACGAAAATAGCATTCTGGATGCATAGGTGACCGATGTCGGTCCCTGCCTGTCTGCCTGTGATCGACGTCGGCCGATCCATGACCGACGCCGGCATCTCCTGGTCGACTCCTGACCGACGTTGGTCGCTCTTGATCGACGCCGGTGACTGTGTGACTCCTGCAAATTTACACAACGCTCATTTGGTGAAGCTTTTAGCTCCACACCTTAACAACATCAGAGGGAGCTAGCCCTCATCTAGAGACTCTCCCCTCTAGCTTTGCCAGTCCCACAGGCGAGAGGGGAGTTTCCATAGTTGCGTGAGGAAGGTAGGAGCTCGACCTCCTGCCAAGGTTGCAATCTTCTGCGTCAACACTTTGCATAGTGGTCACAACTTTGTTTTGAGTTTAATTATGTGGATTTATTAAAAAAATAAGTCTGATTTATAATCTTGGTTCACATCCACACCTACATAACAAATTAAAAAATGTCACTTTGAACAATGTTAAAACATATTAAAAATATACGCAACTAACTATATGAATTATAATTGCGATCACAAGAAGACATATGGTGTGTTTTGACTATTTTGTAATGTACCTAGAGAGATTATATTATTATTGGGTGGAGATGTTGACACGTGGCATGCATACTCTTAGTGAGTATAATATATGGAGTCATATGGGTAACTTGTGGTATTAATTATATTGGGAAATGTGTTGGTCTACATTGAGATTAGGAGTTTATCCATCCATTATCAATGATAGAGGTAGGAGGGGAATATCATTGTAAAGGATATCAAGTAAGTTATGGAGTGTTCTATTCGAAATATAATTGTGGAGTTATTCCTTCCTAAAGGAGTATTATATAGTGTAACCCTGCCTTAAGGGTTATCATTCTATTTTAGATATATTTTATATTTAGGCATCTTGGCCCACTAATATATTTTGTGTTGATCTCCAATATGTTTCATACTTATATGTGAGGTTCATAACATCTGGTATCAGAGCGACGATTTGAGTAAAGTGGGAGATTTTTTATATTTGTAGATTTTTTTAAAGAAGAATGTAAGTTGCTTACAAAAGGTCATTCTTCCCACACAGTTATCCAATTCGAAATTTTTTTTGTGGCTATAAAGAGGACTTTGAAAGTTTTCTGAAAAAGTGGTCACACTAAGGATTCTGAATAGTATCAAGGGAGATATAACAATCTGAAGTTGACCATGCAAACTTTATTTTTGACAATTTTTTTATGTACGGCCTATGAAAAGAAATTTATATATTTTATTATGAGTGAGCAAATCAAGTTCTCATTTTTGCAATTCAAAGTAAATATTCATGTCTAATTTTCCACATATTTTTAATGCTAGATATTTGTTAGTAGAGGAGACCTAATGAATACAATAATTTTTGAAACCCTGGTTTTTATGAATTATGGATCATGGGGTTTCCATTATATTTTTATGGAGGTGAGGACATTAATGCTTGAGAATAGATGTTCAGATTTAAGAAGATCCATTTTAATTCACATTCGTGGCACTCAATTTTTCTCGTTTCTCTTTATGGTCCTGCATTAGGTTGGTACACTTGAGTGCAAAAAGAATGGAATAGTTTTTCATGGGAAAAATAGAACAAGCTTTCCTAGATAAATGGGACGTCAAAAAAGAAAATAATGACAAGGAGGCAAAAATGGGGGATGAGGTAGAAGAAGAAAATACGGGTTTTTGTAATAATGATGAGCAATATAAAGAAATGAAATGAGAGATGGAGGTTAAGGATTCCACCAATTTAGCTTTAAAGAAGGGAGCTTCAATATGTCAATTCCATGGATGCATTCAAAAAGTTGAGGCTATTACATTTATAAACCCAAACAACTGATATAACTTCATCAGTATTGGCTTAGCCAAATAATTGCAGGTTCAAGCAAATAAAATCAAGGACACTCAACTAGAATGTAAGAATGTTTAATTTTTGAAGATTTAAAGCTTGCTATAGATAAATATGTATTGAATTCATTTTTTTATGTTTTGGCTATGGATGGTTTGGATATGGTTCTTGGATGTCCTTGGTTAGAGACTTTGAAAACAATTACTATTAATGTACAAAAAAAGTTCATGAAGCTTTGGTACAGGAAAAAGAAAGTCACTTTGCAGGATATCACATTTAGTAAAGAACAAAGAAAGGTTGAGGTTGAGCATGAGGATGAATCTAAAGATGGTGAAGAAGAGTAAAACAAAGATTCAAATGAATAAAAATATGAAGAAAATGTATAATAAAATAAAAATAATTCATGTACTCAAGAGACAAAGGCACTAGAAGAGGATATGTTTGACAAGGTCAAAGTATCATAAAATGATACCAAGGTTAAGGCATATAGACATCCACATCATCATGAGAGGCAACAATCATGAAAACATGTTAGGGAGTTTCACACTAGCAACTATTATGGATGTACATAGAGTCAAAGGAACAATTATTATGGTTATACATGGACTCGAAAGAGCAAAACATGTGGAACATGGAATCATAGGAGTAATCAATATGGCTATGCACGGAAGCCAAGGAGGAACAACTTTGGTTATGGATGGAATCAAATTAATACAACATAAATAGGAACTAGGTTCAAAGAGCTATCACCCATCAAGATCACATGTGGGTGGTTGGATGATCGAGCATGGTGACAAGTGTGTAGTGCTTTGAGGTACACTCACTATTCGACTTCTTCTCATTTTTGATGGTAAACATGCTAAGGGGGATGGGATGCAATGTACCTAGAGAGATGCCATTATTAGTGAGTGGAGATGTCGATATGTGACACACATCCTCTTAGTCAGTACGTTATATGGAGTCATATGGGTGACCTGTGGTATTAATTATATTAGGAACTGAGTCGGCCTACATTGGGATTAAGAGTTTACCCATCCATTATTAGTGATAGAGGTCTACATAAGGAGGGTAATATCATTATAAAGGATATCAAGTAAGTTGTGGAGTCTTCTATTTGAAGTATAATTGTGGAGTTATTCCATCCTAAAGGAGTATTGTATGGCGTAACCTTATCTTAAGGGTCATCGTTCTATTATGAATACATTTCATATTTAGGCATCTTGGGCCACTAATATATATTTGTGTTGATCTCGAATATATTTCATGATTATATACGAGGTTCATAACATGGACATTGGGTCATGGAGCACGACACATGGTGTGTGGTCTATGGTGGTCTGTGCACAGACCTCTTGATTTATATATTGTGTTTGATGAACAGTTAGGTTCGTGCCTTAAGC
Organism: Torreya grandis; assembly: GCA_037957365.1. Taxonomy (NCBI): domain Eukaryota; kingdom Viridiplantae; phylum Streptophyta; class Pinopsida; order Cupressales; family Taxaceae; genus Torreya; species Torreya grandis. Next base: position 5,870,498 of record JARHVA010000106.1, on the reverse strand, counting down.
CTTGCTTTTGAGTCGCCGATTTTAAATGTGATGCGTGACCAAAAAACCTTCGCTTAAGCCAACTTGGCATTCCCAACAGAGTCACGAAGCATGTCAGTTCACGAAGTCATGAGAGGCAATATAATAAGTCGCGAACTTGTTACTTTATATATTTCATTTTAATATGCAATCTGATCCGTAAAGGGGGTGGTCACTAAGTTATATATTAATACAAAACGTGAATTTGATCTATTACTTAAGCTTATATGGAAAGGATTGCAAATTGTTCCCTTAAGTTTTGATTAAAGTGATCGCAATCAACTTTATTAAAAGTGGCTGCAATATTTTGGAATGTAGAACTTTAAGTTTCGGTCATACATGAATGTGTGTGCACACCAAATATTTTTTATCTACATTACTTATTAGTAGATAAAGTTTAAAATTCGTCTTATAAGCTTATATGGAAAGGATTGCAAATTGTTTAAACGTAGCCCTTAAGTTTTGATTAAAGTGATCACAATCAACTTTATTAAAAGTCGCTGCAATATTTTGGAATGTAGAACTTTAAGTTTCGATCATACATGAATGTGTGTGCACACCAAATATTTCTTATCTACATTACTCATTAGTAGATAAAGTTTAAAATTTGTCTTATATAAACCACATCACACTTATGAATACACAATTCTCAACATAAAAAATACTCATTGCTTTACGACGTTTCTTGTTCATACGAAATTCCTAATTCATGAGTAAGAATTCCCTCAATAAAAATATATTTCTTATTAATACTTTCTATGCCTAACCTAATTGAGATAAAGTCACTTTATCGAAAGCTCTTGGTAGATTTAGGACTCAATATAGAAGTAACCCTTTTCCTTTATGGTAAAGGAAAAGGATAGTGCTCCACAAGACAACAATAATTTTTTGGTCAAATCATAGTAAGCAATAAAATGGGTAATATTCCCGAGTAAATTCCATTTGGTGGGCCCTATGAGTTGTTGGACTAAGGTATAACTAAGGGGCGGGCAGCCCCATGCACCGACTTTGTCAAAATCAAGAAAAAATGAAAAAGTACCGAGGTTCGTGCTCGGAAAGAGTTCCAAAAAATAAAACGGTGCGGGCGGCGTTGAAGGGGCCCGCCATTCTCAGTCGCGGTCGGTGGTAAAGACAAAAAGAAATTCAAATGTTTTACATGTCCTAATAATATTATATTCCACGTATTCCAAAATTGGATGTTTTAACATTATTTTTATTTTTATTTTTATTACATATACAAATATATATTATATCCTTCCATGGTATTCCAAATTTGTATATATTTAAAATTATTTTTATTTTTATTACATATACAAATATGAAGGTTTGCGTCTCATCTTGTAAGGTCTCTCCTCCCTTACCAAACTTTTTTAAATAATTTTTATATTATATTAAATTTTGAAAATCTCTTTAGGATTACTTTTGAGGGGGTTGGCACAAGTTGACAATCAATTTTTATATTAAGGTTAGTTTTTTATTAATATTTTATAGTTGTATGATCATATTTATATTTTTTTGATGTAAAATAAATTATAAAAAATTGTAAAAGATTATAATAATATATATTATCTTTAATATTTTATTTTTTTACTATAAATTATATTAGTATTTGAAAAGTAATGCTAAATAAATAATCGTCATTAAAATTTTATCATGATAAGTAGGGTCGATAACGAAATTTAGTCCCCGCCACCCATTTTAACATTTGAGTGTATTATGAATAAATAAACATACACTAGTATTATAATACAAATACTCAAAATTTTGATGGGGCTAAATACGTAAACGAAAATAATAATTAACCTAATTAATTTATTTTTAAAACCAAATAAAATGATGTGACATATAAGGTTAAGTGATGTATCTTGAATATTAAGAGATTTGGTGATAGTCATTACAACTTGAGAGTGAAAACGAGCACTTAAAGTAAGATAGAGTTGACCCGAAAAAAAGGTGTCAAACAAAAGATGTTGTATGGACTCTATAGATGCTCTAAATAACATTTAGACTATATTCACCTAATTTTGGTTTTCAAAAACCTAACTATTTTTTTGCACCTTCACTCAAATAATTGGGAATATAGAATTCTTCTTCTTACTCTGATTTGGTACCCTGGTACGAAATATTAAAGAAAACAACATATGTTTTGAGCTTTGTGTTATACTAAGGAGTCGCTGAGCTAGCTTAATATTTGTCAAGTCCCTCAACAATATACAAGTAGATACTAAAATATATTATTAGACACTTGATAATGTCAGACTTGACCTACATTTATCCTATATGACTTCTGCATCTCAAAACAACTCTTATTTGCCTTCTCTCACATTCGTGTGCTTCATTCACTATGAGTCTAACCCCCTTGTTTTCTTGTCAGTCACCTATAAAGACCTTTTAGTCTATGTCAAACCAACTAAATATCTTAATCATATGTTTCCAAATCATCAAATTTGCATTTTTGTCTCCTGGGCATATACATTAGGCTTAGAAAAATTTCATTGACAGAACTATCTTGAGGTAAATGTTACTATCCCTCATCCAAAAACAACTATTTTAAAATCTAATCAAACCTTATGGGTCGACCCATTTACCTAGCAGGTTTATGGTGTGAGAAATTACCCAAATGGACTCGTATAAATACAAATCAAGGTTAGGTTTAATAACTATATGTGAGTCACCTAACACTCATATAGTACACATCTATATACACTATTGTACATTGAACAAACCAATCATTAGGAGCAGTTATCAACCAACTCTCAAGTACACTACACCGAGTCAATAACAAACATTTTCAAGTGTCAAAAGTTATATCACTGGGTGTATTCATATAACAAAGGAGCACAATTGCACATTCACGCAAAGGGAAAGAATTAAGTGTGGCATGACTTTTCTCTTCAGAGTATTGGATACATAAGCAACATTCAATCATTGACGATGGTGATTGGGGTTAGCTCAGCGCATTACACTTCCCAAGTTTTTACCCTTCACAAGAAGACATAGGTTTCAAGGAGAATGATATTGAATTTTGGGGTTATGCACATACTAAGGTGTTAGGATCACACATACAAAGCTATTGTAGGTAGTTAAAACAAACTGTACGGTCATAAAGCCTTAAAATAGCCTAGGACAAGAACATCAATTTGCAGTTAGATCCATTAATGGTTTCACCTCGACTTGACATTAGTGACCTTGTATGCACACACAATCAATTCCATATCTAAGCAACTCACATGTTTGCTTCTAGCCCCTTTCAATTATTAGAACTCAGTCACAATCAATCAACAAACCAAAAAAACTAAGTACCTTGATCTCTTCAATATTTTTTATATTTAGCACATGCCACTTATCAAATCAATTTCAGTGTTTTATATTCAGATTCATGCTTGATTGTCATACTTTACAATCTGAATTATATTCAAATTTATATCTTAATTAGGGTTGTATAATCCAAATCAGGGTAAAATAATACAATATAAAAAACAACACATTGATAATTATAATAATTCATTAGCCAGGCAAACTAATGTTGTGCAGTGTGTCTTTAAATATGAACTTCAATGCTTCAAAGAAATGCTCTAATAATTACTTGATTTATCTAAAATACTTGTAAATGATTAATAGATTTCCATGAAGAACAATGATTTATCTTTGAGTGTTACATGCCTAAATGAACCAACATTCTTAGTTCAAATTTAAACCCTTTGGGTGCACAAATTGATATCCATGCTTGAAAAATTAAAGACAGTGGGATAAGGGTCGCATGCACAAAGGGGCGGAAGGGCCCAAACAATCATGTCAACACTATATAGGTATCCTTTAGACATGTCTGGAGCCTAACTACACACTCTAAATAAGGAGGATAGAATGGTGGAAACTTCGATGAGGGAGAAATTGACAATTAGAGGGTGTTTGGAGAAGGTGCAAAGACCACCAAAAATTAGCAAGTGTGTAATTAATGCCTAATTTAAGCCAATAAAATTACACACATTTAAAAAACATGCAAGTTAACAATTAATAAGTGCGTACGAATTTTTTTAGGTGTCTACACTAACCCACCACTAATATGCATTTTCATCAAACTTAACTTAGAGAAATTATACATCTCATACCTATTTATATGATTGTCATCATATTAATTACGTCTCACCATGTAATGATAAAAGTGTGTGCACCCAAAACAACATCTACAAGATGGGATATCTTGACATTTGTGGAGGGCACATTGGACGCTTTCCAAATTATGTCTTACAAAAAACTATTTAAAAATTTAATTGGATTAGGGTCCTTTCAACCCACATAAAATTTTATTAGACTTTTCTTTTAACTTAAAAGTCACATATCTATACATCATCCCCCATCACATATACATACACTTTTAACTTAAACATTACATATCTATATACATCATCACTATCACATATATATACTATCACCATCACTATTACCATCACAATCATCATCAAAATTATATATTCATTATAAATTTTAAAAAAATTATTTTTGTAAATTTTAATATTATAAATTCACTTGAATTTTGTTATATTAAAATTATTAATTTTAAAATTTATTTCATTTTAATATAATATATTTTAATAAAAATTCTACACATTCTTTTTATGCATCTAAATTTAAATAAATGTTAGATAATATATTAAGTTTCTAACATTAATAATTTGTGCCAACCCCTTCAATTATTATAACAAGGCCGTCTAAACCTAACATATCTTGAAACTGCCGGTCACACTTCATTAAAAAAAAAAAAAAAAAAAAAATAACCATACTATAGCCTTTCATTTCTTCATTTAACGTATGAAATAATAATGGCAAACAAAAATAATTTACCTAATTATGCTTTAAGATAATATTATTTTACAATTAATGGTAAAGCAGCCATTTTTCTTTTGCTTTTGTAAATTTATTACACAGAAAGATGAAAGTCGAAGGGATCATTTCTGTATATCAAGCCCTCGGAGAGAAGGCAAAACAACCTCAGGCGAGTTTGTATTCGAATTCTGTACAAATCGGAGCTGTTTAATCGCGGGATCGTTTGCTTGATTTTTTGAGCTTTCCACAGACCTATTTTTTGCCCTGTTTGGTGGAGTTTTTAGCTGAATCGGCTTAGCTTTACACAGACTGCTTAATCGGTAAGCCTAATAAGATCTCATCCCTTTTATTTACTAGCGCAAACTGGAGGTCTGTAATATTTCGTTTTAAGTGGTGAAACTGTGGATTAGTTGATAGATCTTCAGATTCAAGAGAAATTTTTAATAATGTTTTGTTAAATTAGTTCCCTAAATTAGCCGAGAGAAGTGCGAGGAGCTAAAGTTTAGCCTGAGGGAGCTATGTATGTGAGTGTATTGGATGATTTAGGTTTTTAGTATATGTGAAATTTATTATTTTTCAAACGATCTAGGGGGATGAAGTACTCTTTATTGAATTTAATGTAGGAGCTAATATGTTGTACCGATTTTAGCTCTGAAGGAAAGATTTGTACTAGTTTAATTTAGGATATTGATGGATTGCTTTTCTTCATCTTTGATGTAAAGTATCATCGTTAAGACCCTTGATTGCTATTGGATGATCTAATTTGTCTTTGTTCTTCTGCCTGTGTCTTTGCCATCACTTCTCACTGGGGTTATATGTTTAATTTTTTTCAATAACATCAATTCATTTACATTCTTGAGAGCTATATTTGGGTGACTTTGAACCAATCCCCAATTAGGTAGAGAAAGCACCAAGGTTAGTCTATCGGGTATTTGCTGTTTACTTAGCCGAGGTGATTCCTCATGCAATTCGGTGTAATCTCCACGGCATTGGAATCACCTGCCTCAGGTGACCAGTGTGTATCTCCTGCTGGTGAGTGTTTCTGCAACCTGGGTTTTGAACCTCAAGCCTCCCAATAAAACCGTGTTAGGTTTTACACCGATGCACACCAGCTCAAAATCAACTTTCTGTAATTGTAAGGCAACTGTGACTTCAAACAAGAACGATTTTCAGATTTAAAGTGCTATGTTTTTTCTTTTTTTCTTTTTGTTTATTGGGGAAGGGTTGGATTTACTGACTTATTCGAAGTTATTAATCTAGTTACCAATTTGAAACCAGGTTTTCAAGCAAAATTGAGCTTTATGCAAGGTCTAATGAAAGTCTTGTAAGAATGTGATGATTACAGAACTAATGATCTCCAGTTCAGCAACTTGCCCTCCTCTGCGTGTTTTAATGATATAGATACCATTATCTTTTAGTGATTTGCATGTATTCTTAACAACAATCAGTACTGCATAATGAATTTTATATATGGGTTCCAGTCTTTTTTTCCTTCTTTGATCGCCAGTGCCCTATTCCTGTTAGTCTTCTGATTTATGCCCTGGAATTCACACCATAAATTTTCCAAAATACAAAGAATCTTGAGAACTGTGTACACGCTCAATTGAGCAAAGACCTTTGCCTTCATGAAACGTTAACACCCGATGGCTTGGAAGGCATTGGACACTGTGGCAGAGATATCATTTCTTCTTCTTTAATGAGGAAATATAATGAATTTTTTTATACATTTGTGAAAGGGTTGGAAATCTTAGGTGGCCAAGGTTAAATTGTGTAGAATCCATATTACTCAGAGTTTAACAGATTGCTGGCCATTGGAAGTCACTTGATGCCTAGTTCTCCTTTATAGCCTTTGATGGTTGTTTGTGCCATCAAGGATCGGTTCTGTCTATGCCGTTGACCAATATTCAATATTTTAGAATAAGGAAGACTCACCTTAATGGTGGTTGAGATATAATATGCATTATATAAGGTTTAGTTAATGTGCATTTCTGTTTATTTATTTTTCGATGCTATGAATAATGACATGCAAAGTTGAAAGTTTTCTGCTTTATAAGTTTTTAGTCTTCCTTACATTATAGATTCCAAGGTCAATGCTTAGTACCTGAATGACTTTCTAAAGACACCAGTATACTGCTTAAGGATAACTTGTGAGAAATGCAGCAATATTGCCAGCACCACGTGGGAGATTTTTTTTTGCAAAAAAAATGGCATTTATATTACATTAAAAAAATCAATGTACCCCAAGAAGAGCTTGTATCATGGGACTACCTCTTCCTACCCAACCAAGAGGGGATAACATATCTGGTTGCATGCCACAATCAACAGATGCGAAATATTCCTTTAAATAAGTGCAGCCTTTGGCTCTAAAATGTTTTATTTCATGATTTCCCTATTGAGGTGTCCTTTGGAGAATTAGATCAATTGAGCCATTGAATATTTTATGATATTCCTATGTTCGTTTTCACTTTCAACGGTTGCAGTTGAAGCACTTTGTATAGATTACAACCTCATTATTTTGTACTTACAATCTTGAGCTTGAAATAAGCAACCCATTAGCGAAACTGGTTTTCCCCAAAAAGGGCACTCTGAAGGGTTCTCTATGTCCATACATAGACATCTGCAGGATTTAATTAGCTTGGATGAAATGTTAAAGCATATTTCCAAACTTTTGTACAATTTCATGTACAATAATTGGTAAAAGTTTATTACTCTCAGAAGGAGATGTATTCTTAATGTTAGCACTATCTGAGATTATGTTCAAACATGTGTATTACTTATTTTACAGGTATGGCCATCGATGAGTACAGTTCCACTCAACTTATTGATGGAGAAGGAAATTTTAATTCAGTCGGTCTTGAAAATCTCATGAAGACTGTGAAGTTGGCAGAGCGTGGACTTTCATATGCTGTGGTTTCTATCATGGGTCCCCAGAGCAGCGGTACACAATTTTGTCTTTCCAATCATGTCGTTTTCATGATGAAGCTGAGGCTTATTTTATATTTAAATTTTACATTAATCCTTTTTTCATTGCAGTTGGATATGCAGGTTTGTTTTTTGTATTTATGCTTTGTTCTTAGGTTTACTTCCATTGATTGGCTGTAATTTTTTACATTAATTACTGATTTTTGTGTCTGTTTCATTATGATAACTATTAGTAGTGCTGTTAGCTTTTAAGTTCTAGAATTTCAGAATAAGTTGCATAAATTTGTGAAGTATCTTCTTAAGACAGTGTTGATTAGGATATTTCATGAACAGGAATCAGAAAGAAAGAAATTATATTAATTTCCATGAATGACCAAAGCAGGTCAATGGGAATCATAAGTACAGCCAATAATAATTGCATACGGGAGCCAAAAAGATCTCTAATCCTATATGAGACAAAAGGCTACAAGCTACTAGCCAAGGGCACCAAAAAAATTCAAACTAACTAGGGCATGAAAATTTAAAACGGGTAAACCATCAAAATGTCATGTATTCCAAACATTACATATAACCAAGAGAGAGCAAGACCCATTGCTGGAGAAGAAGATATTACTGTCGAAGACCTGGATAAATCTGTGTTGTAGGAAATGCTGCCGCCCCCGCCCCCCCCCCCCACTTCCCCTTGGAAACTGGAAATGCTCTGGGTACACCCTGGAAATGTACTGGGTATGTCCCAGAAACGTACGGTACGTTTCCATGATGTACCTGGGTGTTTCCAGCTGGTAAAAACAGTCGAAGTCAACAAAAAAATTAAAAATTAAAAAAAATGTAAAACCAGCCTGAACCAAACAGTATATAAATAAAATAAACATTTAAGTATAAATTTACATTTAGATAGGGATATCTAAATGTAAACTTATACTTTAAGTTATGTTTTATTTATATACTTTCAGGATGTTTGAGAGTGGTTTTGGACCTCTAGGAGCTATAATGCAAATTCTAGGGTTTGGAGGATCCTATCATATTTCAGACTAAGTCAAATTCCAGGGTTTTAGGGTTTCAAACTTAGCCATATTTCAGGGTTTCAAGATTTCAAGGAGACATCATAGGAAGTATGAAGGCTACATGAAGGGATATAGGTATGATAGAATAGTATGAGAACATCTCTCGCAAAGTGCCAAAAGCCGATCCTAACCCATTCCCTGTGCACCCCTTAAGGCATACGCTCTGGGAGATTCAGTGCACCAGCGAGCCCCTGCGAGAGACAGCGTCAGTAAATGATTAAGTTGAAAAATAGTGGGAGTGGCATTCATGATTTTGAGGACAATCTAGATGATTTATTTTAGACTTGAATGTACATTTTGTCTTTGAAGTAATGAATGAATGAATACTATACATTTTTAAGTGTTTTATCTTTTATAGACAAATATTTTCATGCTATGTATTTTCAAGTATTTTACTAAAAAAAGGAGTAATATGCATTGTTTACACACACACACACACACAAATATACGAACGTACCCACAGCATTTCCAAATCAAGGTTTTCGAAAAATGGCATTTTGGCATTACTGAAACGTACCCATACCCGTACTGGTACCAGTACCAAAACAACATGGGGATAAATGTGTCATTTTGTTGACTGGTTATTTTCTTCAGATTGATTAAGTTGAATCTATTGATGCTTTATACAATTTCTAAGCTCTTGCTTCTAACAAAATTCAAGCATGAAAGATGCTAGTGATGTGCTAGTTAATGGAGATATCGGCTTGTGTTTGTGGATGGTTTTCAGCCTTTCAGGTCATTGCTTGCCTTAATTTTGAATAAATTAGCAATATTTTATGTTTGTAGAGTTATTAGGATTGTCACATATTTTTGATTTTAAATGATGTTATACCTCGTTTAATTTTATTTCAGTGTACAAAGATTTGCAAAATATTATTACTCGGCAATAATTAACTTGGAAAGTAAAGCGCCTGGCTAGCAATTTGAAGTTGTCATAGTTTTCGTAATATTTATCCCTAAAGAAAGTGCTGCCTATGGAGTTTGTGTAGCTTTTTGAGCCCTAAAATTTGGCATTGGTAGACATTTGTAGTTCTTCAAAGTCCAATGACTATGGGGTTTTGAAAATTAAAATAATGTCCAAAAAGTCGAGAGATGATTTTAGGCAACTATATGCAACAGGTTCTTACTATAGTATATAAGAGGGAAAGCTTAAGAAAATTTAAACTATTCACTTAAGGAAAATTAAGAAGAGAGTACAGTAGAATCTAAGGTAATTTAAGTGACCATAAAAACCTCTATAAAAATCAGAATTCTAGGAAATAAAAGCTGGATTACATCCTTGCAATGAAGACTTTGGCTCAGAGTATGCATGCGTCATATCTATAGGAGACTGACCAAAATTATAAATAGGCAGTATATTGCAAACATAATTTCATGCAAGATCTTCTATGTTTCTGATTTTGTGTATAGTTACAGTGCAAGCTGAACTTCAAGGAGTAACAAGTAACAATAAATATATGATATGTTCCAAAAGATAAATGTTTGGATATTCAACTTCAACAACGTTTACGAAGCCTTCAATATTTTATTTATGGGGTAGAATATAGATCATTTTTATCTGGAATTTGAACCAATATTGTCATCATGGTTGACACAACGGCATGAAAATTTCAGGTATAGAATTGCAAATTTATACTTTCTTTGCTTGCGATTTACTTAAACTTCATCTAATATTTGGGCAGGGAAGAGTACACTCTTGAATAATCTATTCCGTACAAGTTTCAGAGAAATGGATGCCTTTAAGGGGAGGTGACCTCTCAGCACCTTTCTTGCTTTTATTTTTGATATGGTTTCTGGTTTTTTTGGTGCATGGTAGAAGATCCGACATTTATGATTCCATTGTCTTTTTTGATGCAGGACACAAACTACCCAGGGTATTTGGTTAGCAGAGGCTACTGGTATTGATCCTTGCACACTGGTTATGGATCTGGAGGGTACCGATGGGAGAGAAAGAGGAGAGGTGATATCTGTTCTCTTTTTAAAGTCATTATTTCATTTTTTGTCGTTACTCAGAAATTACAATTAGGTAGGTTTCTCTCAGACAACCTGATTTGTAAGAAGGTTTAGTATTCATGCTTATTAGATGTCACTGAGCGTTCTTCAGGTATTGTCGACGAGAATTAATGACATTTAAGGGCACGGAACATAAGATATAATGTACATGCTTGCCTACCAGTATGAAGAGAAATAGATGGCTATCATAAAAATAATCACCATAGACAGGATCATTGCGTGCACAAGGGTTTTTCTAAGATTATATCTTATCCTTACTTTCTCAGAGTACCTGTTTCAATTACATAGGGTCCGATATGGTTATTTCTTCCCCTCACTTTCTCAGAGTACCTGTTTAATTACTGCAATGATGCTAATAATACACTCGGTTATATTGAAAGAGAGGATTGTATAGTTGCTTTGTAGATTACTTATATACTGCCTCAAAAGGAGCACATTTTAAGACCGCTATTTAGTTTTTCCTGGACATTTTGCATCCACCTGAAAGACTGTTAATCTGAGCTTCTTGCACTAGAGTTCAAAATTGGAATGTTATTCTTTTGAATTGAATCTTTGATCCTATTTGTCTTGTATGTGCATTATATTTTTAATTTGCATTTCTTCCAATGCCAATAAATCCAGCAAAACTTCTCGTATATCTTTCATATTTTCAAAACGGGGGAATTTGTTTGCATTTTTCATATGTATTTTGTCTTTATTTGAAATGAATGTTGTAAGTTGTACGCTAGCAAAAGAACATTCAGAGAGTGACTCCTAAAACTTGAAGTCACTCTCTGAATGTTCTTTTGCTAGCGTACAACTTACAACATTCATTTCAATATTTTGTGCCTCTTCTTCTGTATGACACGCTAATCAGTATTTTTTGTTGCTATTTGATTTCAGGATGACACTGCATTTGAGAAACAGAGTGCACTTTTTGCTTTGGCTGTTTCAGACATTGTATTGATAAACATGTAAGTCCAGTGTCTTCTAAGTTTGAATATTCTGTTTCTTGACAATGACTGCATGCTATTTTTGAATGATGGGAAACTGAAAGTTTGTATTTCCTAATTTGTTCTGCCATAAGTAGCTGTCTAAATGGATTATTTTTTATTTAGGTGGTGTCATGATATTGGCCGTGAACAGGCGGCAAACAAGCCACTCCTTAAAACTGTTTTCCAGGTATCCTCAGTACAGCGATGCTTTAAGAAAAAAATGCATCTGAGTAAATTCTTGCCCTTTTGTCATTTACTCATCTGCTTGGCCAACAGGTTATGATGCGTTTATTTAGTCCTCGTAAGACGACATTGCTATTTGTTATACGAGACAAGACCAAGGTAATGAGGATGATGACCGGTATTTCATATATTGAAATTTGAAGATCACAAGCTAAAGAATTTTCATGGTTTCAGAATTTATGTTTCCTTATTTTTAATTCAATTGATTATGGCCGTTGAATAGACTCCTTTAGAAGTTCTGGAGCCCATTCTTCGAGAAGATATTCAGAAGGCAAGTCCCACCATTCACTTCTTTTACTTTTTGTCCTGGAATTGTGCAGTTCTTTTTAGCCTGTGTACTGATCAAATTGCACAGTTCTCTTAGATTTTGTACTGATCGAATTACACAGTTCTCTTTAGAATTTGTACTGATCCACATACCTTTTGCAGATATGGGATTCGGTTCCTAAACCTCCTATGCATAAAGAAACACCACTAAGTGAATTCTTCAATGTAAGGAGGCCATTTAACAACCGGTTTAGTTAGCTTGAAATGTAAATGTTACTTCTTCACCAGATGCTTTCTTCTTTTTTTTTGATTTATTTTGCTTTATTCTTTGGACATGTGCATCTATTTTCTGGTAACATAGGTAGACGTGACGGCTTTGTCCAGTTATGAAGAGAAGGAAGAGCAGTTCAGAGATCAGGTAAATCTGCCAATTGTTGTAGTTCCTCTTTGTATACCAGAACTGCAATAGTAGAATAATAGTTTTTCTGCTGAACAGAACATGATTTTTTCTTTAAATGTATGTGTCTTTAGTGAAGCTGTATTTGGTAATGTTGTCATGGTTGAAATGTCAGAGATGTTTGGTTGATCAGTTGTATGCTCAGTGCTGTACATCTAATACTTGCTTTGAAATACTTCAAAAAATGTTAGTAGTTGCACTATTGTTATTAAGTGAAATAAACTTCAGTTCTTTGGACAATGATCACTCTTGTTGCTAAGAATCCTTGCAAGAAACTTTGCAGATTTTAAGCTATTTCCTTCATTTGACTGTGTCTGAATGCAATGATCAACTCATTTCTGTTAATTTCAGGACTAGGATGTAAAAAGCTTCTTAGACATATCAGTTGCATCCCATCAATTTTGAAACAAGTATTCTACTGAGGTGACACTTATAATATCCAAAATATTTGTACACAGAACATTGACTCATTTGTACAGTCAGCAATTATTGGCAATCTTAGGAGATTAGGACCTTATTAATGACCTTCAACTCTTTGGTTCTATGGATGATTTGGTTTGATCTTCACTCATCTTGAGTATATTTCTTTCTGCGATGTCACACCAAACCAAGGTGATTTGTTCCATTCTTGAAATTTGACAAACCACAGATTTTGCGTGGCTCTTACATTTAAGCACTATTTTTCTTTCCTTGTCTTGTTTGTCATGTTTTGCACAATAAGTACATGACACTCTAAAAATAGGTATCTCTATGTGAAAAAGTCAAGTGGACTAGACTATGAAAAAGAACAGTCCAGCAGTTTATTTGATACATAGTAAAATGGCTGGTGATGATTATCTAAGAATTTTTCTATTTCAACAATTTTGGTCATGGCAGCATATGAATTGTGCACTTGAAATAGAAGAAGTCTATGTGGCAAAGTTGCATTCCAAAAAATCTTCAAAAGAAATAATATTGCACTTTGTTATTTTGTAGGTTTCACTGCTAAGACAACAATTTTTCAACTCCATTGCACCAGGTGGGCTTGCGGGTGACAGAAGAGGAGTTGTTCCTGCCTCAGCCTTTCCTTTCAGTTCACAACATATATGGAAAGTTATCAGAGAGAATAAAGACCTTGACCTGCCTGCTCATAAGGTATTTAACATGATTTTTATATTCAATAGTTTCCTATGTTCTGCTTCTATGGTTCTAGCCTCACCAGAGGAATTACAAGATATTAAATGTTTGTTGCAGGTGATGGTTGCAACCGTTCGATGTGAGGAAATAGCAAATGAAAAACTTGCCAACTTGGCGTCTGATCAGGTATGCAGTTAATGTTTTTTTAAACCATTGGGAGAATTCCCGTTTGGAGAGCTTTCCTTTGATTCATGGCATTATTGTCCAGGGTTGGCAAGAGCTAGAAGAAGCTGTACAATCGGGTACAGTACCATCATTTGGGAGGAAATTAAGCTCCATTCTAGACAATCACTTATCAGAGTAAGTTCTTTATCCAACTCACGGAGTTTAATCAATACATACTTCAGATTTTCCTATGCATACTTAGCTTGTCCCAGCTTCAACAGTGCCTTTGAATCTGCCAGTATTCTCACTTGTTTATTATGCATTTTAACCCTATCACATGATATGCTTGCAACTAAAAGCAGCTAGCTAGCATGTGTTGCCTGCAAGATATGTCTCTCAGGGTTCAGTGTGCCCGTTAAATTCATTCTAAAAGTAGAAATAATGTCATAGCCTAGTGTTTATGATCTATTGATAGTTATCCTACTCTCAGTTTCCAAAAGATATAGGCAATTGCTCTGTCAGCTAACTGCTTGCTCAGTATCTCGGTCTTTTATTCCATGTAATAGTGGTAGTGAAGCTTTAGAAGCAGTACACTGCCTTAAACACATTTTTAGCGGGGCCTTTGCTCTGTAGTTTGGACAGCAGAATTATGTGTATACATAGAACTATATAAAAAGAGGGCCCTCTATTATCCTTAAGGGCCCACGTAAACAAAGTTACAGGGCCTCCAAGCTAGTTTTCCATTTGCACATTAGCTTGTTCCCGCTGGATGGTTTTGACCCCATCACTAACTTAGCAGTAGAAAACTTAAAACATTATAGGCTATTGAAATATGGTAAAGGGTGAAAATTCTCTGGGATGCATTTCCTCTCATCCCAGCAATGATGAATCTTCCTCCGTCCTTGAGCTATGAGTGCTTCCATTTCCTGAAAATGACTACCCATCTGATCTCAATAGTTCGGCAAAACACTTAGGTTTTCAACTAGGAATGTTTCTCCAGGAACATGAAAAATAGAAACTCTCCATCTAATGAAGTTATAAACGTTATGTATCTACATAGTTTGTGGTTTTTGTTTATCATATGCAGATATTGAAATTGAATGAAATAAAATTGAGTTGAGCATGAGATTTATTGATCTAAGTACTTGTAGTTTGCAGTAATAGTATCAAAGTCTGAAGAAAATGTGAGCATATTTGAAGATTCAAAACTTTCTTATTTATCCAAATAAAACTGTTGCGCATTGTAGACTCTGTATATGTATTAACACGTATGATAGCTTTCAACATGGCCAATGACAGGTACCATGCTTACAAGTTGCCTGCCATTTGTTGAACCAAAAATAATTTTACAGTTTTTTTTTATTTTCATTAATTTTATGCAACCTTTTGAAATTAATTGAAAGAATTCTGTCAAGTTTGGAGTTTGCATGGTATAAGATTTTTTCAAGGAAATGTGTTTATGAACCAAAGTGGATACTTCCTCTATTTAATAAGTGTAGTTTGTAGTTATACTAGGAAAGCATGGAGAAATATAAGTAAATTTACATGTCTAGAGAATTTTTGCATTACCAAATAAAAGCTATTGTGCTTCTTAAGCTGTTCTTGGACCTTTGCAAATATATAAATGGCATCTGGATACATTTGCATGCTATCTCTGCATTTGCTAATTTTAAATTAAACCAACAGCTTTATTACATGGTTTCTGTGCCGATCTTGATAACTTTTGGTCTGGAACAATACCACTAGGTTTTTTTTCACTTCACAATCCAACTTGTTGACAAATTCCAACTGATATCACCCCTGCAAGTGCATAAGAAACTATAAACCAGTAGTGAAGTTTTAAGCATTTTGGATGCCAGACAACTGGCCCACAGTGAAACCCTCTACTAACTTGAGTGACCTCCTAGTTGAGCGTAGTGGCAGCAAACAAGAAGAATAAAAATGATAAGGGAATACAAAGCATTATAATATGTAGCTGTATTTTTGGATTTTTTGTCATTTGTTTTTTACATTTACATTCTTCAATAATTTCTTTGATTTGTTTGTGAAAAATGGGTTTTTTTTTTGAAAAATGCTACTGTATTTGCAGTTATGATATGGAAGCTGCTTATTTTGAAGAGAGTGTAAGAACAGCTAAGCGTCAGCATTTGATGTCTAAATCATTGGATGTAAGTTGAGATGATTTTCTTTGTTGTTTACCCTTAATGATTAGGGAAAGAACTATTTGTGAAATTCCCTCGTGTAGAAGAACTATATCACAATTATTTTCATTGAGATAAAATGGTGTTATTGCTTTTAGAAGCCATATGGAAACTGTCTCTATTTAGGTCTATCTCTCTTAATGTGAATTAACTGTCACTAAATTTGTTTCTTTTGTAGCTTGTATTTCCTGCTTATCAAGCTGTGTTGGGGCACCTCCGCTCTAAATCTATAAACATGTTCAAGGATGGGCTTGACCAGGCTCTTAAGGAAGGAGAGGGTTTTGCAATGGTTGTTCGAGAGCTTACAAATGCTTCCTTGGCAGAATTTGATCAAGGATGTGCAGGTATGTTAATTCGGAAGAATCTAAATTTTAATTTTATCACATAGATGTACTAAGTTTTTACACAAAATAGCATTATGTATTCATCATAGAGACTCAGCATATTTCTAGAAGGAATATTTCCACCTCTATGTGCTGTAAAATCCATTGAGTTATCTGAGTCTCAGGAACGGGGTTTCAGAGACGGAAAAAAATCACCCAAACTTTTGGGACCGTGGGGGGATGGCTATTGTGGTAATAAAAAATAATTAATATTCAAATGTTTAAATAATATTCAAATATTTAAACTTTATTCAATGAAATTTAGGGGTTTAATCTCTATTTAATGTTTTTCAAGGTACTTTTGGGATCAGGGTTCAATGTTTTTGTCAAGATAACAGTTTTTTATAGTGTCCAATTTTTATTAAAAATTGAATATGTTTAAAAAAATTAAAAGATTAAAAAAAATTTGGGGACATCCCCTCTAAGTCTATGAAAACAATGTTAACCTCTTGGATTTGGTATGCGTGTATGAATTGTTATTTATCCTGCCATGTTTTTTCAAGGCAATTATAAGTGCTAGTTTGCACTTTGTTCAATCATCATGATTAATGCCTGCTAATACGATGGCGAATTTGAGCTTGTTTCTTAAAATGCTCGTGATTTTTAATTATTGTTGATTTTTACTGCGGTATTGCATTTTTTTGTGTTTACACATGATTGCAAATTTCAGATGCAACTGTTTCTCAAGCAACATGGGACTCATCTAAAACCAGGGAAAAGCTACGTCGTGATATTGACACACATGCAACATCTGTGTGTGCTGCAAAGCTGTCAGAAATTACAACAAACTTTGAGGTAGAATTGCTATTTTATCGGTGGTTGTAAGAGCTTAGATAAAGTCCTTAGTGTCTAACACTTAGTTCACATTGTTAAAGGAGAGCAGCCTTTAGCAAAATTTGTACTCTTATTATCTGCAGAGCAGTAGCAAAATTTGTACTGTTATTATCTGCAGAGCATGACTTTTTGTTGATTCTTGGTATTTCAGAAGCGCCTCAGTGAAACCCTCGCGGAGCCAGTGGCATCTCTTCTTGATTCTGCTTCCAAAGAAACATGGCCATCCATTAGAAAGCTTCTCAACCGTGAAACAGAGGCAGCAATAGCAGATTTTTCATCTGCCATAAGTGGGTTTGAAATGGATGACAAGACTGTTAGTAAGATGATTCAAAAGTTGAGAGTTTATGCAAGGAGTGTGGTTGACAAGAAGGCCAGGGAAGAAGCTGGGCAAGTGCTGATCCGTATGAAGGAGAGGTAATTCACCTTCCATATCAATCTTGTTGTTAGGGATTCTTATGTGTTCCTTTAAGGTGGGTAGAGTTAATCAGTTATTTGTTGGCAAATTTTTACAGGTTTTCAAATGCGTTTGGTCAAGATGCTGAATCAATGCCAAGGGTCTGGACTGGAAAAGAAGACATCCGAGCTATTACAAAGGATGCTCGTTCCAGGGTACTGTTACTCTTTGCTGATTGTTTATTAAATGTTTGTGAGGGGTATTGTTTATGTGCTGCAAAGATCATTATCATAAGAATTATTTTGTTTTCATTTGCAGTCTCTGAAGCTTCTTTCTGTTATGGCTGCCTTACGCCTGGACGAGAAAACAGATAAAATTGATTCTGTTCTGTCCTCCTCTCTATTAGACAGCAGTGATACATCTGGCGCTATCCAGGAGAGAGGTATTTCTGCCACAGTAAACCTACTTGCTTCAAGCACTTGGGATGAGGTATGGTTTTGAATTAAAAAAATGCGGTTTAACTTGTTCGACTGTTTGTTCTCCATTTTTCTGTTTTTGTAATCATGCATAAACTAATTGTGTTTTTTTTGCCTGCAGGTTTCTCCGTCTGACACATTAATTACACCAGTTCAGTGTAGGTCTTTATGGAGACAATTTAAGACAGAGACAGAATACACAGTGGGTCAGGCTATTGCTGCTCAGGTGAGTTTCTATCATGCCAGCACTATCCTCAAGTCTAGTTCTGTTCATTGTTTGATGGATGTCTTTCAAACAGGTTTTCAGTTATTATACAAAAAGCTAATCAATTTTTTTATTAAAGATATTAGTTTATCATATAAGTGGAGTAAATTGTCACAATGAATTTTAACGTCTTTTATTAGCTTGTTGCATATACATAATATAATCTTTTCTGCTTCACGGGGATTCTTTTTTATCTTACTCTCTTTTAAGTACAAAGGTTTCTTATTGTGGTAAGTGCACATGGCATTTCCGGCATTTATTTTATGGCTTTAACTTCTGAACTTCATTACTTGATCTACATGTTTGAGCTGTATTGCCAACTATGTCATATTGTTTTACACTCAAATGCAATGGTGGCCTTTTTAGTAACCCCAGTTATTTGCCTACAAAGGTGTTTTTTTATACATAATGCATGCCTGAAAAGTAGTCTGTTTTATGCAACTGGTTTTTCTAGGGGTTAAATCAGTCTTGATTTTAATGTTTTGACTTTATACCATGAGAACCTCTTTTGGTCTTATTAGAAACATTTCTTGAAGGATTCAATTAAATGATTTGTTTGTATTACTGTACTCTATGACCATATGACTATCCTTTCTTGCATCCACATTTTTATTTCAAATATCACTTTTAGGCTTTAGCCTTTAGGTTAAAGAGTTTCCTAAATTTCCTGATTGGCATTTATTCTGGCAGTATTGTAATCCTACGTGTTCATTAGTTCAGGTGTACCCCAATTAGTGTTTTTGACCTTTTCTGTTACTGCCTGGATTTGCTGCTCTATATTGTATTTCTATTGCATAGATGTTTGACTTAAAGTTTTACCTCATGTCATGCGACTTACTATCTAGTGAATATCATTTGATTGATATCTTGCCTGAGCAGATTTATGAAACTGTCTTTGTTCTGTTTAGAAAAATCAATGTACTTATTTTGCACATATTAATGGTATACTTATAAGAAACTTTTGGAATGACTCAGGAAGCTAGTAGGCGCAGTTCTACATTTTTGCCACCAGCTTGGGCAATAGTTGCTATGATAGTTCTTGGATTCAACGAGTTCATGACACTTCTGAGGTAACAATTTGGTCTTTCTCTGAAATAAATGTTTTCTCAGAATATTGATTATGTTTATCCTTGCCTGCTTGCATTTGCTGGGTTGATATCGTCCTTGTCACTTATGGGTAACAGGAATCCACTCTATCTTTGTGTTCTGTTTGTGCTTTTCCTGTTGTTCAAAGCCCTATGGGTACAGCTAGACATTCCGGGCATATTTCAGCATGGCATTGTAAGTAAATGATCTTTCTTCTCAATTGGGGATGTTTCGCCTGTGGTAGATTTGTCCATTTACTAGGGAGATTATGGGAAATATTCCTATTATAGTCATCATGTTTTGATTTTGTACTTTTGTATAATATTTTATCACAAAAAATGCTGCAGGTCTCTGGCATCCTGCAATTGTCAACCAAGTTTCTTCCAACGATCATGGGCCTTTTAAAGCGGCTTGCTGATGAAGGGAGCAAGGTTGGAGCATCCGGTAATGGTACATTTGGCTCAGCTGCTCAGGAAAATGGCAGTTTCAAGCGGGTGCCTTTGCAGGATCTGGCATCTGAGTCTTCATCACAAGGTAGCTCATCTGCCAGTGGCCTCACAAACTCCAGTTCTGTAAGGCATAGACAGGGTGATCACGTTGACATGGACATGAATTGATCTTATTAGCAGATTGAATCTAATTCTGTTTGCAACTCTTAATTTCCTATTTGACAATAGGAATTATTGGAGTCAAACTTCCCTGCAATGATTCTAATGTACATGAGTTTTTCTTTATGGACCATATAGATTATGGTATTCTTTGGGAGAATATTCTAGAAAGTTGTTGCACGGTTGAAGGTTTTTGTTTTAATGATTCCTAGAGGTTTCTGAGTTTTCTTCAGAAGATTCTCTTTCTAGGCCAGTATTGGCCCATTTGGAAAGCAAAATGTGTAAGTGGGATTGTTCCTTAGAAAATTTCAGCAGGATGCATGCCTCTTGATGCATTCATGCATACTTTTTTGGAAGTTCTATTCATTCAAGGCTTGGCGGCTTTGATATTGCTTTGTGATTCATACTGGAAATTTATTTAATGCAAATGTTAAGTGCACATTGTTACACGTTTCTATATAAGAGAGTGTTGAACTTTGCAGAGTATCGAAACATGTATATACTATATGTGGTTGCTCGGGATTCTGCAGATTATCGAAACATGTACACACTATGCGGTTGCTTGGGATTCCATGTACTGTGTATCAATGAACCAGGCCCAATAATTCTTGAAGCTTCTATTGGCATCAAAATAATGCACTCCTCTGTGAAGCTGGCTATAAAATTTCTCATTGATTGATTGATTCACTAAACCTAGATGATGGTATGGTTTCTTCATGCTACTGACCGACTGGTACTTGGTGATGTATTTAGATAGAGATGTTTGCAAATTGCTTTTGATCAAGGGAGAGAAAAAGTCGGTATCGATTATTAAACTTAAAAAAACCTCCACACATTCTCTATCGGGATTGTTTGTTTTAGTAGAACTTCAATTGGTGCCAACAGTTTGCTTAACAATGTCAGGAAGATCAGGAAAATTGTTTTCCATTGCCTTATTAGAACTGAGTTTAAGTGATTGAAGAATCTAAGACTTTGCTGTCTACTTCTCTTGTCCATGTGCCACTACATCAAATTTTGACATCATATCTTTAGATGTTAGTGCACAAAGATACAATTTAAGTAATTGTCTAAGACATGTAAAATGTAGAACCCCTTGCTAACGTTGCTTTGGGTAGATATGATGTTGGGGAAAACCATTAGTACACGGGTAAACTACAGTGAGAATGAAGACCCAGTCATCCATTAATTATAAATGGCTCCAACTTGCAGATACAATGGGCTCATTGGGAGACAAACCACTAGTTAGTGTGATCACCTACCCTTTCCACAAAATGAGTGAAGCCCATCCTTATTGGGGTACTACAAGCCCTTTGAGAGATACAATGAACAACTCATGCGTGGTTCACTGGCTCCAATGACTCTTTCATTAGGTATATTGGGATCTAGATGCATTTTGTGATGATTGTATGGAAAAACCTTCTTTAGATTTGCCTATTTTGGAATATTCATCTGAGCCTCTCATGGGCAACTTGTTTTGGATTTGGATCATTTCATGTAACGAGTTTGTATTGCCTTGCCACTCCACAACTCCACCCAATACCCTTGCTCGATCCTCCTTTCCCTCTATTGGGCAATTGTCCCAGTGCCTTATGCTCGCCAAAGCCATGATGCCCATAGTTTGTCCCCCAAAACTGCCCTTGCTAAGCTAGAATGAGTGTTGAAGGCATGGGTAGCAACCATGATATATTTTACCCAGCTAGAATGAGTGTCAAGGGCATGAGTAACAACCCTTATATATCTTCAATGGCTAAAGCAAGTGTCGAAGGCATAGTAGCAACAAGAAGCCTTTACACTAACCTTGCTAGAATGAGTGTGAAAGGCATGAGGACTAGATGCCTATCTCTTGAGTGCCTAGGTATGAGGCCAACAATTGCTTGAAAAAATGACATTGCTAGAGGAGTGTTGAAGGCACGATGACTAGGAGCCCTTGTCTCCTCTGTGCTGATTAAGACAATGTAGATATACAAGATTCTCTTCATTGACCTCTGATCTATAAATTAGGTGGATATTCCACACTAAGCTTCACCAACATGAATTCTTTACAACAAGTTTTGTCCTCAAGCTCTATGCCATAGAACAACACTCAAAATGTTGTTTTAAGATGTATTAATACTCTTACGATTGTCATATTCACCGCACAAAACAATATGCAACCCTTCACATGCAATCCCCACATGGTACATTCATTGCATACATTCGTTTACACCTTATCCATGCCACCACTTCACACATGATTGCAATTCAATGTGCTTGGATAAAAGTG
Organism: Torreya grandis; assembly: GCA_037957365.1. Lineage (NCBI taxonomy): Eukaryota > Viridiplantae > Streptophyta > Pinopsida > Cupressales > Taxaceae > Torreya > Torreya grandis. The sequence goes on along the minus strand of JARHVA010000106.1, from coordinate 5,847,925 downwards.
CAAAACAAACTGTGAAGTCCTTTTAAGCACAAGTACCATGTTTGTGATATATGAGTCTTGAGTTCTCTAAAGTGTTTGGGATGATATAACTGCAAGAGTTGAAACATGCAATCAAAGGAAACAAACACATCAAAAGAAGATAGATGACACAAGACAACAACGTAGAGAAACTTAATGTGAATAAATACCAACAAGAATGAAGTCATGCTTGCTCATCTCCATTATGTTTTGTTGTTTACAAATTTTTGCTTTCTTTGGCTTACAAAGACACTAACCTCAAAAACATCCTACCCTAGTATTGATCTTTGCACTTTTAGTGGATGACTTGCTTCTTTAGCAAAAGAGACCATTAAACTCAACTATATTCGCTGTGTAGTCTTCAAATCAGAGGTACTCTACATTCTTTAGTGGATGACTTGATTTTTTAGTGAGAGAGACTATTGAACTCAATTATCTCTACTGTGTAGTCTTCAACTTAGAGGTACCTTGCACTTGATTGCCTTCTATGTGCTTTACAAAGCTCCCATTCACTCATTGTGCTTCCTCTGATATCCACTGCACATCTCTACTCAACGCTCTTGAACCAGCTCAACACTAGGTGAATCCAGTTAGCCACTTAATCCATGAATGAACACATCAATGAATGCCTTCCTTTGGTCTTCCATTGGCTCATAAATGCACAAGACCCCTTCTTCCTTGAGCACAAACAAGAAGCCTAAGAGTTGGAATTCGAAGCCCAAACACTTTTGTATGTTAAACTCCTTGTGCATTACCCAGGTGCCCAACCACAGTGGTGGTTGTGAAATCGCTGCGACACTGTAAAACCATCGAGATGGTTACGAAACCATTACCTGCTTAAATTAGTAGTTTCGTAACTATGAAAAGTCTTCAAACTTTTGGATGGCATAATGTTTGCATATGAACTCGACATCAGATGCCCTTTTTTTTAGCTTATATATTTTTTTGAGAGAAATCCAAATATGTACTCAAAATGTTCTTTTGATGCTAATCATATGTTGTTTAAGCCCTTACAACAGAAACTAGCTCTTTTCCAAAACTTCACATATTGTTGATACTTCTTAACTCATGTTTGATGGTTGATAGTCTTACTAACTAAATTGGATGATCTTCTTGATCCAAATTTTTGATCATACACCCAAATTTCAAGGCTTTTAGTCCCACAAAAGCTCTAGGTTGAAAAGATAAGGATTCACCTTCTATCTTCTCAAATGAGATACAAATTTTATCATCCTTTTGGATTTTACCTTGTTCCTCTCTCTTGGAGGGTAACTGCCCTACTATGAAACTTGCAAACCTAGGTTGATAAAGAGTTCATCACTCCTTCCAGTCTTTGCTAACTGATTTTCTCGCACTCTTTGGTGTCTCGATCTTCCTCTAGGGTATTCCTTTTAATCTCTTTGTTGCGGATACACATGCTTGTAGTCAAGGGTGAAGCTCTCCATGAGGAGATGCTTATGCAACATCCTTGTTGCTCACAATTCTTTCAAGAAGTGAAGAAAACACATTGCATAATTTAAGTGGTGTTACAAGAAGTCACCATCTATACAAATTGCCCATTATCTTGGGTCTTACAATTTAACAATTCAACATACATGGATTTGAAACATACAAGTCCATTTACAAAGTTTCTCATATCTAGCAACTGAAATTTTACATCAAAATAAATGTAACACATATTGAATGAAACATATTCAATGAAGGAACATGGACATCAAAACAAACAACCATCACAACCAACAATAATTTGTGGAGCGCTACTCACCACAAACACACTTCTCACCCTCTACCAATGCCCTGATGTCATGTCACTTCTTCTCCCTTCATGGAATAACCTTGGGCTCATTACCCTGCAATATGATGCCAAACAACATGATTTAAAACTTATTTTGAAGAACCTGCTACAACCTTATTCCATGTGCATACAAACATTCCAAAACATACTGCAACTGTTTAAGATTATCATGCGCATACCAAAACCAACCTACACCTCAATGCTACAATCATGTGAGTTCTCAAATGCATGCTACAACATTGATAAACAACTAGACATGTTACACATTTTGAATTTGCATGAAGAGGAAAAGAAATCAACATGTTGTCACCTTTGTGATACCTTGGCTTTATACTTGTGCTTTGAGCTTTCTCTCAACATAGAGTGCTTCTTCTACCCATCTTGTCATTGCTATGAGAACTTGGTAAGGCAAACATGCCAACTTGCAAATCAACATGATCATGAGAATGCTGGAAATGATACTTCTTTGATGCAATGGGTTGCTCATGCATGTGATTCTCAAATTGATTAAATGGTTGCTTCATAATCCACTCTTAATGAGTGACATTCCTCCATACTTCCTCATACAAATCAGGGTAGCTTACTTTTTTCAATAATGGAGCATAACAAGGAATTTGGAGGAATTTACATATGCATGCTAAACAATGTCTTAGCTATGCAAATACCCTATCCATGAAACCAATAATAGATGCTTACCACTACTTTCACTGGTGATGAGGAATCCTCTATGGGATGATCCATCTCAAGGGTTTCCACTTTGGATATCACTTCAACTAGATGTGAATCACAAATTAAGTTTTGCAACTAACCTTCTAAGGATTGATCTTACCATGTTTACCTTTTGGAAATGGTGATGGGTGCTCCTCTAGGGCTGCTTCCTCTTCACGGATTCTTCCTTAGATAGGTGGGTTTCTTATTTTGCTACATTTTATCTTGGAGGTGCTTGAACAACTTCTTAATTTGCTACCTCTTGCTTTGTAGGTGCATTTTCCATTTTGGAATGCTCCTTGCAATTCTTTATGTGAAGTTGTAGATGAAGATCCCAACAATTTGCATGTCAATGCCCACTCATGTTGCAATGAGTGCAATGATTATTTCCCGTTTTCATGGACAACATGCCCTTCTTGTCCTTCTCGACATTCTGATTTGGAGAGAGGTCTTTACAACTTGCATCCTTCCTTTTGATGTACATATGCTTCTTCTTGTTGGATTTCCTCTTCCAAGACATGGCCACACAAAGAACATGAATATATATACCAATAGTTTTGTGCTAAATGGACATTCTTCTTACATTTGAAGTGAACAATGGAAGATTTGTTCTTTCCATACCTTCTTGGGTTGCCCTTTGCGCAAGCATGATGAAGTGGTGATGTTTTACCTCATCTTTTGAGATGTTCACCTCTCTTTGAAGATGTTTTTCATTCATTCACGTGGTCATGGAATGATAATGTATTATCTCCTTTTTCATGGAGCTCTTGTCCTCTTCTTCATGAGAGCCCTACCAATTCTTTTGAGAATCAAACTACTCATTATATTAAAAAAAATAGATGATGCCATCACCTTGCATTAGCTGTTTTTATAGAGCTAACGATTTGGGCTCTTTGCCTTTGGAAGTTTTCCTTGATTCAACTGTCTTGGAGCATTCTCCAAATCTTTCTTTGCCACTAACATGTCACAAACTTGCATATTTCAATCTTTCTTCAACCTATATGGGATTAGTCATTCCTCGGCCATTGATACCAAGGCCCTTTCCATCATAACCCATATTAGTTAGCAACTTAGAGCCAAATCCCTTAGTATGCTTCTCATATTTACCAAATGAAGCATCTAGATCTTCATGGGAAGAAAGAGAATGTGGTGGAACACTTAATTTGCATAGCTTAGTCATGGTTTGTGCATATTTGGTAGAGGACGACCTCCTTTATATGGCATACTCTTTTGTCTCTTGCACTCCTTAACCATCATCTTGGAACTTTTCCAAGATCTCTTCCTTGGTTTGCAACTCATGTTGTAACTCTTCACTAATACCCACGAGAACTTCTCCATACTCATCAATCTATCTTGCAGCGCTTGATTCTCATCTTCCAAGTGCCCCCCACATCTTTCTTAATTCAAAGTTTTCCTATTGATTTTTTTCGGTTTGTATTTTAAAGCTCTTGAAGGCTTTCTCTTGTCAAAGCTTTTCCCATGGTTAAAATTTTGCAATCAAAAACCTTGTACTTCCTTGTCAATAAATAAACACAAAATATTATATTAAACAATGCATAAACATGTTAGCAAACCCTTGCAATTCAAAAGGAAAATCTACTTTGATACCAATTTGATTTGTAAACTAGGTGGATATTCTACAGTAAGCTTCAACAACATGAATCTTTTACACTAGAGTGTTGTCCCCAAGTTATATGATATAAACTAACACCTGAAAATGATGTTTTAAGATGTATTCTAGCTCTTATGATTACCATATACAACATACAAAATAATATGCAACCCTTCACATGCAATTCTCACATGCTACATCCATTGCATACATTCATTTACACTTTACCCATGTTACTACTCCATACAAACATGCAATTCAATGTGTCTGAGTAAAATTGTAAAAAAAATGTGGAGTTATTTAATCTTTAAGAACAAGTACTATGGTTGTGATATATAAGTATTGAGATCTCTTAAGTGTTTGAGACAAAATACTAATTTTAGGAATTGAAACACACAATCAAAGGAAACAAACACACCAAAATAAGAGAGATAACACAAGACATTAACCTAGAGAAACTCATTTTGGGAAAACTCTAGCAAGAGTGAAGCTATGCTTCCTCTTCCCCACTATGTTTTGCAGTTTACATGATTTTGCCTTCTTGGGCTTACAAGGACACTAACCTCAAAACCATCCTACTATCGTAATAATCTCTATACTCCTTAGTGGATGACTTGGTTCTTCAACAAGAGAGATTACTGAACTCAACGATCTCAACTTTGTAGTCTTCAACTTAAAAGTACTCTACACTTTTCAGTGGATGACTTGCTTCTTCAACAAGAGAGACTAATGAATTCAACTATCTCAACTATGTAATCTTCAACACAGAGATAATTTGCACTTGACTTCTTTCTTTGCACTTCACATAGCTCCCATTCACTCATTATGCTTCCTCTGCTATCAAATGCACATCTCTAATCAAATACCTTGAACCCACTCACTAAGCCACTTAGACATTCAATCCATGAATGAATGAATCAACAAATGCCTTCCTTTGATCCCTTATGTGATCATAAATGCACAAGACCCCTTCCTTGAGCTCAACAAGAATCCCAAGAGTCAAAAACCAAATCCCAAACACTTCATTGTCCATAAAAATTTCTATGTTATCTGTAGGAAAAACTATCACATTGAGAGGGGAAAAACCTTTGCGGTAGTTGCAAAACCACCACATGACATTGCAAAACTGCCACATGTTGAAATTGATAACTTTGTAACCATGAAAAGTCTTCTGCAAAACTGCCACACGTTTAAATTGGTAGTTTTGTAACCATGAAAAGTCTTCTAACTTCTGGAGGCCATAATTTTTGCATATGAACTCAAAGTCACATCATTTTTTGAACTTGCATAATTTTTTGAGAGAAACCCCAAAAATGTACTCAAATGGTACTTTTGATGCCAACGATATGTTGTTTAATCCCTTAAAAAAAACTCTCTTTTCCAGGACTTGGTGTGTTGCAGATACTATAAACCCTTGTATCACTGTCGATAGTCTTACCGATTGAATTGGATGATCTTCTTAATCTAAATTTATGATTATTTTCATCATATATATCCTGAAAGCTAATTAGGCTATACTATAGGCAATGAAGACGATCTTATATAGCTACATCATCTTCATGAGTCGTTGTTAAAATTAGTGCTAAAGGCATAATAGACATGCGCCCTTGTTTCTGCAAGGGCTAAAGGTATAAGGATCATACACCCTTTTTGGCTTGCCTTGCACAAAACTGCAATGCTAGAGCGAGCGCTAAAGGCATGAAGAGCAACTACAAGCCTATAGACATGACACAATGGAAGTACTATCTTACCCTTAAATTGACTATTGAATTTATAGATGCATATGGATTGTTCATTCTAGGTTTGAGGTCTACCCGTTTTTGTGTTGGTTACACATATATTTAATATCTAGGTTATATTTGATCTTCCTTAATTATATGCCAAAAATTATTTTCACCTTTGATTAAGATGTGTCACTGATACCCAAAGAGGTTGAAACTTACGATGAAGGTAACCATTCCTCTGAGTGGCTTGCCCTAGAATAGTGCACTCTTTGTTTTAATAGTTTATGATGTGATGTTAGTGCTACAAGGCATCCTTTGTCTTTTTTTGGAATATTCATAAAATTGTCGAAGACCCTAATTTAATGCACTGTAGTAAAAAAAGAAAAAGCTTTTCTTTAACAAGTAATCAGGAGAGTGGTTAGGGTAGGTTTGTGAAGTTAGCTCTTCTTTAAAAAGAAACTGATAGAATGGTTGGGGTATGTTTGTGAAGTTATGTCTTCTTTAAAAATCAACTAAGAGAGTGGTTAGGCTAGGGTTGTGAAGTTATTTATTATTTAATAAAGTTCAAAACATTTTTAAGTGTAGGGGAATATATGGAGACAATTATATTTTACAAGCCATTACTTGGTTGGATGGCTTGTTGGCACATAAATGCCTTGGCTCTATTTTTTTGTTGTTTCTATGTTTGTATTGGATGTAAAATTTTCATTACTAGACATCTCTCCTATAAAATTATTGTGTGACATCCCTCCTTTAATTTTTGATTTTGAATTATTTTAGATTCACTACTTTTACAATACTTTTTAACACCTTAACCTAAAATCATAACTGTGTTACTCTTGCTTTTATTGGCCATATCCTACTTTTATTTACCATAATCCCTCCAATTTAGAGTGTGATGTTTCTATTCAATAATTATGCTTTGTTTACAAATTTAATATTTGTGTAAAGAAGTAAAATAGGCAATATTTGTGTGAAAATGACTCGATATACATAGATAGTTTAGAGGTTGTAAAAACTTCTTTCACAGTTGTGGAGAATAGGCAATGCAAATAAAATGAAAACATTCAAAATGCATGGTTATTGACCTCTATCAACATAATTATTATTTTACACATAATGAAGCACTTAGACAAGTTTGATAAGTTAATTTAAATATTAAAAAACATGAAAAATTAATTGCTACTTAATACATAATTGATTAATTGAAATACTACAAAAATGCAACATATTATTCACAAGTATTAAACATAGACAATCCCAAAAAAATTAGTTACATGGATAGATGTTTATTATACTTCAACTCATCCACCTCCTTTGACCATTAAAATGATATTGATTGCTTATTTGTCTCTTGACCATCAAATTGATTTTGATCATTGATTGCATTAGTAATATTTATATGCATCATATATGTTTTGGTTTGGAAAATGACCGTCGTTGATGCACTCATACATATGAAATGCTATAATTTTAAATTCCATAATTGTTCACACACGCTTCATATTAATTAATACTTAAGGATGCAGAGCTTCATGTGATGTTTTTTTAATGTGGATGGATGGTGGCATCAATAATATGAGTTTATATATGAGACCAATTATTGTGCTACTTTTTTCTTTCAGTTTTTATTTTGGTTTCAGTATGAAAATCATTTTTTTGTGCTAATTTTTTGTTTTAATTTCTAAGAGGAAGTTTAATACTTGTTTGAATGCCTCCATTGGTAAAAAGTCATAGTCTAGAAGAGTAGATCTAGTTGGTTTGTATATTTTAAAAATATCTTGCTATGCAAGTATTTTTTATTTTCCATGTCTGCTTTGCTCTTATATTCCAATACATGGATGTGGGTTCGTTGTTTGAGTTAATTTTCATTGCATTTTTTTTTCAAATTTTTATTGATGATTCCAATAATTTGAGTTTATATGCAATATCAATTCCCAAAAGGAATTTTAATATTGCATTGAACTACTAAAGTTATTTTTACTTGTGAATCTATTATTTTTATTTTAGTTTGTGAATACCCCTAATATTTTTTACTTTTATCACTTTACTAATGGTTTCTCTTGTAGGGGTTTGTCGGTGCATCAATCTCTCTGAGTGCACATATTAAGAAGTGCATTGGGAATGGGGTGGGATCAACTCATGGTAATTTTAGAGATATGTTTGCATACTAGTATGTTATACCTTCATTACTATCATTCTGGCTTCTTCTAAATCTCATTTTGTCTCCTCTCCATTTAATTTTTATTTAGTTTTGATAGACACCCTATATTCCTAGTATATCAACCTAGCTAATATAATTTGTTTTACACTTGTATTTATTTATAATGTATCAACATAGCCATTAAAAATATGAGTATTGACTTTGTTAGTTGTGTATCAACTTGGCCAATAGAATTATGTGTTAGCTAAATTTTTATGACTTTAAAGACTTGGTCGATACCATTGACTTAGAGTTTAGGGTTAGTTTAGGGTATTGGCGCTATATATATATATATATATATATATATATATATATATATATATATATATATATATATATATATATATATATATATATATATATATATATATATATATATATATATAAGGGTCATATTATCATTCCAAAAAATATAACACAATCATATGTTTTGATTGCGCTCACATTTTTTCTCTTAAGTAGTAAAAGGAGGAGTTAGAGGCTTAGAGTCTAATTCTTGGAGGTCTAGTCTTGCTAAAGGTCTATGAAGCTCAATATGAGGAATCATATCGAAGAGGCATCCTAGTATTTAGAGTCCCCAAACTAAGGATATCTAGGTATTATTACTTCCATTTGAGGCTTTCATCATAAAACATCTATTGCAAAGTGCCACTTGAACCAAGGGGGAGATTGATGCATCGACAAGTCCCACCCAAGGGTAAATATCTCTATCCCTATTCTATTTCATTTATTTACTTAGTAGATATATCTAATTTGCTTATTGTCATGTGGATGTGTATTTTATCTTTGATTATGCTCCTCCTTTTATTGAATAATATGGTATATCTATAAGGTTGCTTAGGATTTCCTTTATAACTTCAAGTTGCATTAAATACCCATTAGTTGACCATTGCACTACTTAATTTATTAGTAGTTTAATATGTTACAACTATTTTGGATCTAGTTTACCTTTTTTCATCAGTTCCTTGCATGTGGTATCCTTATTATATCATTGATACACCCTTTTATTGCCCTTGTTATATCTTGAGTCCTAGTGAGAGCCATACCTTGTATCATAGGCATAGGGTTTGGAACCCTATCTTCTTAAAAATTGAGTGTGGATTACCCTCTACTCGGTATGCATATATTCTTTGTCATTACCCACTAATACAAGTATATATAGGTTCCAATTTTATGACCTTGTTTGTATGCTAGTCTATTGAGAGAAAGAGGATTATTATTGGTCAGTCTAGCCTACACATACATTCTGGTAAACCCAATGTGAATTCTATCCCACCACTGGTTGGATTGCATTCACATTTATATTTTTATCCTTGACATGCAATTCTTCTATATCCCTAGGTTTTGAAATATTTTATAATCATGTCATTCCCCAGGTTTCCATTTCATGAGTAAAATTATATTTTCAAAGATCTAAGTCTTAATCTCACTTACATCATTACTACAAAAAGAAACCTTGAAATCCTTCCTTTAGATCTTGATGATTATCATAGTATGGCCAAATCTCCCCTTGAGGACCTTACCATTTTTAGCATGCCCGAAGCTCCCATAGAGGATCTCCCCAATTTTGACACTTATGTTTCTTCCATGCCCAACTTTGATGACAAATATTCATGGTGTAATTTATATCAACCAAACGTCTATCATACCTTTTCCCATGGCCAAAGATATCTACCACGATCTTCCCATTGTTATTAGTCCTCACTTTAACTCAAGTAGTAATGAGGAGGATTTTACCAATTTTTTCTAACCCTCTAACCCACCCTTGGATGAAGAGTATTTAATTCACATTCCTAGTGAAGCACAAGTCATAAGCAATCTTGATCCCAAAGCTTGTAGCACTGTTCAAACCTACCCTCTAGGTCCAGTTTCAGTTTCAATCTTCTTCAAAACATATGCATTTGTGAACAAATCCATCAGCCATGCCAATACAATTTTACCTCATTTTTATATTTTAGATAATTACATTGACCATGTGGATACAATTCTGCCACACTTTCTATTTTAGATAACCACATCGGCCATGCCAATCCTATTCTATGTTATCGTATTTTTTATTATAATTGTATCAAGATTAACCCAAACCGTATCGATACAGTTATATATTAATTTCTTGTAAAATTTGACTTCATTGGCCATGATCTAGACATGTTAATATAATTTTACCACCTCTCTATTACTCATTATTGTATTACCCAACTCAACACAATCATATTCTATTTAGATCATCATCATTGTATCAACCAACTTGATACAATCATATTTAGTTAATTTCATCATAAATGTATCAACCTAGTTGATACAATAATTTCCACTTTAGATTCTCCAAATGGTATTGGCTAGGCTGATACAATCATTTTTAACATAGATCAATTCAACCACACTGGCTTGGCTGATACCATTGAGAAAAATTGCAATCACCTCCTAGAGATCCCTATCTTACCCTAGATGTCAATTTACCTACTTTAAAATATATTTACATGAGATATGGAATCATATGTAGGTAGGTAGATCTTTAGGTTCCAACCAACCCTCTTATTTATCATAGGTTGGAGCATCTTTCAATGCCCATCCCTTTCATCCATCACATGTTGTGGCATCTTATGATGCCCATCCTTCATTTATTTCAGTGTTTGGGGCATCTTTCAATGTTAAAAAGCATTTTTGGTGCATCATCCGATGCCCATTACCATTCATTCTCTCCCTTGACCATATCTTACAATGCTCTCTTTGAGGTTGTTTTCAAAACCCTTTCACACCTTAAAGATAAGCACATTCAAATTCAATAAACCTTTTGAGATAGTTATAACAAGATTTGATGGATGCTATTGATGATGTGTGTAGAGATATTTTATGCTATTTGTGAACAAATAGTCCATTTATTTCACATTTTTCACATGATGTTTTTTTTAATTATCTTTAACATACATCATGCTCATTATATATATCTTGCTTTACTTTTCAACACTTTATTTTCAACATGATCTTTACTTTACAACATTTATTTCATCACTTTAAAGTTGACATTAGTTTCCTTTATGGATCTTTGGTATCACCTTCGAGTTTTTAGTATTCCACCTCCTTCCTTTTTGGGGACATTGTGGTCTTTTACTTTAAAATTTTACATTTATTACAACTTACAGTAGGCCTTAATTTCCCTTTTGGATATTTGGTATCACCTTTAGGTATTTAATACTCCACCTTCTTCTTTTTTTTAATGTTATGGTATTTTATTATATAGTTTTACACTCATGACATGATTCCTTTAAGCCATTGTTTCCCTTATGGATCGGTCTCTTTTTTCTTCCCCCTCTTTTTTGGATGATTTCTCTTATTAGTGCTTGTGTTAGATCCTTTTTATGTTACTATGGATTCTCTATTGACATGCAAACCATTTTTCATAGTGTTTCCATTATTAGGGTTTCAGCTCCGTGTTTTGACTTACATTTGCATGTATTTCCATATCCCCTCTTTTGCCTAGTCACTTTTAAAGAAAAACTCACTTTTTTTAGTTAATTATGTTATCATGAATTTTTATGCCATAGTGAGAAACTTAAAATATTAAAATTTATTGTAAAATATTTATTGTACCTAGTTAATACACTGTACATGGCGGGGGCTAACTTGATTTATAATGATTTTTTTCACTGCACTCATTTGATTGTATGTTATTTGTTGTATGTGATAATTTCCTAATGTAATGATCAGTGAACATCATATATTTAGAACTCTAATGTTGCCAACACATAATACTTGCTTTGAAAAATAATTATTAGTTAGAGAGTATATATATATATATATATATATATATATATATATATATATATATATATATATATATATATATATATATATATGTAGTGAGATTAGCTCCATGTAGTGTTCAGATCAATATAACTTTGTTTATGCAACTCTTTGAATAATGATAAGTCACAAGGGACAAGTGCAAGTGATATAAACCTTGAAAAAGAACTAACACAAATGTCGCATTCAATAAAGATAACAATTATGAAAATAGTGAATAATTATTTTCATATGACTTTGCATATGCTTTTTTGAAATATTTTTCCATTTGTCACAGATTGCGAGTTCGAATACCTTCTGCATCAATGTGTTTATGCTCTATGATCAATTCGATGACACTATATAAGCATGGGTTTTAAAATTATTGGTTTTGTTTTTCATTTTGACTCATAACATAAGTTATAAAACCCTATTTTTTTATAGCTTAAACCTTATCCTAAGACCTATCCTAAGCTATTAAGTCTTATAGACTTATAAGTCTTAGAATAATGTGGTCTTACATTATATAAGTTTCAATATACATAGTCCCTCTAATTTTATCAACATGATCATATTTGAACATTATAAGTTGTCATTGTTATTATCTTTGACTATGGTCTATGATTTTACATTGGCATATATTTGAATCTAATAAAGCTTTATTTGATTTTTTTTAAAAAATAATCATGATTTATTTGTGGTCTCAAAAAAATATTATCATATTTTAAAATTATAAACATGTACTTGGTGATTGATATTTTAGATGCAACATGCATTTTTGGAAAGGTAGATGCATGTTGCTAATTTTAGTGACAAGTTGGTAGGGAAATTTGGTAAGAGATAGTTTAGATTTGGCAGTCACTCCCATTTCTTAAAAAAGTATAGAGCATGCTAAGCAATTAATATCCACCTAGCATTTTGAGCCCACAATCAATGCATTATGGGATTTGAGGTATACTCAGTTCTTGTCTTTCATTTGGTCATTTGCTCACATCGGTTCACACTTCTTATGGAAGCCACAATATGTCAATTGTCTCTTTGATAAATTTCTAGTGATATTTTTAGACGTTTATTTGATATTTGGCCATTTTAGAAGAGTTATAGAAGTCCACATACTAGTACATTTAGTTTCTAAGCAAAATTTAGAGTTTCAAGGATGTCTATTTCAACTTGCATATAAAAATGAGAAGTTTCAACTCATTTGTCACATGTATGAGGTTTATTTCAATTTTAATGATGAAGTTTCAAATTAGAATATGATTGTGTCTTCTGTACATTGAGTAAACAAACTCAAGTGTGATATTAACCATTTTTAAGGGCATATTTTGCATGCATGGTCTTAGTTTGATTATGTAAAGTTTATAGAGTTTATTTATATTTTTTATTTTGATAAAATGTCTAATGCCGTGTTGTTTTCAAGTTATGAACTTTAGTGATTGTGGATATTGTTTACAATACAAAATTTGACACTATTAAATCTTTTCATAATAGTTTATTTCACCATCAGTTGTGTATATTATTTGTAATAAGACTGATATTAATAAACCTTGCATGATTTTTTTTTGAGATGATGGTTTGTGTCACTGTCAGTTGTGGGTTTTGAGAAAAAATGTTTTCATCTCAACATTTGTCTATTTTTATTGAATTTTTTGTTAAGTGTGAAGTCACTATTCACAAACACTATTCATAAACACTATTCACATGACACAATTCATGGGTCACTATTCATGAGTCACTACTCATAGATGAGGTGGCAATGGTGACTGGGCAGGTGAGGTGGCTTCTAGGTGATGTGGTATGGCCTATAGGATATCTTTCATTGTTGGAAAGTTATGAGAGAAATGTGGGGTACATTTCAATTTTATCCACTAGGCACATGTGTTGCCTTTTATTTTCTCATGTGGGGAGCATGTGGGGTGTATCTCTTGAGTGGAATAAGTAAGCGGGTGTGTGGGGCATAATTCTATGGAGGATTAACTATCTTAGTGCTTGGCTAAGGACAAGAGATGAGTTGGCATATTTTGGTCTTTAGTGGGTGAGTGGAGCATTAGGTTTGTGGCATATGAAAGTGGAGGACAAAAGATAAATTGTCATATGGAGGTGGTAATGCTTTTGTATAAAGAACTTCCACTTTATTTTGGACTATGCAGAAAGTGGCAGACATTGTTTAGTGACCACTTATGTATCCACTTAGAATATGGTGCCATATTTCCTCTATCTCCATATTCCTTATCTCTTCCTTATTTGTAATTCTATATATGTAAAGGATGCATTCCTTTAGCAAATAGGGAGAATCTAAGTGTAGATAAAAGACTAGTTAAGTCTTTGTGAGCTTGGTTAGGCATTTGTATGCTTTGGTTGATGCTTAGTTGAAAGCTTGTGAGCTTTGTAAGCATTGTATGCATTGAAGGAAGACAAGGAGAGTGTGAGAGATTGGATAGGTGTATAAGTGATAGGTTTTGTCATAGGATTGTAATTCTCTAGGTGCTAATGAAATAATAGTTGATCATTTCTCCATGGATGTAGCTAAGTTGGTAAACCACGTATATCTTGTATTATGGTTTGAATTGTTGTTCTTTGATTTGTTCAAACTTATTTTATACTTATCATAGTTCCTCTCATTGAAACTTAGGAGGATATTTTCACATTGTTTTATTATATCCTAACAAATGGCATCAGAGCAAGGTTGTTTGTTGTTGAGGATAAGTTATAGGAAGCTAAGGATTATAGCTTGAGTGGGAGCTATGGTAGATGAAAAATCAAAGTTGGATAAATTTAATGAACATAATTTTGGATTGTGGAAGATGAATATGGATCACTATTATTTTATAAGACCTTTACTTGCCATTGGGAGGTTTAGCCAATAAGTCAACGTCAATGATAAATGAGAGTTGGGAGTTGCTGAATAGAAAATCACTTAGAGCCATCCGTCTGTGCCTTGCATCTATAGTTGCATTCAACATATCTCAAGATAAGACTAAATATAGTCTCATGAAATAATTAGGGAAGCTGTATGAAAAACCCTATGCCTCTATCAAAATATTTCTTATGAAAGAATTGTTCAATATGAGAATGGTTGAAAATGGTTCAGTAGCAAATCATTTGAATGAATTTAACACGGTTATAAGTCAGTTAAATTCAATTAATATTTATTTTTATGATGAAGTTAGGGATCTTCTTATCTTGTGTTCTTTACCTAAAAGATGGAATAACTTGGTCATGGTGGTGAACAACTCAATCTCAAACAATTTCAAACTCAAGTTTGAGGATGTGGTGGGTGTTATCCTAAGCAAGGAAATGTGAAGGAGAAGCAATGGTGAAATTTTCACATCAGGAAATGTATTGTCCATGGATACTAGAGGAAGATCAAAGAATAGAGGAAGAGTAAACCATGGGAAATCAAAGAAAGGTTCTAGATCAAAATCAAGAGGAAAGTTAGAGTGTTGGCACTGTGGGAAGATGGGTCACACAAAGAAAGAATGTTGGGATCTTCATGTAAATTCAGTTAAGGAACAACATAAAGGTAACAAGGAGGTAAACATATTAGGTGATTTACTACAAGATGCCTTAATTCTTTATTTTGATAATATTAATGAATCTTGTGTTTTAGATTCAGGAGCTTCATTTCATGCCACCCCTAACAAACATTATTTTAGAGATTATGTTCAAGGTGATTTTGGACATGTGTATCTTAGTGATGATGAACCTTGTAATATTATTAGAAGAGGTAGTGTTAAAGTGAAATTACAGAATGGAAACACTTGGGTGCTTAAGGATGTTAGGCATGTTCCAAGTTCAAAAAGGACTCTAATTTCTATAGGATAGTTGGGAAGTGATGGTTGTGTGGTCACTTTTATTGGTGACTCATGGAAGGTTACCAAGGGTGCTCTAGTTATTGAAAGAGGTAAAAATGTGGGTTCTTTATATTTATCCACCATTATTACTAAAACATCTTGTGATATATCTACTTTAGGAGGATATGCAACTTTATGACATTATAGACTTGGACACATGAGTGAAAAGGGAATGAAGATTATTCACTCAAATGGAAAATTACCAGGTCTAAAGGAAATAGAATTGGAATTTTGTGAGCATTGTGTGTATGGAAAATAGAAATGGGTGTAGTTTCTAAAAGTTAGACTAGCCACAAAGACAAGGAAGTTAGAGCCTGTACATACATTTGTATGAGCATCCACTTAGGTATCTTCACTTGGTGGTTCAAGGTATTATGTTATCTTTATTGATGTTACAACTAGAAAAGTTTGGGGTTATTGAATTAAATATAAATCCAATGTATTTGAAACATTTAAGAGATGGAGATCTTTAATTGAGAATGAAACAAGTTTAAAGCTCAAGTGCCTCAAGTCAGATAATGGTGGATAGTACTATAGTAAGGAGTTTAACAACTATTGTTCACTTAATAGAATCCATAGGAAGAAGATGGTTCTAGGAGCACCATATCAAAATGGTGTGTCAAAGAGGATGAAAAAACCATCATGAAATGCGTTAGGAACATGAAGTTGTATACTGGGATACCATTATAGTTTTGGGAAAATGCAGTTGATATATCTATGTACTTGATAAACATAGGACCTTCAACAACCTTTGATAGTGGCATACTGAAGGTGACATGGAGCAGTGAGAAGGTTGACTATTATTTTTTGAGAGTTTTTAGTTGTGAATCTTTTTATCTTAGTGACAAAAAGAAAGGTCCAAGCTAGAGGATAAATCTTAGAAATGTACTTTCATTAGCTATGGTAAAAATGACTTAGGATTCTAGTTGTGGAATGAGGAAGATAAGAAAAAGCATCATGAGTAGAGATGTGATCTTCAATGATAAAGTCATGTACAAGGAACATTTACTAGATAATAAGAGAAATCCAAGAAAGAATACATAGTTTTGGAGGACATAAAAAATTAAATTGTCTTAAAGGTACTAATATGAAGTGTACAACAACAACAGGAACTTCAAACTCCTATTATGAGGAGATCTAATAGAGTAAGTAGACCACTTAGAAGGTTTTTCCCTTCTTTTAATTATTTGTTACTTACTAGTGGTGATCCAAAGAGCTTTGAAGAAGTAGTGCAGGTTGATGCCAAGGATAAGTGGGAACAGGCTATGGATTAGGAGTATGACTCTCTCATGATGAAATAGACATCTAATTTGGTAAAAATTCCAAAGGGTAAGAATGTATCACAAAATAAGTGGGTATACATGATGAAGGAGGAAGATGGAGGTAAAAATAAATATAAGGCCATATTGGTGGTATAAGGATTTGCATAAAAGAAAGGCATATATTTTGATGAAATATTTTTTCTTGTGGTTAAAATGAATTCTATTAGAACCATTTTGAGGTTAGTTTCGGTGAAGGATTTGCATCTAGAATAGTTAGATGTGAAGACTACTTTCCTTCATGGGGATTTGGAGGAAGAGATATACATGGAGTAGCCACAAGGTTTTGAAGTCAAGGGTAAGGAGAAGTTTGTGTGCAAACTGAAGAAGAGCTTATATGGCATTAAATAAGCTCCAAGATAATGGTATATTAAGTTTGACAATTTTATGTTGGATCAAGGTTATTCAAGGTGTCATTTTGACCATCATGTAAATTGTAAGCATTTTGAAAATGGCAGTTACATTATCTTGCTTTTGTATGTGGATGACATGTTAGTGGTAGGTTATAACATGCAGGATATAAATGTACTCAAGAGATAGTTTGGAGATTCTTTTGCTATGAAGGATCTAGGTGATATGAAACATATCCTTCATAGCAAAAGAATCTCCCAACTATCTCTTGAGTACATTTATATCCTGCATGTTAGAACTTACCACTAACATGTCATCCACATACAAAAGTAGGATAATGTAACTACAATTTTCAAAATTATTACAATTTACACAATGGCCAGAATGACACCTTGAATAACCTTGATCTAACATTAAATTGTCAAGATCCTTGGGATGAGAATAGCTAGAGACAAAAAGAATTATAATTTGACACTGTCACAAGGAGAGTACATCAAAAAAGTTTTAAAGAGGTTTGGCATGTATAATGCTAAACTAGTTAGGACTCTTTTGACAGGCCACTTCAAGTTAACAAAGGAGCAATGTCCCAAGATAGAAGAAGAGAGGAGTTACATTTCCAAGACACCTTACTCATTAGCGGTTGGTAGATTAATGTATGCAATGGTGTGTACAAGGCCAAACATTGCCCATGCAATGGGAGTGGTGAGTATATTTATGAGTGATTCAAGAAAGGATCATTGGCAAGCAGTGAAGTGGATTATTTATTACCTTAGGACCACATATACAGTGTTATACTATGGTGGATTAAAGGTTACTTTATAGGGATACGTTGATTCTGACATGGTAGGTGATTTGGATGGTAGGAGGAGCACTATCGGGAATGTTTTCACTATGGGTGGTATAACGGTGAGTTGGATCTCACATCTACATAAAGTGGTGGAAATTTATACCATATAGGCTAAGTATGTTAATGATACAGAAGCAAGAAAGGAAATTATATGGATACAAAGGTTGATGGAGGAGTTGGGACACTAACAAGAAAAAGGGATACTTTGTAGTGATAGTTAGGGTGCCATTCACTTAGCAAAAACTTAGCATTTCACTCCAGGATAAAGCACATTAATTTGAGGTATCATTTCATTTGGTAAGTATTGGAGAAGGAGAAACTGAAGCTGGAGAAGATACATATGGATGAGAACCCTGCATACATGATGACCAAGATGGTCATAAGAGTGAATTTGAAATTATGTTCAACTTCAGTTGGTATTCATGGATGAGGAAGATTAGGAATGATAAATTGGTTCAACGGATGCAACAATATGAAGTTGTGAATACTAACTTTAAGTGGGATAATTGTTAAATTTGAAGTCTCTATTCAAAAACACTATCTACATGACACTATTCATGGGTCATTATTCACGAGTCACTATTCATAGATGAGGTGGCAATGTTGACTGGGTAGGTGAGGTGGCTTCTAGGTGATGTGGCATGGCCCATAGGGTATCTTTCATTGTTGGAAAGGTATGAGATAAATGTGGGGTGTATTTCTCCACTAGGCACATGTGTTGCCTTCAATTTTTTCATGTGGGGAGCATGTGGGGTGTATCTTTTGAGTGGAATAAGTGGGTGTGTGGGGCACAATTCTATGGAAGATTCTCTATATTAGTGCTCGGCTAAGGACAAGAGATGAGTTAGCATATTTTGATCTTTAGTGGGTGAGTGGAGCATCAAGTTTGTTGCATATGAAAGTGGAGGACAAAAGACATATTATCACATGGAGGTGGTAATGCTTTTGTATAAAGAATTTCCACTTTGTTTTAGACTATGCACAAAGTGGTAGAAATTGTTTAGTGACCACTTATGCATCCACTTAGAATGTGGTGCCATATTTCCTCTCTCCCCATATTCCTTCTCTCTTCTTTCTTTTTAATTCTATATATGTAAAGGATGCATTCCTTTGGCAAGTAGGGTGAATGTAAGTGTAGATAAAAGACTAGTTAAGTCTTTATGAGCTTGGTTTAAGCTCGATTGAGCATTTGTATGATTTGGTTGATGCTTGGGTGAAATATTGTGAGATTTTTAAGCATTATATGCATTGAAGGAAGATAAGGAGAGTGTGAGATATTGGAGAGGTATGTAAGTGATAGGTTTTATCACAGGATTATAATTCTCTACGTGCTGCTAAAACAATAGCTGATCATTTCTCCATGGATGTAGCAAAGTTGGTAAACCACGTACATATTATCTTATGGTTTGTGTTTTTGTTCTTTGATTTATTCAATATTATTTTATGCTTATCATAGTTCCTCTCATTACAAATTAAGAGGATATTTCCGTGTTATTGTATTATATCATAACAATTTTATAGTTTTTGCAACATTGCCTAGGTTATTCTTTAGTATATAATCAATGGCAATTTATTTAAATGTCTAGCTCATGCATTTTGAAAATATGCTTGTATGAAAATAAGTTTTGACTAGAAACTAGTTTAGTTTATATGGTTACATGCACTTTCAAAGGATAAATATTTCAATGGTTATTAAACATATATATTTTGGTATGCACACTAAGTTTATTTCAATAAATATGTTTGTAAAAAATATATGGATGACTTTAAAATATTATAAAAGCCTATCTTATGTGCTCAGAAACACCGTGAAGATGATACCATTTTATATTATTTGAAACATACATTTACTTGACATATTTTGCACTAGCTGTTTATTAACCTATGAAAGTTCATATTTTATTAGTTAATATAAGAGGGTTTAATTCAAAATGTTTTAAATCACAACCTTTTTGGGTTTTATTTTTCTTGTGTTATTTGGATTTGACATCGGATGTTGAACTCTACACTCTTTCATACAATGATTTATGCTTAAGAGATAGTGTTTTAATTTATACATAATGTTTCAAATCTATTTTTCTATTTATTTTTATAGATTGCATAGGGTTTATTTTAGATGTAACAATATTGAAAGCTAAGTTATTGAAAACTTGTTGAAAGTATAGATTGAGAATGAACTTATTTGGTACATGAGTTCTAATGATTCAATGTTATGTAGCGAGATGATTTTGTTTTGTGACAGTGTTGAAGTTTATTTTGAAATGCCATGGTTTGTTTGACTTTGTTGAAGTTTCATAAAATTTTAAGTTTCAAACCAATGCAGATTCAATACTTTTATTGATCATGGTCATTTGTTTCCTTCATTTGCAAGAATCATTTTTTTATTTCATAAATGCTTGGGTGGATTAATTTGATAGAATTTTGTTTTAGGGCAGTATGATGATTCACATGTTTGAATGGTTTTCTCTGATATATTTTGAATTCAATAAAGATATTTTTTATTTCTCAATATTATAAAATTATAGTGAACTTATAAGCATATATCATGTATATATTTAGATATTAAACCCAAATTTACATCTTTTCTCTTTAAGATAGAGAAAATTTCTCTAAATAATTAATGAGAAGTTGCATCTGTGAAATGTTTATTTTGTTCATATGCTTTTATTTTGGAACACAAGATATTTGAACAATCACTTTTATTTTAAAATTTTACAAAAAATGGTAGTGATGTTGCATAATGCTAAATTATAACATTTCATCTTATATGTTTATTTTTTTCTTTTTAAAGGAAAAATGTTAGGTTAGAGTAGAGGTTTACCAAACTTTGATAGAAATAATGTTTTGGGGAAGAGAGTCTCAAAAACATGATAATGTGCCATCTATTTGGGCTAATTATCAAGGTAAACCCTTTAGGGCCTAAAGGTCCACTAACATGTTTACATGTGGTTTTAGCCATTGTACTCATATCTCTTTTTAATTTGATACTAATGAACCTATATTTTAGAACATTCCTTGCCATCTTGTGGTAATCATGCTTGGCAAACTTTTCATAGAGGTAGTTGTATATCTCATCCATTTGGATGTGGTTCACCATGTACTTCAACCTACCAAGCACAATTTTTAAGTAATGTGATAACCTCAACTATTGATCATAAACTTGAAGATAATATTTTTTTCAATATTAAGCTTCTAAACCTACCACTAATCCAACCAATGTTGCTTCCTCAAGCTGTAAACATGCTAGTAGCATTGAATCATCCTTGCATGTGGTAAATCACTTCATGAAGAAAATAAAATTAGAGGTTGATGATGAATCTAATGGAGTGACATGAATTTAAATCTATGAAACTCATTTTGGGCACATTGAGTATTAAAATGAATAGGGGATTCCTTTGATTAACTTGGATTTAGATGGTGAAAAGTAAAATGATATTTATTGTTGTTTTAGATCTTGATGTTTTCAAATATTTTAAAGCTTGGTTTGAATATTTTGAATTTGATTATGAATAATTTTATAGTAGTAGTTGATATCAATATTAACATTTTTAATTTCATGATGCTTTCTAAAAAAAAGTTAACATGCAATTAAAAATTTGATACTTGTTGATAATTTTAGTTTGATTTTATTTAGAATATATTATTTTTTGTGGTGAAATGATCATGTCAAACATATTTTATTACAAATGATTATTTTTGGTTGTTGATATGATTGTATTTATACTTTATCATTCTTAAATAATAATAATTGATAATATAGACTTTATGGATAAATTTTGAGTGATTTATTACTTAGATTTATCATATGCATTGATTGCCTTACATCATGACTTGTGCAAATGATTAACTTGTTCATAAGTGAAGTGGGCCCTTACCCATTAGATAAATATTGTTTTAAGGTATATTCAATATACAATAAGACTCAAATCTTAATAATTTCACTTTATGAAATTATTATTAAAATCTTAAAATATACAGTGGTTAAATTTTAATAAAGTGTAATTAATTTCAATTGAAAGTTGACTAAAACTTGGTTATTAATTAAAAGTGTAACTAATTTATAAACTAAAGGATTAAAAAAGACTTGAAGGACATCATTTGAAAGAGGAATTCATATAGGTACAAATATCTCTCTTAAATTTTCATACTACGTTGATATGCTATTGAAAGTTTTGAGATTGAGCATTGATTGTAGGAAGATCAAGTAACACATTATCTGACAATAAAATGGTCCATATGGTATAATCAGGTATATCCAATTTTTATTATTCATTTATAAATTGATTATTTGAGAATGGCTAAGAAATTAATGAGTTTGATGGTTATTTTAGCTAATTTTGTCCCACATATGAAGCTCTTGCATGGTTTGATAAAACAATGGATCAAAAGGGATTTGGGATGGGTCTAAAGTATTGTAGAGACCCTATAGGATGTCAAGAATTCTTGGAATAAGTGTGGAAGTGCATATCATTCATCTGGTTTTTCATTGTCTTCATCTAGACATCTTGAGTCTAGTGGTAGAAATTCTAAGTAGGCACTTTGATGACATCATAATTACCATGTGTGGATGAGTTAGGGAGTGTTGGTGATATGGTTTTGTTCACATTAGTCCTAAAAACATATGTGCCAAGTTTCTAGTCATCCACCAAAGCATGATAAAAGTTATGAAGGCTCAAAGTTGGATTCTCAAAAAGAATCCGCTAAGTTTCCATACTTCATTTTTGAAGAAGCTCATATATAGCCGAGTGATCATATTGATGAGGCCATATCTCACATGTGTAATAATTTTAGGAGAAAATGATCACATGGGTTTATTTAGATTGGTCCCTATTTTCTACGTGCTAAGTTTCAAATCATCTATCGAAGCACGATAGAAGTTATAAAGGTTCAAAGTTGGCTCCTCAGTCAGATTTAACTAAGTTTCCCATAGCTAAATGAACCAGGATGTCATACAAGAGTAAATGAACCAGCCAAATTGTGCATTTAATATCTTCAATTAGAAAGATTTTGAGACTGACATATCAAATGGGTTCATCCTTTTTAGTCTTAAGAACATTTCTTGAAAATTTGATGCCTCCATGATTCTCACACTTAAAGATCCAAAGATCCAAGCCTTCAAAGTTGGTCAAAAATCATAAGACACTACAAAAACCTACCTGTGCTTAAATTTGACAGTCTATGGGATGTCAAATATGGTCTATAGGACATCACTTTTAAACTTCATAAACTAGCAATTAGGGTTCAAATAGGGGGTCCTAGGCATATCTAATGGCCTGCATTTCATCATACATTCAGATCTAATAGCGAGCAGAGGCCAAAGGGGTCAAAAAATATTAAAATCAAATACATGCATGAAAAAAGTCAAAAACACTTTCAATTAGTAGAGGATCAATGACTCACATGCATTCATACATATCAAAATTTATGGAGCAAAATGAGTCAACATGTCAATGAGCCTAGTTAAATTTTGACAACCAATTAGAGCAAAGGCAAGCCTAAGGAGCTTCCAGTGAATGTCAACGAGCCAATTTTTGACCCAAGCTGGTGGAAATAGATAGAACCAAGCTCAAATATGATCTAAGTTGGACCAAAATAGGTTTAAAGGGAAAAATAGGTCTTTTAGTCCCATCTCTCTTTCTGCTATATATAGAGGCTTTTGAGCCAAAAAATGGATCATCTCTATATTTTATCTACTTCCTCTCTTGGGCATCTCCAAACTCTGCCAAGATGGAGCTTGTAACCTCTTGAGATGAATACAAGACTTTTTTAGATTTCATTGTTCTGGTATAGTGTGTACATGTCATATTTGCATATGTGGTATAAATCTCTCCCTTATAAAATTCTGATCTCACCTTGTTACTAGTTCATCTTATTATGTAGGTCATGTTTAGTGTTCTATATCTCTTGAATGAATCTCGCATGTGGATACTGTGACTAGTTAGTGTCTTACTTTAGACCTCTCCTTCATTTCCCTTATCTTAGATCATTTGGTGAACCTCTTCATGAAAAACTGATGTATGATAGATATTTGAATTCATAGATCTAGTCTTTTAATTATTTCATTGGTGTTCTAAGAGTCAAGTAGGGTGGATTGACCATAAATTAGGTGTATCACCAATATTATCTTAAGTTTCCCTTTTATGTTTTTTCCCTCTCTTTCTCCCTCCATTTTCACTAGTCATTAGTAGGTTGTATTAGTTTGGAAATGAGATAAATGATGCATTAGAGGAGCTAGCCTCATTAAAAATACTAGAGGTCTAACCCCATTATAGGATACCCACAACCTAGGGTCAGTCCCATGTTGAGATAGATTTGGAAGTAGGACCTGAACACTCCTACCTCTAGCTAGGATGAAATATAGACCCCTAATAGTTATAGCATGCCCAGTGGGACAAGGTCCAAAATAGTGGAAAGATCTTGGCATGTATTTATTCTAATTAACTTTTGTAAGCAAACAAATTAGCACCAATAATGGCTCCAAATCAAAGCTTCTAGCTATGAGTAGACTAGATATGTCTCATTGAATGTTTTTGTCAATTCTTACATCTTATTTGACATATGAGGTCAATATGAATAGTTATGGTGAATATTCCTATTATCTACCTCCTTATAAACACCCCCAATATGGTCTTCATGATATATAAGAGCCTAATTAAGACTTCTATCAAAGCTATGAGGAACCTTGGCAAGTTTATCATGATCCTTATTATCAAGGGAATAGCTATTAATTGCCTCATGATCCTAACCATTAGTGTGAGGACTTATTTTAGTCATATATGTAAGAATATTGCCTTGATACTCTATATTAACATCAATCCCATCATAACATTTCTCCTTAACAACCCTATCATGAGCTATCCATACCAACACTTAAGTAGACTTTAATAATCCTTGACAAGAATGCACTAGAATTGTGCTCAAAAAAATATTATGGCCAAGATGTACCTACTCACTTAATTCATCATGTGAGAGAGTCATTATAATTAATAAAATAAGAATGGACACCTATTGAGAGAGAAAATTGGAACAATCTCATAGGTGAGATGATGGATATAGGTGGTTACATTTAGATAATTAAGGAAAAGATAAAAGGCCTTAAGGAGTAGTAGGTCCAACCTCACCAATATCATGTGCCTACATATACACCATCTCAACATTCTTATGTGCCATCCATTCCTCCTCAAGAGACCATTCTACGTGACCCTTTGAGTGTTCCAAGCTCGTCATATGTTTCTTAGCCTTTTCCTTCCTAGAAATCTATCCAAAAGAGCTATCAAAGAAAGAAGGAGATTATTGTTGAACAACTTGATGTTAGGATTCAAGAATCCATTTTTTCTCAATAACCCATTATTAAGTCCTTCAAGGTTCTAAGATGGAACCAAGTGGTGAAGTCATGGGGTAAGCAAAGTGAGGCAAATATGGATTTGAAATTCTAAGTTAAAGGAGGATCTAAACCTATGTAAACCACTGTCACCCCTTCTCAAGAGCCTTATTGTGTTCTTGACCACCTTAAGGAGAAGATATTCCAAGAAAATATTGATAATTAGATCAGAGAGTTAGATCTGAAGGCAAGGAAAGAGGAGGAGAACCATAATCAAAAGGTCAAAGAAGAACCTCTATCTTTCCCATCTTGGAACTAAATCATGTAGTCAAGAAAATCCAAGGTCATTCGCCCCCATCCCTTCGTCTTCAATAATATAGGTCATTTTCATCTTGGAAATCCATTCAAAGTAGTAGGAAGGAGGAAGTGGTGATTATGGAAGTCAAAAAAGAGACCATGTAACCTCCACTCTTTTCCCCTCAAAATCCCAAAGCATCTCCTTTATGGCGAGCCATTCAAGAGGCAAAAAAATGGGAAGAGGAGGTGAAGGTGATCTAAGAAGAGAAACTCTAGGAGAAAAATTAGGTACCTATGGTAACTTATTTGGCCCTTTATTATCTTGATAAATATTTTCAAGGGTCTGCTATGCCACTCTTTGAGAAAGAGCCTCTTTTTTTTGAGGCAAATCAAGAAGATGCAGTTAAGGAGACAAAAAATAATGATGACTTAAGTGACCAAGAAGAAGAGATCATCATTGGAACACCACTTGGAAATAATGAGCATGTCTCAGTCTTTCATGATGCTAAAGAGGATGAGCTACAAGAACAAGTGCAATTTGGAAGTGAGATCCAACATGAAGAAGATGATCATTGGTAGAAACTATACCATGATTTCATGAGTGAGATTGATGAGCTAAATATGGAAGACTTGGATGATGGGATAGTGAGAAAGTTAGATCTTTTAAAGGTTCCATTAATGCTTTTGAGCATGAAGAACACCAACTTGATGACCTCATAAATAAAGAGGAGAAGACTAAAAAAGTGGTGGTTTTAGATGATAAGAAGGACAAGGAAGATGGACAACTGTAGATGAATCTCCTTCAAGAGATTGAAAATCTCTATCAAGATGAGGATCAAGTGATTAATAAGGCGGACAAAATATTTCTCATGGAGGAAAATGACCAAGATTGGGCAAAATATGTAGAGATCCTTCATGAGCCTGAAGAAATTGAATCAAAGAAGAAGCCCTATCTTACTGAGGACACCATGGAAATTAAAGGGGTATGACTTGTAGAATTACTATTGTCAGTCATAGTCAAGGAGCCATATGAATAAATTGAGACTATCTGGATGCATATAGCTGAATTAATTAGAACTACTTGGTTTTAATTGGTCATCATGCCAAAAAGGTTGGCATATATAACAAATAAGGATGCATCAAAGCCAAAGGTCAAAGAGTTGTATGCCTCATTCAATTCCACATCCCATGAGGTAAGAAAATTGTCAAACTTTCCTTTTAATATAGGAGGAAAGGTACACATAGTTTTAGGCTATATATATTAAATTAGGGTTGTTCAAATTCCTCTAAGTGTTGTTCTTAGCACATTTTTTTATCCCCTGCTTTGTTCTAGGTTAGTTTCCATTTCAATAAGTGCCTTAGGCACTATATCTTATTTTGTTCTCCTTTTGGTCCTTGTTTTGTTTCAAAAGAGGTTAAAGCAGGATTGGAATTCAAGATTTTGGGTCCAGAGAAGAGACTCCATGCCCAATGGACTAGACTAGGCACATGGTCTGGGTTCTCTTGCATAGACAGGTATGCAACACCTGTGATTCACCAAAGATGTTGGCCAATTTCAGCCCACATATGAAGCTATTGCATGGTTTGATAAAGTAGTGTATCAAAAAGGATTTAGGATAGGTCTAAAGCGTTGCAATGACCCTATGGTATGTCAAGAGTGTCTGGAATAAGTATGGAAGTGCATAACATTCATCTAGTTTTTCATTGTGTTCATCTAGACATCTTGAGTCTAGTGGTAGAAATTTTGAGTAGGCACTTTGTTGACACCATAATTACCACATATGGATGATTTAGGGAGAATTGGTCATATGGGTTTATTCACATTAGTCCCCAGAACATATATGCTAAGTATATGGTCATCCATTGAAGTACAATAGAAGTTATGAAGGCTCAAAGTTGGCTTTTCAGGTAAAATATGCTAGGTTTCCATACTTATCCATTTTTGAAGAAGCTAAAATATAACAAAGTGAGTATATTGATTAGGTCATATCTCACATGTGAAACATTTATAAGAGAAAATGATCACATGGGTTTGTTTAGCTTATTCTCTAGTTACTACATGCTAAGTTTGAGATCATCCACCAAAGTTATATAAAAGTTATGAAGGCTTAATTTGTCTCCTCAATCATATTTTGCTAAGTTTCCCATACTTAGCCAAATGAACTAAGATGTCACACAAGATAAAATGGACCATCTAACTTGTGCATTTAATATCTTCACTTATAAATCTCCCAAGACCAGTAGATCAAATGGGTTCATCCTTTTCAGTCTCAAGAACATCTCGTACAAATTTGATGTCTCCATGATTCTCGTGCTTCAAGATCCAAGCCTTCAAAGTTGGTAAAAAAACATAAGATGTTCATGCTAACATCAAAATAAAGACACTGCAAAAATCTACCTATGCTTAAATTTGACGATCGATAGGATGTCAAATACATTCTGTGGGATGTCAAATACGATCTATGGGATGTTAATTTTAAGCTCCATAAACTAACCATTAGGGTTCAAACAGTGGGTCCTAGGTAGATCTAACGACCCATGTTGCATCATACATTCAGATCTAATGACAAACAAAGGTCAAAGGGGTCAGTGAATCTCAAAAGCAAATACGTGCATGATAAGTGTCAATAATATGTTAAACTAGTACAGGATCAACTACTCATGGGCATTCATATAGATTGACATCAACATAGTGAGATGAGTCAATATGTCAATGAGCCTAGTCAGATTTATATAACCAATTAGAGCAAAGGAAAGCCTAGGGAGCTTCCAACAAAGGTTGGTGAGCTAGTTTTTGACCCAAACTGGTAAAAATACATAAAATTGAGCTCAAATACAATTTGAGTTGGACTAAAATGCATATTTGAGACCTAGAATCACTGATAAAGCTCTTTAAAAGAAAAATAGGTCTTTTAGACCTAATATAAATCAAAGGTCGATAAGTTGATGGATAAATGGGACCAGGCATCAATCAAAGTATGGATAATTATAGGAAAATTAAAGGTCCTAAATTGGTTTTCCATCTATAGTAGACCTAAAGAGATGGACAAGGTATGTGATAAATGCAAAAGGGCTCATCTATCAATGTGGCTCCAAAATCATCAATGCAGGGATAATTTCCACTCATGGCATGACACTGTTAGTATCAAGATTTGAGGATTTAATCCTCATGAACACGTCAAGTGGACTTAGGGTCCCCAGGTGGCAAGATGATAGTGAGAGAAGTAGTTAATGGAATTAATTCCATTCAAATAGAGTTTGACACTATGCATAATAAGCCCTTGCCTTCTAGTGGGATCTCTCAGCCAATGAAAGGAGCTTGAGGATTATTGAGATAATAGGATGTCTATTTATTGATCAAGGCATGCATGTAAAAAGTAATTAAGTGCTTCCACCTCAATTCTTGATCTCAAGGACTTTCCTCCACTCTCCAAGGCATTTTTACCATCTCTCTTTTTCTCTTTTTGATATATAAAGAGGCGTTTGAGCTAAAAAATAGATCCTCTCAATATTTTCTCTACTCCATCTCTTGGGCATGACTAAACTCTACCAAGATAGAGCTTATAACCTCTTGAGATGAATACAAGACTATTTTAGATTTCATTATTCTGGTATAGTGTGTACATGTTAGATTTTCATATGTGGTAGAAATATCTCCCTTGTCAAATTATGATCTCACCTAATTACTAGTTCATCTTGTTATGCAGGTCATGTTTAGTGTCCTACATCTCTTAATTGAAGCCTGCATGTGGATATTATGACTGGTTAGTGTCTTACTTTGGACCTCTCCTTTATTTCCCTCTGATTAGATCATTTGGTGAACCTATTCATGAAAAAATGATGTTTAACAGATATCTGAGATTCTAGATTTGGTCTTTTACTTATTTCATTAGAGTTATAAGAGTCAATTAGGGTGGATCGACCATAAATTAGGTGCATTACCACTGTTAGCTTAGGTTTCACTTTCATGTTCTCTCCCTCTCCCTCTCCCTTTTACTTGGTCATTAGTAGTTTGTAGTAGTGTGAAAATGAGCTAAATGGTGCATCAAAGGAGCTAGCCTCATTAAAAATCCTAGAGGTCTAACCCCATTATAGGATACCCACAGCTTGGGGTCAGTCCCATGCTAAGCTAGATTTTGAAGTAGGACCTGAACCCTCTTGCCTCCATCTAGGGTGAAATTTAGACCTCTAACAAGTTACACAATAATAAAACCATAGGCACAATATTTTATGTAGTTCAACTAATACCAATGAATAATTCACTCTTCATGTGACACATTATTGGGCTTTCAGTTTGTAACATTATTTTATCACAGAATCATTTGTAATCAATTTAAAACATGATTTATAAATAAAACATCTTATTTTATCACATATATTTGAGTTGAATCTTATTATCTATTTATTTTATGTAGTCTAATTTTACATTTATATTTAGTTAAGTTTTGACCTCTTTCATTCACTTTTAGTTGATAATTCAATGTTAACCATTTTTGGTCACCATGGAAGAATAACATCTAATTTAGTTCAAGGCTTTACGATCGATAGAAAAGACTAAGTTAGAAAAGGAATCAAGCCTTCATACTTAAAGGTTTTGGTCTTCACATGTTTTGATGTGAATGATTTAAAAGGAGAAAATACTTAGCATATTTTTAAAGAGGTCAACCTTCATACTTTTTAGCAAAAAGGTAATCAGAACTTTTGCATGACTGAGAGTTTAAAAATGTTTTGAAGATTGATAATTGTGTCACATTTTTTTACATAAAGGTTTAGCAAGCAAAATTTTTGAAGGTTTTCTATCTTCACCCAGTGCCACATGTCAATCTCTTGATGGTCTTGAGCCCTTTCAAAATGTTTTTTGATACTTAGTCAAATTTATTCAAAGCTTCCTAGTGGATCTACATGTCAAAAAAATAATGGGCAAGTAGGTTAGTGGGATGATTCCATGTGTCATAATATCTGTGACCTAGAACCATTTTTATAAATTTAAAACCCTTTTGGCTAGTGAGTTAGTGGGATGATGCCACATGGTGAAATCTCACTGCTTCGTGACCTTGGGATGTTCAGTGCAAGTAAAACATTGTGTCAGAGTAGTGGGTGAGTGAGATGACACCATATGGTGAAATCCTAGTATTTTACATCCCTAAAGTGGTTTGTGCAAGCCCATTAGTGTGTTAGATAAGTGTGTGAGTGAGATGACACCATGTGGTGAAATCTCACTTCATCATAACGAGAACAATCAACATCCATTTGAAGCCTCAACTGAGCAATGAAAGAATGAGATGAAGCTATGTATAAGGGGTTGGGAACCAACCCCAAGTAGTCACATGGACCTAAAAAATCTTGGGGCTTTATATCCCAATCAAAAGAGGACACCTAGGCACCTGTCAACCTAGGTTTTTCACATACTAACACAATATGGTTTCCAAGCCAATGAGATAGTTCTATGTGGCAGTAATCATAGGGGAATTGGACCCACCAATAGAAAGAGGATAATTAGTAGGGACCAAGGGGGAGTATACTCATAAAAGTAAGAAATCCTAGAATGATCTTGATGTCAACACACAAATGGAACCTACCACTGAAGAGTTTGTTGGCATTTACTCTAGCACTAGATGAGACCAATTTGATGGCCTGTTTCACCTATTTAATTATCAAATTCATGAACAAATTATGTTATTGAATTTATTCATAGAATAAATCATAGAGTGGCCCAATGTAAAAATCATGGCTCATCTCATATCCAACTCAAATAATGAGTGGAAAGATGGTGGAATTTGGCCCTAGTCATCATAAGACAATCTACAGTCCTAAACGAGCATGGTAGGTAGTTATGTAAGGTGGATATAACAATCATAAGGAGATCCCCAGTATCTCAAGCCACCTCCCCAATCATGATTGAATGCTACAACTTTCTAAGGTAGTGGGTAAGACTAAGATAGGCCCCTGAGTTCTAGACTCTACCTATATAAGAAAAAAAATTCTAACCACAAGGGGGGACTCTTTAAAGAACATAAATGCTACAAAAATTTATCCATCCATGATATATCTACCGATTATAATAAAACTCTTCCCCTATAGAGACTTGTACTACCAAATCTTATGCCTTTGAATGAATAATAGAACTAATTTTTCTTTCTCATATGCTTGTATCTTATGTGAATTCATTGGATTGTTGATCTTATCATGTGAAGAAGCTAATTTTTCCTTGATTTTCTATCTAGTTCCCTCACCTTTATATAAGATAATACTCATTTTTAGGTTGTAGGTTATGTGATATTAACTTCATATAGTGTTTAGTTATGGATTTTCATTGATTGACCTCCTATAAGGCCATTTTCTAACCCTTCTAAGTGCTATCATAAACTCCCTATCTCCTTATAAAAACTTATATAGAAGAGTTATAAGATTGTGAGTTATGCATGCTATTAACTCTTTTATCTTCATTTTGCATGCCTAAACAAGTAGAGGACATCATAATATTCTAGTGTATCACCTCCTTTTTTAGGTCTTAGGTTTAGTTCAAGCTTTATTTTCTCTCTCTCCCTTTTCCTTGCAATCATAATAGTGTTAGTGTTAGTCTAGGTGATCCATTAGGGGAACCAACCCTCTCTGAAGGTTCACTCTAACTATAGGTGACCCACAACCTTAGGGTAATCCCATTATATTAGTTGGAGGGAGAAGCCTTGAAACCACTCCTTCAAGGGGTGTAATTCTAATGTGATAATAGTTTTTTGTACTTCCAGTGGGGCCCAATCAATTTATTTGAGTCAGAAGAGTTTCAATTGAGAATTTGGTGCTACCTTTAGCAAGTTACAGTGTTGAAGACATCAAATAAACAATTAGAAGCTCTAAACATTTATGATCTCTAGTAGAACAGTCCCAACATATTTTCATGCTAAGAGAGATAAGAGCTTCTTCGAAAGGTAATTTATAATTTGTTGAATTGCATACACCCTCTAGAAGAAAAATTACTAAAACATCCTTATCTCCTATAAGAAGATTTAAAGATCTTAGGCAACCTTCCTCAAGATATCAATCTATGCCTCCTTTTGGTATATTTACCCAACCAAGGGTAGGGTTTCTTCCAATACCTTACATAGTTATCCATAGAAATTAGATCTTTGTTCCTTTCAATGGAGTTAGCCAGTAAACCTCACCCAATATGATGATATGCCCATTACATCCCTTAAGAGTATTCCTTATTTTATTGGAGAGAATACAACCACACCTATGGAAAACATCAAAGATATTGATAATATCTTTATAGTACATCATATTACTAAGGATAATGTTGATATTAAGCTTCCTCATTCAAAGGCAAGGCCCTTTAATGGTATAAAATCTTACAACCTAATTCTATCGATTCATGGGATGAATTAGGGGAAGGCTTATGCAAGTAATTATGAGATAAAAATGACCATCCATCCTTAGTGGAATAACTAACTACTATTAAAAGAGATACACAAGAATTCATGAGTGATTTCAATTTTAGTTTCTAAATAATTTGGGATAGAATCCTAGATCTAGTTAAGCCCATGCCTAACAATGCTTTTCTCTATTATCTAAGAGCCTTAAATAATGATATAGCTATTATAATCCAATTTATGAGAGTTACAACTCTTCTTGGTGCATATTAGATTGCAATTACAGATGAAAATTGCCGTATATAACCTGGAAAGATTGCTTCAAGACATCCCATGCCAATATTTATAGAGTTACCACCTCTTAAATACCCTGTACTAGCACCCCTTCCTATGCCAATGAGCCAACCACAAAGTCAAGATAAAACTTACCCTAACACATCAAATGATTTACGAGAGGTTAAGAGCCTTCTTCAGGCTTTAGAAATGAGTTTTTAACCCTCAAAAGGCAACAAACTCATAATTATAGAACTTATTAAGCACCTTATCAGCTTTATCAGCCTAATAGGCCTCCTTCTCAAGGACCTTATCAACCAAATAAGCTACCATATCAAGTAAATTCTTAAAGCCAAAGCCAAATTACTCCTACAAAGCCTTATCAAGATTTCAATCCTAATACTACCAACACATCTAAGGCCCTTGTTCCCATACAAAATAATTTTGTAAAAGACTATGAGTGGTGTTTTCCATGTAATCTTCTCCACAACCAAACCATTTATTAGAATAAAATAAAACACAGATTTATCCCCAAATCACATACAAGAGAAAATATAAAACAAATCAATCAAACATATAAAAATAATCGTAAACATGCATAAAATAGGAGAAACTAGATTTAATGTGTTTCACCGAAGATGGGCTACATCCACCAAACTTGTCTAGTGTATTATTTCTAGAAATACAAGGGAGAAACAAATTCTGTAACAAAACTTGTTATAACTCTCTACCTTCTCTATCTCTTCTTTATGTACAATATGTTTCATCTTTCATCTTAGCCATTTAATAATACATTTTAGGGTAAAAAACACCTAAACATAACCTCTACCATCAGATCTGGAAACCTTTAATCAATGGCCTAGATTGACTATGAAATTATAATTTTATAAGGCATTTTTAATAATTTTTTTGCTTTAGGGGCATTGCCCCTGAACCCCCACTGGGGCACGTATGCCCTGAACCCTGCAAAGGGGGTAACCCTCCCTTGAAACCCCCCATGCCATCATGGATTTAAAGAATGGGATCCAAAACTTGATTGAAATAACATCAAATTTTTAACCTCTGATCTTGGAAGACAATCAGGCTCCACATCTAACACCATTTGTCCTAATGGTGTCCTCAACCAAGTATTGATGGTGCAAAGCATAACACCATAATAAGAGACATAAACTAAAGTATCACCATGATTGGTGACTTCTTAAGAGCCAATGAAACATGATACCAAATTTTTAAATTGGTAAAAATATGAGTATTATGGAGTGAATCAGTTCTAGGGGCATAACCAAGCTTCTTCTTCAGGTGTGGCAGTCAATACTATTGACCATTTTGCCCAACAGGGTAAAAAATCAGTCAACTTCTCCCCCTACCGTTTAAGGCCAATTCATTTTTTATTTTGCACAAGTCTAGAAGATTTTATGGGCTCTGCAAGTGCTTGGTTCGAGCTTCAAGTTCTTTGGCTTTGGTTTAATCAGCTAAGTTCTATGCAAACTTCAATCCGCAAAGTTCAAAATGGTTCAGCGGATTTTAGTTTGATAAAGAGTTCATCACTCAGTTCAAACACCTCAATTCAACAGCATTGAACCATTAAACCGTTGAACCATTTCTGGTTCAATGGCTTGGTTCAATGAGTGGTTCAATGTTCAGTTCAATTGGCTCAGTGTGCAGCGTTGAACCATTGAACCAATTTCAGTTCAATAGGTCAGTTCAACAAGGCACACCAAAGATAAAGGGGAAGCGAAGAATAAGAAAAGGGATGACAACAAAGGAAAGACCCATGGAAGGAACAAAAAAAGAAAAACCCAAAGGAAATTGCCAAAGTGTTAACGTCCTGAAAGCCATCAACTTTAAAGAAGCGTATTAGCCGTTTGCTTTCGAACCAAAGGAGTGCTAACCATGGAAAAGGCCCAAAAATGTAGTGACCTGATAGAAGATAGCCCAAGGGCTGAAGGATCCAGAAGATACAAGATAGGAAAAGG
The DNA here is from genome assembly GCA_037957365.1 of Torreya grandis. Lineage (NCBI taxonomy): Eukaryota > Viridiplantae > Streptophyta > Pinopsida > Cupressales > Taxaceae > Torreya > Torreya grandis. The sequence continues at coordinate 5,812,477 of JARHVA010000106.1, read as the reverse complement.
ACAAAGTGCCAAGCATGGAGCAAACAGGTTGTCCAAGTGGCAAAGGGAGGCATCGATTCAAGAAGTAACTCTAGCAGGTGGCACAGTGGCTGCAATTGATCACTAAAGGATGTAAACTACCAATGGTGCAACCTTTTTATTCATTTCATATTTATGAGTAGACAAGCTGCATAGGTGCATTCAAGAAGTAGCCTTGGTTAATGAGAAAATTGTGCAGCCATGTCAAAGAGAGCCTGAAGTCAAAGTAAGGGTCGACACATCATTTACTTTTAAAGTAGCCTGCTCTTCCCAATGCAGGGGACGCATGGGCCACTTGTAAAAAGGGGCACGAAGGGACCTCCCTTCTTCTCCTATATATTTGAGAATTTATTATTTTGTAATGATCTTCCACATTTGCTAAGGCATAGCCCTAGAAAAATTTCACCTGAATCAATAAAACACAATTTTACCTCTATCTTGGATAGATATTTCTGAGTATGTCTCGAGTGTTAGTTTGTGTTTAGTCATTTTTTCTTCATGCTTTCATAGGTCCAACACCAACATACCTATTATCTACAAGTGCCATTTATGTAGCTGACAAGGTGAGCTATATTTGGAAGTGTAGAAGCAAAACAAATTACTACATAAGTGTGTGTCTCACAACACCTTTGGTGATCTCTGTTCTCTATATTTTCCATTAAAGCCTCCCTGCCATGTTTCTTGCAGCCTGGTCCTTCTACCAAGTCTAAAGTGTATGTGTGTGTTTGTTTGATTTAAGTGTGAACGTGAGAAGGTCACTTTATTTTGGTGCATCACCTCTTTTAGAGTAGGTTTGTTTCCTGCAATCTTTCTCCCTTTTCATTCCCCCCATTTTATATCTATATATATATGTGTGTGTGTGTGTGTTTGCACTTACTAGAATGAACATGATGCATCAAAGGGAGCTAGCCCTTATCTAGAGACTCTCCCCTCTAACTTCACTAGTCCCATAGGTGAGAGGGGAGTTTCCATAGTTGCGAGGAGAAGGCAGGAGCTCAGTCTCTTGCCAAAGGGTGCAATTTCCTACGTCAACAGTTTTGGCATGCCCAGTGGGACCAACTATGACAAGTTGTGTCCAAAGAGTTAAGAATTTTTGGTGTGTTCTTTAACCGATCAGCCTTTGGAGGCTTTCAAATCAAACACCAATGGTGACTCTGAGTCAAATCAACTGGTTAAGCAGTTCTGGTGCTATCAAGAAACAATATTTTGGTATGTATACCCCCATTGTTCAAAGCTATGGACCCTATTTTCCTTGGCCAGCATGGATGTGATCCTTACCAGCCTTATGTTGATCCTTATCAAGTCTAATATGACTAGTCTCAACCCTACCATAAGCTATATCAGCCTTATGCCCAGTCTTCTCATTACGTCACTTCTCCCACTCAACCCAGTCTCTTTGCCAATCAACCCATTTCTGCCTTCAAGCGAACACTGCTGGGATACAAAAAATATGTAATAGATCTTGACACCAGAAGGGGATGTGGCCAAGAAATTCTTGATCATATCATCCATCAAGTGAGGAATGCACTGGGTTAGGTTAAGAAGGAATGGGCTCTTATTGAAAGAGCCAATTGGTACATGCTTACAAATGAGATGTTAGATGTGAGTGGTTTGATTGCATCTTTAGAGGAGAAGTTGAGTATTTATGAGAGGCAGCCTTACCAAGTCTATCAACCTACATACTCACTACCCCAAGCATCATATCAGTCATATACAACCCCTGCTTATGAGCCAAGTCAAGCCTATCAAAGTCCTTTCCCCAATTATGTTGAGGAGAGCTCTGAAACAACAAACCTTGTGTTTAAGGCTAATCTTTATAGACAGATCAAATTGGAAAATATTCAGATGCAGCAGTCCATCTTGGTAGTGAGGGAAGTGGAATCTAAATCTTCACTACCCTCTCACATTGTGACCCCATCAACCCTAAAGGAGATGCCCAGTCCAAATTTCTTGAGCTAAAATCAAGCGGTTGAGTCACAAAACAACAAGGGGGCGAAAGACATTGTCTAAGAGTGCGAGGTACAAGATGAGGTTAGTCCTTTTCAAGTTCCCCCCACCCTTCTTCAGGAAGCTCCTTGCACTTCATGGCAATCTTCATTCACTCCCCATCTCTAAAGTGTTTCCCATGAGCTCCAAGAAGTACAAGGTGAGGATTATCTAGCTAAGCAGGTTAAGGAATTGGAAGCTAGGATGAGACTACTTAGAGAAAGAGAGATGGAGCTTTCAGACCTTATAGAGGAGCTGACACCAAAAGGCACCCCTTCCACCAATCCACAAGCTAATTTCAATATTGATGAAGTGTTGGTAAAGTGGAGGGATGAAAATCAAGAAATTTTGCCCCAAGGTCTGGCCCCTCCTATTCTAGAGAAAGCTCCCTCTTGTATGCCAAATGCTTTCTATCAAATGGCACTTGCTCTTTCTGACTCATCTAATGCATCAATCGATCCTACCCACAATCCCATGCACCTAGCTTTTTAGTATGCCTCTTTTCAGACAGCTCTTCTTATACATGAGCAGACCCTCCCAAATCTTCCCCAACCTCCTCAAGTCTTTCAACATGATCTCCCATTTTGATCTAGAAGAGGGAACATCATGAACTAGCTCAGGACCTTGAAGAGGATAAAGTTTCTACCTATTCAGAGGAGCAATATTTCAATCCCAAGATCATGAGTTGGAAGCAAACAGTGGAATCTTGGGGCAAAAATGAAGAAGAAGAGAAAGGTTTTCCTCAAAACCTTGAAGAAGATGGGGCTTCTCCTGCTCTTGATGATGATTATGAATTCTGGGAAAGGCCCATCCAAGAGGATATAGACAGGTGGATTGTAGAGTTTGAATCCAAAGAGAAATTCCTTAGCTAGTGTGTGATGGACAGTTCAGACCCAACAACACATTCCATGTGTGAACACACCCCACCTACACATCCCCAAGAGAGCTATCAGGCCATGCCTGATATAGGTGAAGTGCTGACCAAATGGAAATGGGAGAATCATTCGATTCTAGTTTAAGGACTACCTCCTCTTCCACATGAGTTTGTCCATCAACTTTCCACTTCACCCCTTCTCGAGGAGGAACTTGTCTTGAAGGAAAAAAGAAAAGATTAGTGTGCTTAGTTCATGACTAATCAGGGAGACTTCATGAGTACGGATGAGGAGGAGATCACCGTAGGTGACATGGAGGAGCATGGACAATCTCTTGTTCATGCTTTGAATGATTTGTTTGAAGTCATCGGGGTGAGCTGCATTGTTCTTCAAGGAGGCTATGAGCTGGATAAGAGCAGAGAAGGTAGAATTGGGGTTCAAACAAGTATGCAAGGAGGCTACAATATTTTAGATTTATCCCTCTGAGAGGTTGGTGAATCTGAAGATACTTTCTTTGAAGTCATCAATGAGGACAGTCATACCATGGAACTCGAGCATGAGGCAGAAGAGAACAAGCCAGTCAATGATGCATATCAAGAGGATTCTGGTGATGAGCTGGTAGTAATTGATTTCTTGATGGGATATTCCAGCCTAAAGAACCAATAGGAGGCAAGATTCCAATAAAAAATAGAGTACGTATATGTTGGAAGCATGTATGAATCTCCACTTGGGTACAAGCCAAATCAGGTGACAGGCAAGAGGAGCAGGTCACCAACTCTCCTTTTCATTCAGCTACTTGCCTGACACCATAAGTCTTCTTACCAAGAAGGGGATGTTAGAAGTTTTCCCTTTGATCTAGGAGGGAATCAAAAATACCTGGTTAGCTATATATAGTAGGTTGCTTTCAGCTTTTTTTCCCTATTTTCCCTAAGTGTTGTTTACACAAGTAGTTTTCTTGGCCTTGTGTGTGTTTTTTCTTTTCCCTTTTGAGGTGAATCTGTGTGATTGTGTCTAGAATTTATCAGAGCTATTTCTATTTTAAAGTTACAATCTAACCCGTGCCCAATGGATTTAAGGCAACTAGCTTCTAAGCATGGCAGGCATGCTTCCCCTAAAAGGTGCCAATCTGTTGACCATTTTGCCCAATAGGGCAAAAAATTGGTCAACTTCTCCCCCTGCCATTTAAGGCCAATTCATTTTTTATTTTGCACAAGTCCAAAAGTTTCTACAGGCTTTGCAGGTGCTTGGTTCGAGCTTCAAGTTCTTTGGCTTTGGTTTAATCAGCTAAGTTCAATGCAGACTTCAATCGACAAAGTTCAAAACAGTTTAGTAGCCTTTAGTTCGATAAAGAGTTCATCGCTTAGTTTAAACACCTCGATTCAACAACATTAAACCATTGAAATATTGAACCATTTTCAGTTCAATGGCTTGGTTCAATGAGCTTGATTCAAAATGAGTGGTTCAATGTTTGGTTCAATTGGCTCAGTGCGTAGCATTGAACCATTGAACTGTTGAACCAATTTCAGTTCAATAGTTCAGTTCAATGAGGCACCCCAAAGATAAAGGGGAAGTGAAGAATAGGAAAAGGGATGACAACAAAGGAAAGACCCATGGAAGGAACAAAAAAAGAAAAGCTCGAAGGAAATTGCCAAAGTGTTAATGTCTCAAAAGTCGTCAACTTTAAGGAAGTAAATTAGCCATTTGCTTTCGAACCAAAGGAGCGCTAACCATGGAAAAGGCCCAGCAATGCAGCAACCCACCAGAAGATAGCTCGAGGGCCAAAGGAGCTAGAAGAGACAAGATAGGAAAAGGACAAAGTGCCAAGCATGGAGCAAATAGGTCATCCAAGTGGTGAAGGGAGGTGTCGATTCAAGAAGTAACTCCAGCAGGTGGCACAATGGCTGCAATTGATCACTAAAGGATGCAAACTACCAACAGTGTGACCTTTTTATTCATTTCATATTTATGAGTAGACAAGCTGCGTAGGTGCCTTCAAGAAGTAGCCTTGATTAATGAGAAAATTGTGTAGCCATGTCAAAGAGAGCCTAAAGTCAAAGCAAGGGTTGACACATCATTTACTTTTAAAGCAGCCTGCTCTTCCCAATGCAAGGGATGCATGGGCCACTTGTAAAAAGGGGCGTGAAGGGACCTCCCTTCTTCTCCTATATATTTGAGAACTTGTTATTTTGTAATGATCTTTCACATTTGCTAAGGCGTAGCCCTAGAAAAATTTCACTTGAATCAATAAAATGAAATTTTACCTCTATCTTGGATAGATATTTTTGAGTATGTCTCGAGTGTTAGTTTATGTTTAGTCATTATTTCTTGATTCTTTCATAGGTCCAACACCAACATACCTATTGTCTACAATTTTCATTTTTGCAACTGACAAGGTGAGCTATATTTAGAAGTGCAAAAGCAGAACAAATTACTACATAAGTGTGTGTTTCACTGCACCTTTAGTGATCTCTATTCTCTGTATTTTCCATTAAAGCCTCCCTACCATGTTTCTTGCAGCCTGGTCCTTCTGCCAAGTCTGAAGTGTATGTGTGTGTTTGTCTGATTTAAGTGTGAATGTGAGAAGGTCACTTTATTTTGGTGCATCACCTCTTTTAGAGTAGGTTTGTTTCCTGCAATATTTCTCCCTTTTCATCCCCCCCATTTTATATCTATATATATATATGTGTGTGTTTGCACTTACTGGAACGAACATGATGCATAAAAGGGAGCTAGCCCTTATCTAGAGACTCTCCCCTCCAGCTTCACCGGTCCCATAGGTGAGAGGGGAGTTTCCATAGTTGCGAGGAGAAGGCAGGAGCTCGACCTCCTGCCAAAGGGTGCAATTTCCTACGTCAACAAATACTATATCTAATAAAAAGGATGTAAAAATTGAAATAATAGCTGGTAAGTGTCCCACATCATATCCTATAATATTACAAGAGGTCATTGGTCCTAATTCATCTTCAAATGTGTAATAAATTTAAAAAAAAATAGACTTTAGGGAGTCAAGAACAACCCAAAAGCCATTCTCAATCAACACAAGTACAAGAAGGTAATGCTGCTACTAAATTACAATTAAAGGTTGATACTCTAGCATTTAATATTATTGAGCATATGGAAAAAAAATGTGAATATATCCATGTGAGAGTCTTTATCCATTCTAGCATAAAAGGACTTATTGCAAACAAATTTATCTAACCTTAGTCTTTTAGAAGGGTCATCGAGAGAATAACCAAAAGTAGTACTTACTAATACACCTTAGCCAAAGGAAGATAAATCAAATAAAGGTGTGAAGCCTACACCATTCTATGTTTCTTTTATTATTGGAAATCATTTAGCCCATAATTGTATGATAGATTCAGGGCTAGTAGCTTAGTAATGCCAAAGCATATAGCAGACAAATTAGGTTTGGAACATGAACCACTCTCTAGAGGAGTAGTATAGTTGGATAGAAAAAATGATCATACTCTTGGTATCATAAAGAGTTTGGACCTCACTTTGCATGATTGTCTTGAATTTTATATTTCCTAATATGTTTTCATAATTAACCCCCCTTTGTAATTTGTGCATTTCTAAAGACTCTACTATCAAGATTGGAGGATACCTATTATCTAATTGGTTTCATATGATCTTTATAACTAGGTATGTCACTAAGGTCACCACTAGGTCTGAGCCAATTGCTAAGAACCATATTAAACCTTGTATGCCAAATTCCATGAATGCCAATTGTACAATCTTTAACTAGGAAGACCAACCTGTTGAATAAAATCCAAGTACACACCTTGAAGGCATACCTGATTTATTACTTGATGAATGGGGATGATCATCATGAGTTTGATCCTTATAAGATCATTGAAGAAGCTAGTTTAGGTATGTATTGCTTGCATGAATAATACTATTTCATTTCAAATATTGTAAAGACTAATGAGAAAGATAATAGAGTATGGAAAATGTACTTTGATGGATCTAGAAGTATGCATAGAGAAGGATGAGGTGTCATGTTGGTGTATCCATTGAAAGATAAGTATTATTATTCTCTAAGATTTTAGTTAATCTACACCAATAATTTAACTGAGTATGAATCTCTCATACAGTGTCTCCAATGGGCTAGAAAGAGAGGTATAAAGCAACTGTAAGTTTTTGGTGATAGTGAGTTGGTAACAAATCAGGTAAGAGGGATGAATGTATCAAAAAATGACTTGTTAAAATCCTAAAAACATAGAGTATGGGACCTCACAGAGGAATTTTAAGCATTCAACATTCAATCCATCCCTAATATCACATAAACCAATTAGGTTGAATCTTGCGCCAACTAAGTGTGGGTCCACAATCATTTTATTAATCTCAAAAAAAAAGTATATAGAAAGGGTGCCAATATGCCATTAACATTTTTACATTAAAAAACATATATTTATAGGTTTTCACCACATACTGGTAAAAACCAATTAACCTACTAACCAATTCCCATGGGAATTCCACCTGAAAGGTAGTTCTAATTATTTAACACAAATATAAAACTAACCTAATAAAAACAAGATAATTTATTTATGGGGGTGTCTTTATAGAAAATGAGCATGCCCCATTTACATTTATTAATTAAATAAACTTACCAAAAATCCTAAGCTAAGACTTTGGAACAAGTCCTAACAAACCCCCCTATAATCCAAAGTCAATTCTTTAGACACATGCCAAACATTTTTCTAAATTTTTCAATTTTGATCATGTCAAGGGGTTTTGTAAAAATGTTAGTTATCTGATTAGAAGTTGGGAAATATATTGGATCAAGTGCTTTCTTCACCACAAACATTCATAGATAATGATATTTGACATCCATATGTTTTGTTTTGGCATGAAATACTATATTCTTGGACATCTTGATTGAACTCTGATTATCAATGTATAACTCTGTAGGATCAATCTAAGAAATCTAAAGATCTTTAAGAATGTGCCATAAGTAAATAGTTTCTATATAAGTATCCTATGTTACAATGTACTCTAATTATGTTGATGAATTTGCTAATGTATCCTACTTCTCACAACACCAAACAATGACAACTCAACCCATATGCATAGTGTATCATGTTGTGGATACTCTGTCATCCACACATCTACCAAAATCTACATCACAATACCCAACAAGTTTGAAGTTCTTGTTGCGGTGGTACTGAAGGCCATATGTTTTCATTCCCTGAAGGTAATGAAGTACTCTTTTTTCTACATGGCAATGAATTTCTCTAGGCTCATGCATAAACCTAGACAAAATTCCAACTGAAAATGATATATCAAGATTGGTAGTCATAAAATATATCAAGCCTCTCACTAACTATCTATATTTAGTGCCATCAAAAAAGGTACTGTGATCATACTTAGATAATTTCAAGTTACTTCCATGGGAGTGAGGGTAGGTTTTCAATCACTCATGCCAAACCTATTTAATAACTCAAAAATATACTTAGTTTTTAAAATGAAAATATTATGCTCTTTTTAATTTAATTATATGCCAATATAGTAGTGAATAAGTCCAAGATTTGTCATCTCAAACCCATCTTTTAATTCCTTCTTCACAGACTTGTTATGGTTTTCATCATTTCCTGTGATAATTAAGTCATCAACATAGAGAATAAGAATCACCAATTTCTTACCCTACACTAAAAAATAGAGAGTATTATTGGATTCACTATGTTCAAAGCCAATTGCCTTCAAGTATGAATCCATTTTCTCATACCAAACCCTGGGTGCTTATTTGAGTCCGTACTAATCTTTTATCAATTTACACACTTTGTGTTCTACACCCACTTTCTCAAAACATTAGGGTTGGTTCATGTATAATTCTTCATGTAAATCACCATTAAAAAAATCACTTTAAACATCCATCTAATGTAATTTCCAACCATTTTATGCTGCTAAGGAAAGTACCATACAAATAGTGTGCCATTTGGTAGTTGGTGCAAATGTTTCCTCATACTAAATACCTTCTTATTATGCATAACCTTTTGTTTATCAATGGAGCCATCCAATTTATACTTAGTCCTATAAATCCACTTGCATCCTATGGGTTGAACATGTGGAGGAAGATCAACCAAAACCCAAGTATTATTATTAAGTATTACATCATAGTCATTTTTCATTGAATGTTGCCAAACCAGTTCAGTAGAAGCCTCCTCAAAAGTAGATGGATTAGTGGAAGAAGTAGTAACAACCATTGCATAGTTAACCTATTTATGAGAACTCCTAGGAACTATTAGACTAACTTCATCTGCTTTCAAGTTAGAAAAATTACTTTGAGCCCATTTTAGATACTTATTCAAATTATTCAAATAAGGAACACCAAAATTCTCATCATGTGCACCATTTGAAGGAAGACTTAGAGAATTTTCAACATTTTATAAGTCATCGACTTGTGAATTATTAGTTTAAGGAGAGGAAATATAAGGGATATTAGTTTCATACCACAACCTCTAAGAATTTCCCTCATTGTTCAATCCCTTATCACATTTTGAAATCTTCCTCTCTAACCTGTCAAATTGAAAATCAATCTCTATAGTGTTTATAGTACCAAATTCATCAAATACCACATCCCGAGTCACTATGAATTTACCTGTATCCTATGTAAGCAAATGATACCCCTTTTTATTTTTAGAATATCTAAGAAAGATGCATTTTTGACTTTGTGGTTCTAACTTAGTTCCATATTCAGTGGGAACAAAAGTAAAACAAAGGCATCCAAAAATTTTCAAGTGTTTAACTTTACCAAACCTCATATGGAGTTTTTCCTAAAAGTGCAACTATGTGGGACCTATTTCTTAAATACACTATAGTACCAATGGCTTCGGCCCCAAACATATCATCAAGCTATTTATTATCCAATGTAGCTAATGTTATGCCCTTTAAAGTTTTATTCATTTATTCAGATACTCCATTTTGATGTGGAGTGCAAGAATTACTATATTATCGATGAATGCCATGTTATCAATAATAATCTAAAAAATCATTTGAAGTATTCTCAACACCATTCTCTGAATGAAGAGTGTCCAAGTGTGAACCTATTTTTTTTTCAACTTAGTGTAACCAATCAACAAACTTAGTGAAAAATTTTGATTTATTTTTCATGAAAAACACCCAAGTCATCCTATAAAAATAATCAATAAACAAAAAAAAATACCTACACCCTCCAATGGATGACTTCTTCATGTCACATACATCACTATAAACTAACTTCAAACATATATTAGCTCACCATGAAGAATTATTTGTAAATTTTAACCTAATTTTGTTTGCCCAAAACACATGATTCACAATGAATACTATCTTTACAAAAAGTGGGTAACCCACTCACCAAACCATATCTCCGCAATTTCACTAAAGAGTGAACATTCAAATATCCATAGTGGAGATGCCATAACCACTATGTATACATAGTACCTGTACCTATTTCAATAACTGTCACAAGTTCCACTATGGGGGAAAGTAAATTACAATACAAACTAACCAAATTTCCATGCTCATATCTTGTATACATGTTTTTATATCCATCCTTCATTGAATTGATATAAATGAGCCCATTTTCAAGCATAATTTGATAACCTTTCTTTCAAATAGTTACTAAGGAAAGAAGATGTTTTTGCAATGTGGGAACATACCAAACATTCTCCAAGTATTTGATAGATCCATTAAGAAGGAGAATCCGAATTGATCCAAGACCTTGTGGAGTATGCAAAGACTTATTTGCCAAGGATACCAAAGAGAGAAAAGCTTCTTTGAAAGTCCAAAATAAGTCTCACCTAAATGTCATGTGTTTGGTTTCTCCTATATCTAAAACCCATACATCTATGAGCTCATCTCTAGCCTCATATTCCATATAAGCAATGTTTCCTAAAGTAGTGAATGCAGATTCATGAGAAACATTACTAGACTCATCATAGTAATGGTCAACATATTGAGCAAAGTTATACTTAGTCACTTTTTATGGCCTTAGAATTTGTCAAAAGGAATCCTACATTGAGAGGCAATGTGACCAAATTTCCTACATCTATGACACTGAATGTCTAATCTACCTCTACCTCTGCCTCTATAATAGTTTTGACCATGACATTTATCGCTCATTTCATTTGAATAATAATGGATAGATTATTTATTTGAATAACCTCTACCCTAGTTTTTTATATTTACCTCCTCTATAACCTTGACCCCCTCTATAACTGTTCCCTCTATTTTTTTGTTGACCAAAAAAAGATGAACTAGGCTTAGACTTTGAAACATGGGATTCCTCAATTTTATTAGATTTATTAGGTAGAGAGAGGTCATGTTAATAATCAACTCAATCAATTTATCAAAAGTGATGCCTGTGATCTTCTCAAAGACGTGCAACTTTCAACAAAGTTCCTATAAGACCAAGGTAGTCCTTTTAATGCAACAATAACTATGAGATCATCATCCAGTTTTCTAGACCCAGCCTTAGTGTACTTAGTAGAAATATTCTTCAACTTAGACATGTATTCTCCCATATCCCCATATTCCTCTAATGACAAAGCAAACAACTTCATATGAATGTTTATCTTCTTATGCTTAAGTTTCTTATCATATAAATCAGATAAGGTTTTCCATGCAGTGTAACTATGAGGAGAATTTTCAATATGTATGTATCTTGATTAAAAAACACTTGATTAAATCTAGGGCATTAGAATCACAAAGATTAAAAACATCAAGTTTGGCTTGTTCTATAGGCAATGTATGATTTTCATTCTTTACAACATCCCATAGCTCATTAAAAACTAATGAAGCTTCCATCAAATATTTCCAATTTGAATAATTATAAATCATTAATCTATCACCATATAAAATAAAATTATGAATCTTTGGCATCTTAAAATGAATCAAGTGCGATAAATAAAAGTAAGTGTGATACAATGTAAAATAAATGCGACAAATGAAATAAGCAACACACTCATTGATAACACTTTGCATAAGACAACACTTCTATAGGATTTTTCACTTAATCTCCACATAAAGCAAAAAATAAAAATATTTTTGGTGAGTTTTACACTTAAACTCACCAAAAAATCAAATTATTACACCCTTATTTCACCAAAAGCAAAAGAAACAAACTTCTATTGCATTTTTCCAACTATTATTTCAAGCTTTTACAATATATATGCTTTTTACAACATGCAAAACATAAAAAATATTTAAAAAAGGAATATTCCATTTCAAAAATCATATACCAAAAAGAAAATATTCTTCTAAAAGGGAGATTGGAACCCTTGACTTCTTCTTTTCAAATCTTTATACAAATTATGTCCTTCCAATTGCTCAAAGAGCATTCACAAGCCATAAGGACAAAAATTTATATATGAACCTGATTTTATACTTTATGAAAATAAAAAAATTACTTGGGCATGGTAATTAATTCATCTAGGAATACTTTAAGTAAAAAATCCAATGTTTTACTTTGCTAGGACCCACAAAACCTATGCTTTTCAAAAAATATGCTGAAAACTTTAGAAAAATGAAAGTTTTAATTTTTTGAAACCTTCCAACGCCATGCTGGATGCCATGGCTCCCTATAAAAATTCTAAAACTTGTCTTCCACTCTCTTAGGCCATACAAATTTGTACCAGGGCATACAAATTTAGGATTTGGTTTGTTTAAGACTCTCAGAGAGGATTTTGATGAAGGATAATTGGTTTTTGGGTAACTGGGTGCTGAGGGGGATATACAAGTTCATATATGGCTTTAAAAATTCATAAAGTTACCCTATATAACATCTTAAAGGATTTGAATACTAGATTTGGTCCTTTTAGCAATTTATTCATAAGAAACTCTTAGTCGATTTGATGTTTTAAAAAAATGGCAGCAATACTATCTAAACATAGAAGTTTCCAGCTTGAGGAAAGCCATATAAATGGATATTTGGTAGAAAAAAGGGTTTGTAATTCATAAATGATCAAACTGAAGTTTGAAAATCAATTCATACTCTTGAAAAAATGAAGGATTTGTATCTAAAGAAAATTATGGAGCTTCTCCAGGCTCATGGTTCTACCATACAAGTTTTACCATGAAAATTACTCATAATCCAATATGAAATATTTGAAAAAATTAATATTTTGATAATTTTTCAAAATATTAACCTTATACCAAAGTCACATAGGGCATACCTTAAATATTTCCAAAAATGACTTCACGTGAGGCTTCTTTATGTCCCCATGAATAAACCTTTTCACCTTGATTCCACCCAAATTCACCGTGCTCCCAATTACCATGCTCCAATTCCACTAATATCACATAAACCAATTAGGTTGGATCTTGTGTCCACTGAGTGCAGGTTCCCAAGCATTTTATTAATCTTGAAAAATTAATTACATAGAAAGAGTGCCAATATGTTGTTAACCCTTTTACATTGAAAAACATATATTTATAGGTTTTCACCACATAACGGTAAAAACTAATTAACCTCCTAACCAACTCCCATGGGAATTCGACTTGAAAGGTAGTTCTAATTATTTAACACAAATATAAAACTAACCTAATAAAACTAGTTAATTTATTTATGAGGGTGTCTTCATAAAAATAAGTATGCCTCATTTACATTTATTATTTAAATAAACTTATCAAAAATCCTAAGCTAAGTTAAGACTTTAGAACAGGTCCTAATAATCCCAAGAGCTATGAATAAACACGCTGATATGTTGTCTACCATTGGTGCATAATTTGATGTTCCTAATGATATCAAAAGTGACAATGTACAAAAAAATATCAAGATGGTTGTGAGGCCTTCTATAATTAACAATAATGCCAATTGGTAGGTATTTAAAAGTGACCAATAAATAATTCATTTCTTGTAAGAAGAAGCTAAATTCTTAGCTAAAAATTAAGACAAACTACAATAGTGATGTGAAGAGCAAATTATCCAGTTAAGGTCAAATAAGATACCAAAGGGTTTATTTAATCTTGAGTCTATTTTTGATACTAATGATTAGATTAGAAGAGAGAAATTAAACATGTTAGTTATGAGTGAATACTATGGCAAGGTATGACCTCTAGAATAAAACATGCACTTGTTAGTCTTTCTCAAGAGTTTGAAAATGTTTTTACTTGGGGGCATGCTAATATTAAGGGCTTTAATCCTGATTAATGCAACACATAATTGAATTAGACCCAAATTTGAAACCTATTATGCATAAACAAATTCCTATAAACCCAAAGATAGATCCTCTCATAAAGAAAGAGATGAACAAGCTAATAGAGGCCAATATAATCTTTCTTATGAAATACACAACTTGGGTAACAAACTTAGTCCCTGTTAGAAAGAGGAATGGAGAGATAAGGTTATGTGTAGATTTTATGGATATAAATAAGGCTTATTTTAAAGACCACTACCCATTTCCATTCACGTAAAAAATATTGCAAATAGTGATACGTTCAAGACAATTTTTACTCCTTAATGGTTATTCTGGTTACAATCATATATTGGTTCAAAAAGAGGATCAGTTTAAGACAAATCACTACAAAATGGCAAACATATGCTTACATAAAAATGCTTTTTGGTTTTTCTAATGCATGGGAAAATTTTTAGAGAGACGTGGACTTAAAATTTCAAGGACTAATCAATGATATTGTACATATATATCTTGATGATATTATAATATTTTCTAAGCATGTTGATGATTATCTGTCTCATCTCAGACAAGTCTTTGATAAATGTAAATAGTTTAGAGTCTCACTTAACCCTAAGAAATACATATTTTAAGTGCATGAAGGCAAGATAATGGGCTATATTATTTCCAAAAGAGGGCTTACAATTGATCCTGGGAGGGTAAGTGCCAGTCTAGCATTGTCCTTGCCTAGTCATAAGGAGTTGCAAAGCTTCTTAGGAACAATAAATTTTGTTAAGAGGTTTATCACTAAATTTTATAGTCTTGAAAATCCTCTAACTAATATTTTAAATAAAAATCAGATCTTTCACTGGTCTAAATAAGGAAAGGGTAGCTTTGAAGCAATTAAACAAGCCATAACACAAGCTCCTACCCTCATAAATCATGTTTTCACCAAGGAATTCACTCTATATGACTTTATAGGTATGACAATATCTAAAGTATGGTAGTACAACAAAATGATGAAGGTATGGAGAAACTAATAAATTTATTTAGCCAGGGATTGGAAGTTTATGAAGTAAAATATTCCTTTGTAGAGAAGCAAGTACTAGCTATTATAAGAAGTCTCAAGAAGTTTAGAAATTTGGTTTCTAATAATAAGGTGCATTTAATGGTTTCACATCCAAGTGTTAAGAATTTAATCTTAAGAAAATATTTTAATGAGAAAAGGGCAAGTTGGATTACATAAGTAATGGAATATGATGTAGACATCAAGGTCACGAAGCTGGTAAGAGGCAGAGGCTTGTGTGAGTAATTAGCTTTAGATTTTCAAGATGATAATAATGTTGTCCTAGTACTCTAATATGGCCAATATTTTTAATCACCTTCATTACCTAATAGTTATACCCAAGATATGGTCAGCTTCATTAAAATAGGTGAGTGATCTCTAGGTTTGGACAAAGCTAAGAGGAGGTACATTAGACTTCAATCTATTCCATATGTTATTATGGATGGCATCTTATTTAAGAAGGATATCGATGGTGTTATTTTGAGATGTGTTGAAACAAATCAAATTATTAGGATTCTAGAAGAATTTCATGATGGGCCATTAGGTGGACATTTTTATCCATGAACAATAACTATGAAGATAATTAGGGTAGGATACTATTGGCCTAAATTGTTTAGAGATGCATATGAATGGATTAATAATTATAAAATATGTGCCTTATTCATAGGTAAATAGAGGTTAGTGGATCTTCTCTTGCACCCTATCTAGGTACAACAACCCTTCATGCAGTGGGGTTTAGATTTCATAGGGATGATTAACCCACCCTATAGTGTAGGGCATAAATGGGTCTTAATAATTAAAAAATATTTTAAAAGATGGATACAAGTAGTGGCTCTAAGAGAAGTAAATAAAACCAATGTACTCGACTTATATGAGGGTATATCCATGAGGTTCGGAGTCCTTTCTATAATCATATCTAATAATGCAATGGACTTTTTAAAAACTAGGATAAGTGAGTGGGTAGTAAATCATGGCATACATTTGAGTACATCTTCTAACTACTATCTTAAAGGGAATGGTTTAGCAGAATCGACTAAAAATAATCTTATCAAGATTATAAAGAGAACCGTGGAGGAGAACTAAAGAACATGGCATATAAAACTGAGAACAACCTTATGGGATGACAGAATCACTCCTAAAAGGGCTATTGATAATTCCCCTTATAAGCTTATTTATGGTAGAGAGGCAAAGCTGCCTATATCCCTTGAACTACAAATTCTATAACTCACCAACCAACTAGAAATGGAGGAAAGTGACATGGAAATCAATTTTATAGAGTTGATGGAATTAGAAGAGGTTAGAGACCAAGCTATGCATACAATAAAGCTTCATCAATCTCAAGTGAAGAGATCTTTTGAAATTAGGGTAGTTCCAAGGACATTACATGAAGGAAATATTGTTCTTAAATGGGATGAAGATAGATTAAAACTTGGGAGGCACACAAATTTTGATGCCTTATGAAGCGGCCCTTATATCTTAAATAGTTACAAATAGGCCAATGCTTTTCAGCTCTCAAATCTAGGTGGAGAATAATTGACTATCCCAGTCAATAGGATACATCTCAAGTTATAATTTTGAAGGTTTTTAGAGTTATTTACATAGTATTTTAACTTCTTTTTTTCCCTTCAAGTGCCACTGTACATTAATTTAGTCATTTTCATTTCCCTAAGTGATTTTACATGTTTGTTTTTTTATTTGCTTTCTCTTTTGTTGAAGGTGATTGTCAGTTTAGTTTATTCAGTAGTGGGCCAAGTGGGTTGTAGTTAGGTTGAACTTTTATAATGTGAGAATTTTTAGATGCTTCTACAACTCCATGCCTAATGAATTGCTTCACAGGCTATTGAGTTCTTGCTTAACATGTAAGTAGCCCATAAAAGTTGTCATAATGTTGACCATTTTTGGTAACCATCAAAGAACAACATCGAATTTATTTTAGGGATTCAATTTTAGTAAAAAAGGCTAATTTAGGAAGGGAATCAAGTTTTCATACTTGAAGTTTTTTGTATTCACATGTTTTGACGTGAATGATTTAAAAGGCTAAAAGACTTAGAATATTTTCAAAGAGGTTAGCCTGTGTGCTTTTTAAAAAAAAGGTAGTAAGAAATTTTACATGACTAAGAGTTTATAAAAGTTCTGAAGACCAATAATTGTGTCAAATTTTTTATGTGAAAGATCATCGAGATAAAGTTGTGAAGGTTTTCTCTCTTCACTCAATTCCATGTGCCAATCTCCTAGTGGTCCCAAGCCCTTTCAAAACACTTATTTACACTTAGTCAAATTTCTTTTAAGTTTTGCAATGGATCTCTAATCAGAAAAGTATTGGGCAAATAGGTTAGTGGGATGCTTCCACATGTTGTAATCCTGATGACTTAGAACCATTTATACACATGATGAAATCCCACATGATAGCACATGATGAAATCCCACTGCTCTACAGCCTTAGGGTGGTCTATGTAATTCAAAAAACATGTTAGAGAAAAAAGTGAGTGGGATGACACCAATGGTGAAATCCCACTAATTTGGGGCCTTGGGGTGGTTAGTGCAAGCCCAATAGTGTGTTAGAGCAATGGATGAGCGAGATGATGCCACATGAAAAAATATAAATTCACTATAGAGAGAACATTCAACATCTATTTGAAGCCTTAGCCAAATAATGTAAGAGTGAGAAGGAGCCATGTGGAAGGGGTTAAGAACTAACCAAAATTAGTCACATAGACTCAACAGAGCCCAAGGATTCATAACCCAATCAAAGGAGGACACATGGGCACTTATCAACCCAGGTTTTTCTTAGACTGATAATTGAAAACTGAAACAAAATGGTTTCCAAGCCAATGAAGCGGTGCCATATGGTAGTAATCACATGGTAATTGGACCCATAAATAGAAAAAGGATAGTTGGTGGGGCCTAAGGGGGAATATATCATTGAAGTAAGAAAATCTAGAATGAGCCTAATTGATGCATGAATATCACTCCAAACTTGAAATTTTAGCTTGTATTATTCATTTTTGGCTTGATTAGGCTGTTTGAGGAGTCATTTAGATTTATTATATTGTTATTAAGGTTTTAGGTGTCATATCACACACTTGAGAATAATTTAATTTTTTTTTAGGTTAGTTTAGGTAGGCTAGAATTTGAATTTGGCATTTTCCTGCCAAAATCCAAATTTATTTTTTTGAATAAGCTATGTTTGGTTTTGAAGACTTTTAGAAAATTATAGTGTTTTTAATGAATGGTTGTAGTTGTGTTATGTGTATATAGAGTCTACATGATTATTATAATATGTTAATAATCTTGAATATCATCTTTTACTATGTTATTCAAAAATCTTATTAAACCAATACTTTGCAAGCTTATATAAGACCTACGTTGGTAGGTTCTTCAGAAGTTAGAAGATTTGTAGGAATATATAAAGATTTGTAAAAGATGAATTTCATTAATAATTTAAATATAATATAATTTTTTTAAGGCTCCAAGACACAGAAGGAAGGTGACAGTTATAAAACAAGAAAATTGTCTTGTGCATTATGTGTATTCACATATTGATGCTTCTTCAATGCAAAACACTCCAATTTTTTTTATGTATTTTATTGTCTCAAGAAACTCTCAATGATATTTTTTTTATTGTTTTGAATCCAAATTTTAAACTTAACAATAAATATCCATCAAATTTGAAAGGAATGAGAATAAACATTAAATTGCAGAATTCTGTGTATACCCTGTGTTGCTACAACAAATTGAGATTGAAAGACAATCTCTGCATTCAAATTTGGATTGATATTGATATTAAGAAAAAATGAATAATTTATATAGTTATTAAGAGTTTTTTTTAATGTTAAAAATACAATAAAATATTCAATCTTGCTCAAAGTTCATAACTCTGCCCAAACATGCTTGAATAGTCTCTCAAGAAGTCATCCTACAGGTCAGATTTGTCAATTTTAGATAATTTTATCATTAAAAAGGTAAGGTTATCATTTAATAAATATTTATAAATTTTTAATAGACATTTTAAAATTTTGATCATCATTCAAAACTTTATTTTGTTTGTTAAAACCCAAATTTACTCCTACTCGGCCTGTGTAAGGAAGCTAGAGAAGAGTGGAGGTCATTTTATGGTTTTGGTATCTAGGGATTGATCAAGATATCCAAATTTGACATGTGTGATGGGTTTTATATTATAAAGGTTAATAAAACATTATTTTTTCATTTTAACACGTGTGGATCATGTTAGATCTAAAATACCATTCTAGGCCTATGAGAGCTAATTGGTTAAAAGAAGACTTGAGATTTTATACATTAATTGAGTGTTGAAATAAAAATTTTGGTATGATAATATAAAACCTTAATGGGTATCTAAAAATTATATTTATTTTATTTTAAACTTTGTGTGGTGAAAAATAAGTCTTGAAAATTATTTCTAGAGGGTTACAAGGAAAGGCTTAAAAAGAGCAAGAACTTGAAAACATAATACCTTCCCATTATATTTTGATTCTTAAATTTTGATTATTGTTATAGTATGATAATAGGTATCCAAATATACATTTTTTGATTTTAAATATTATATATTTGTCATAACATCAAAATTAGAACCTCAAGAGGGCTACTAGATGTTGGTTTAAGAAGGTAAGATTGTGTTTTGAATGATTTTGACTAACTCCTCTACATCAGTTTGGTATAAAATTAGTTTTTAAATCTAAGGTAGATTTTAATAAGGTATACACTCTTATATAATAAGAGTGAATTGATAGTGTGTTGGTCAATTAACTTGTAGAGTGAGTTTTGGTCAGATAGCTTGAAAGGTACAAAAATAAGATGCCACCTAGAAGGAACAAAGCTAAATATTCAATCTATGTTGGAGGATTTCAAAACCTAAGGATTAGTTTTTATGATAGACTTGTAATAGTAGAGGTTAAAAAAATAATGAGAATCATAACAGGAGATGACAGTGATAGAGAGGAAGAACTCCAAGAGCCAGAAGAGGAAGGTGAAGAAGTTGGAGACCATGATGAAAAAGGTTTGAAAATAATACTAAAGGAAGTAATGAAACATGGGTATAAAACAAAAGTGGAACTTCCCACATATTTATGAAAATTGGATGGATAACAACTCATTATCTATATTATATAACTAGATAAATACTTTGACTATGAAAGCGTTTTAGAGGAAAACCAGGCGAAGCTTGATCATACAAAGTTGAAAGGGCATGCATCCCTTTGGTGGGATTTCATCCAAGAAGAAATAATAAATAAGGGTAAGACAAAGATAAAGCCTTGGGATAGGATGGTCTCCAAGTTTAAGGGTAAATTATTTCCAAGTGACTATGAAACAAATATTTTCAAAAGGTTGTAAGCATTGAAACAAAAAGAAATGAGTGTCAAGGAATATACAGAGTAGTTATATAAGATAGTTATCAGGACTTATAGAGGAAGACACATAAAAGGTTGTTAGATATATTATAGGTTTGAAATACAACTTACAAGATGAACTAAGCGTAGTTAGCCCCATGACTCTTGAATAGTGTTATCAATTTGCATTGAAAGCTGAAGCCAAGCTTAATAGAAGACAAACGCAATAGATTAGAGGAAGAGGTAGAAGTTATAGAGGAAGGCATCAACAAGGATGTATAAATATCTCACAAATAAATCAAGGAGAAGCTAACACTTCAAAAGAACAATCTTTTAATATTAGGGGTGGCTTTAGAGGTAGAAGGCCATACTTCAGAGGTGGATATGCATCAAGATAAAGAGGATCTAGTGGATTCATAGGTACGTGTTTCAAGTGTAATAAATTTGTAGGACATAGGTTTTTGGAGTATCCATAAGGTCAACAAACATAAAACTATAGAAAATTAGATTGTTCAAGTAATAAAAGAGGAGAGTTTTGGTTCCCCATCTCAGATGGAAGAAGCAAAGGTAGGAGAATCATTACTTATGAGAAGGGTGATGATTATAGACACCTAAATCCAACCACAACTAGATTTTAACTGGACTTCAGACTGATTCCTAACAACCATTGAAAATTAAGCCTAGGAATCACTAGACATCCCAATTTGTTTGCACATCATTCATCAAAGCTCATAATTATGTTGAGGCATCCCTATTTGGGATACTAACCTATATATAATATTAACTCCTTATGGATTAATCCCTAATCACCTTGTGGTATTATAAATATCAATCTAGTCTATGGAACCATTACGTGGGGTACTTGATCAAATCTTGAAAGAGCTAAAAGGCTAATAAAACTCAACTAACAAACTAAACAAGATTAAATACCTAGTTAAATTATCCATTTGCAATTAATGAATATCTAAAAATGAAAATTCCAAAAATAAAAATATCAAACCCTTCATCATTGCCTTTATGCATTGTCAAACTCTTTAAAAACATTCTAAAATATCTAATTTGAGATCCATGCCTAGTAATTAAAAATCATAATTACATGGAAATTATTAACTCAATTGGAGTTAGTCTCAACTCACTTAGGGTTAGTTTGAACCCATTCCATGTTTAAAATAAACCTTAACTCACCTTGGGTGAGAGTTAATTCTTGAGGCTATAAATACAAGGACATACCCCTTAATTTCTAAGCTCTGATATTATAGAGTTATTGTGTAGGATTTCCTCTATAATACTTATGCAAGTAATGTTACCACAACCAAATATTAAGCCAAGCAATCAAAGCCAAGGTGCCAAGGAGAAAAGGATCTAAACAAGCTTCATTGTCAAAGACTTCTTGATGCACAAGATGAGCAATCCATTTAATAAAATCCATTTCGAGCTCCAAGGAAGGTAAAAGAGTGTCTTATTTTATGTTTTTGTTGTGCTTTCATATGTTTACTTGTTACCTAAGCTCTACCTAGTGTCTAGGCTAGAGGTGTCAAGATTTTAGTGTGTTGTTTTGAATTTTATTTCTTAGAATAACACAAGACTAACTTCCCCTCTACGTATTACTTATCCATAATGATAAAGATACCTAAAGATAAGGAACTTGCACAAAGAAAGACATTTTTCAAGACCTCCTATAAATGTTAAGGTAAATGTTGCAAAATAGTTATTGATTTAGGTAACACATATAACTTAGTTTCAATTAATATGGTGGATAAAATAAAGTTGAAAAAGATGCCTCATCCCACTCTTTACAAAGTTTCATGGCTGAAAAAAGGGTAACAAGTATTGGTTAATGAATAATGTTGGGTGGAGTTTCAAATTGGGAGTTATAAAGGCAAAGTTCTTTGTGACATCATGCTAATGGATGTGTACCATGTAATCCTTGGAATGCCTTGGAAATATTATAGGAAGGCATCACATTATGGAAGGATAAAGGTCTACACTATGGAGAAGGATGGTATAAGCCATACCTTATTGCATATGAATGAAGAAGATGGTGACCAAAGGGTTGGTTAAAGTGTAATGGTGGTAAGTCAAAAGGAGTTTGTGAATGAAATGAGAGAAGAATAGATAGGATTTGTAGTGGTACTCAAGAATATAACAATCATAATAGCCACAAAGGTTAATGAATTGACATAATAGGTGCAATCTGTACTTGAGACTATACCGATATCATAGTTGATAAAATCCCTAATGAGTTGCCTACAATAAAAAAAAACCAATCATCACATTGCTTTCATTCTTGGAGCAAGCTTGCCTAATAATGATACCTATAAGATGAAACCTTAATAAAATTTTGATATCAAAAATCAATTTCAATAACTATTGGATAAAAAATTGGTCAAGGAGAATCTTAGCCCATGTGCAGTGCCAATGGTGGTAGTGCCTAAGAAAGAAGGAGATTGGAGGATGTGCATCGATTTAAGAGTAATAAAAAATATCACTAAAAGGTATAGGTTTTATCTCACAAGAATTGAAGACTCAATGGATTATTTGAGTGATTAAAACTACTTCTCCAAGATTAACCTCAAGAGCAGATACTACCAAATTAAAATTAGGCATGGAGATGAGTGGAAAATAACCTTTGAGAGTAATGAAGGGCTATATGAATGGATGGTCATGCCATTTGGCCTCAATAATTAACCTAATACATTCATGAGGCTCATAAATGAGGTTCTTAATCCGTTCATAGGTAAGTTTTTAATAGTCTATTTGGATGACATATTGATATATAATCATAGCAAAAAAGAACATCTCCAACATTTGCATTTGGTCATGAGAAGGTTACAAGAAGAGAAGTTACTAATTGATGTTAAGAAGTGTGTATTAATGAAAATAGAATTATTGTACCTCAATTTTGTGATATCTCAAGGAGTATTGAATATGGATAAGGACAAGGTGAAATCCATAATGGAGTGGCCAACTCCCAAGACAACTGGAGAGGTAAGAAGCTTTCATAGACTTACAAGTTTTTATAGGAAATTCATTAGAAAATTTATGGAATTTGTGTCCCAATAACATGTTGGAGGTTTTTTAATTATGTCTCCAAGGTGATCAAGGATGTTTATGAGGTGTCATGTATGCTATAATAACATTGACAAAGTGTGCTTTAATATGCTTCAATATTTTTACATGGTTGTTCAGTGTTTAACTTGGATAGGTAGTTGATAGATGTTATTTATGCTATGATAATATTTTAAAGATCATAATGGGTGTTAATATTTATTGGAGTGATTATACAAGTGAAATAAATTCATCAGAGCAGTCATATGTATATCTATGTTCAAGTAGTCATCTTGACAGATAAAGCTAAGTGAGCAGTTTGATGACATCATATTTCACATGTGTGAAGGTCTTAGGAGTAGATTGATATATGGATGGATTACCATATTTGAAGAGATAATATGGTTAAATTTTTATGTCTAGACATGGAGTGTAGCAAAATTTATCAAGGTGCAAATTTGGCTTCTCAAAACAAAGTTCAACAGTGTTCACTAAGTTTCTATACTTAGCCAAATTTTCAAAAGGATATCTACAACTAGCATTTAATAAGGTGATGAATATATATGGAAAGAATTTAATCTAATCAGATATGGATACAATGGCATGGATACAATTCAAATGATAAATATTGTATTCACTAGTGACATGTGTCACAATCACGGAGCTTGAGCAATAAATCTAATGATGAACATGAAAACTGCTAGATAATGTTCTAATAGAGTGTATTGAGTAAAATAGTCAAAATTTCATGAGGGGATTAAAAGTGGTGGAATTATATTGGATTAAATTTTTTAATGTGATTATAAGGCATTTAGAGATGTCAAGTGGCAAAAGTTCATTGGTGATTAGCTGTAGGGTGCACAGAAGGCACACAAAGCTACCAAGTGGCACAATCATGGGAGCTCTGATCTAAGATAAATGGTGATAATTACTTGATAAAGAAAATGATACTAAAAGGATATTTATGGTGTGTATTTTTTTTATAGTTTATAGCTATCACAAGATGAGGTTAAGGTGCTCAATGTTTAGTGTCTGAATAGTGAATGTTGGAATTCAAATATTCAAATTAACAAGGGAAAAATCTAAACTTAGTTTTTGAGCTATATCTTTTGATCCAAGATGAATTTCATGGTGGTGTAAAATAAAAGTTGTATATGAATTCAAGGTACATACAAAAATATTTATTATAAGATTTATATGTTTGTAAAGTTGCATATATTAATCTTTAAAGTTGACTATGTGTTTGACTACATTTTGTAAGTGACCCGAGGAGGATAATTGAGTTGTTATTGATAGTATCTTGATGTTTAAAGATGAAATAAATATTGGATAATGTTTTAAAATCCATGAATAATATATTTATGTATTTTATAGGTTTTACTAATCCATCTTTAGTGTGAATAATTTCTTAGAAGTTGACTGTGTTTGTTGAAAGCACTAGCAATTTGTGTGACCATCTTACAGAGGCAAGTTGAAGGTGTTTTGAGTAGAATTGAAGAAGAAAATGAGTATGAAGATGTTGTATAAGTATAAAAATATTATTATAAAGTATTTTATGTTATTATATTCCAGTTATTAGTTATGGATAGTTCAAATAGCCTGACTGTATTTTGACTGTATATGACCAGTCTGAGTGGTCATTTTTGAGAGAGTTGATTTGAGTACTTAGAGCCTATGTTGAAGTATCTAAAGCACATGAAGGTGTATAATTGGTCATGTAAAGTTCACCCATGTGATATAATAATATTTAATTATTAAATATTTGATTTTTGCTTCAGAGGTTTAAGACTGTGTTTTCTGTGTATAAAGGTCTAAAGAGCAAGGAAACTTAATTGGTAAGGTCATGTGTTGAGTTGGTGTTCCAAGTGGCATGGAACCATATTAGAGTAAGAAAGGGGATATTTGAGATAGGTTTTATTCATTAAAATAATTGGTATAGGATAAAGGTGGTCCAAGTAGTCTCACATGTAATGTGTGAGTATGAAGGCCTAATTATTTTAGGTTTCACCAAGACCTAATGGTGGTTTGGGGCTAATGAGGTAATGGCCAACCTATGAGAATGGATTTGAGATATATCTTATAATTTTATAATTATTAAGGGTTAAATAAAGTCTCATGGTTTACCAATAAGATAATATTCATGGAGACTCTATAAAGAGTGAATGTAAAGGTGATGGTTTCTAGACTTGAGTGTGTAGAGTTGAGCTGTTGTGAGTGTGTACGAGGATAAATAGATTTGTGAAGGTTATGAGAGATGTGTGGATGTCTTAAGAAGAATATAAGAGTGTATATTTAATGTATAACCTTTTTTTTATGATTTTAATGTTGAATTTTTAGGTTTGATGCATGAGAACAAGTGAATGTGTGTAGTTTGATGCAAAAGGTGGTTTTTGATACCTTACTTGTGTGTGAAGGTTTGAATGAGTAAAGAGGATTTAAGAGGATTTTTTTATAGTTTTATAAATTAAATTGATAATTAATTAGAGTTCCAAAGTTTTTCATTTCATAGATGTTGTGTTGGTGCTCAACATCTTAGGCAAGTTGATACTTATCATCTTTATGGGTTAGTGCTCCTTGTGAAGTGGGTGCTTCACTAAAGTCTTATGTTTGTAATAATATTATAGGAAAATTAGTCCATGTGTTTTTAAGATTGAGAGTGGGTTTTCTCTTCCAAGAGTTTTTACCACATAGATCTTATGTTATCTTGCTTATCTTTCGTATTCATTGCTATAAGTGGGTTATTTGATTCTTGATTGCTTATGGTGTATGACTAAGGAAATGAAGGATTTAGTTTGAAATTTGAAATATATTGATTCACTGAGTTACCTTGATCTCAGTGATTATACCTATAAAAATTAGTATCAGAGAAGGACCTTCTGTACAAGTTTAACCACTTGAAGGTAATCTTAGGTACAATGACAAGTTCTCAATGATTCTCTATTAAGCAAGCTCTATTGTTTAATGGATACAATTATGCTTTCTGGAGTGAAAGAATGAATACCTACATCATTTCCTTAGGGTTTTACACTTGGAAATATATTTTGGATGGTTATTCCATACCACCTAATCCTCCAACTAGAGTTGTAGACAAGAAACTAAGTTGAAACAATTCCAAAACTATCAATGCTATCATTTGTGGTCTTTTTGAGGTTAAGTTCACCAAGGTAATCCATTACAAGTTTGCCAAGGAGATTTGGGATGAATTATATCTCATTTATGAAGTAGATTCAAAATTCAAGTTAGCCAAAATTCAAACCTAACAAAGGTAATTTTAAAGTCTTAAATGAAGGAAGAGGATACTATGGATTCCTATTTTTTAAGAGTTGATAAGGTAGTGAATATGATCAAAGGCATGGGGGAGGTTATTGAAGAAGGAACTATAGTGAAAAATGTATTGATATATATCACTTTAAAATTTGGTTTAAAATTATCTACTATATAAGATTCATGATCTCACTAAAATGAAGATGGATGAATTACATGGCACTATTTTTGCCTATGAGATGAGAGTTAACGAGGACAAACCACCAAAGAAAGAACTAGATTTCAATGCAAAAAATAAGCCAAAGAAGAAGTTACAAGGTAAGAAGGTCAAGGATGATGATATTTTTGATATTTATGATGATGAACTAATAACTCTGTTAACAAGGAAACTAAAAATAGGTTTAGGCAAGTTTAAAGGTAAACTTCCATTCAAATGTTTCAATTGTGGAGAGATAGGTCAATTTACTAACAAGTGTTTGCATAAGCATAAGGGAAATGATAATGAAGAACATGAATAATATCATGATAATAAAAAGAAGAAATTCAGTTCTAATAAGAAAAAGAATATTTTCAAAAGGTATAATGGCCAAAATAAGTTTTACAAGGATAAGAGGAGTCTCTACATGTTGGCTAATTTTGGACCACATACCAAACTTGTATCCATATGGACCAAGTTGATAATGGATGAAAATATGGATAGGTTTAAGAGACCTTATAGGATGTCAAGTGTGTCTATAATAAGTATGGAAGTTCATAAAATTCATCTATTCTTCATTATGTTTAGCTAGACATCTTGAGTCTAGTGGTAGAAATTTTGAGTAGGCACTTTTCTGATGTCATAATTTCCATGTGTGGTTTAATTAGGGAAAATTGGTCATATAGGTTTGTTTGAATTAGTCCCAATAACATATGAACCAAATTTATGGTCATCTACCAAAGTGCATCAAAATATATAAAGACCCAAAGTTGGCCTCTCAAGAAAAATCTGCTATGTTTCCATACTTAGCCATTTTCAAAGAAGCTCAAATAAATCTAAGAAAGAGGCCATATCTCACATGTGTGAAAATTTAAATAAAAAATGATCACATGTATTTGTTCATTTTGGTCCCTAGTTTTTACGTGATAAGTTTTAGGTCATCCACCAAAGCAAAAAAAAAGTTATGCATGTTCAAAGTTAGCTCCTCTGTCAGATTTCACTAAGTTTCCCATACTTAGCCAAATAAACTAGACCGCCATCAGGAAGTCATGCGGGAATAAATGGACCAGTCAACTTGAGAATTTTTTAGACTCACTTAGAAATCTTTGAGGACCAGTAGATCAAATGGGTTCATCCTTTTTATTATCAAGAACATCTCTTGAAAATTTGGTGCCTCCATGACTTTTGCACTTCAAGTTATAAGCCTTCAAAGTTAGACCTGCAACATAAAATGTTCATGCTAACATCAAAATAAATCTCAAAAAAAAAACATTGGAGCTTAAATTTAATTTGATTTAGGATTTCAAATACATTTATGTGACTTTCAAATGATGTCCCATAGATCATAAAAAATTGAGATCATAAATAACCATTAGTTTTTAAATAATGGGTCCCAGGCAGATCTAATGACATGCATTTGATCATACATTCATATCTAATGACAAGAAGAGGTCAAAGGGGTTGGTGAATCTCAAAAGTAAATGCATGAATGATAAGTGTTAGCAACACATTCAATTGTAAGAGGATCAATGACTCATGGATATTTGTATAAATCAAAATCAATAGATCAAGATGAGTTAATATGTCAACGAGTTGAGTTAGATTTTGACAACCAATTAGAACAAAGGTGAGCCCAAGATTTTAAATGGAGGTTGAGAAGCCATTTTTGACTAAGTTAAATAAGCTTTTTTAGGGTCATCTTGATTCCATTAAATCTCATTCAAATTTCATAGAGCAGTCAAAGTGATTTAGTTAGGTATAATGAATATAAAGGACCACCATTGGAGCTTAATATGGACCTATGGTTTGACATTTTATGGCTTGCAAAGTTCATTCTTGTGACTATGTTCACAATTTATAAATAAGGACCTAGGTATGGTGAAATTTTATCTCCTATAGAGATAAAGTTGGTCTATTTGGACCTATTTAGATGGAGAAAAGAGGCTATGGTCTATAAGGTCTACATTACTATGAATAACTATGGGAAAACCAATGACCTTAGATTGGTTTTCCATTTACAAATGGGACCTATTATCCAAAAATGAAAATGGATTAGATATGTGGTTAATTTAAAAGGATCCCATCTACCCATATGGCTCCATCATTGACAATATAGATAGAAACCACCGATCATGGCATGGCACTATCTGTTTCAAGATCTGAGGGTTTGATCTTCATGAACAAGTCAAGTGGGATTAGGGTCCCAAGGTGGTAAGTTGGTAGTGAGAGATGTAGTTAAGGGTATTATTTCCATTCAAATATACTTTGTAATTATGCATAACAAGATCTTATCTTCTAGTGGGATCTGTCAACCAATGAGAGGGGTTTGAGGATTATTGGGATAGCCAGAGATCCATTTGTTGATCAAGGCACACAAAAAAAAAAGTAATCAAGTGCTGCCACCTTACTTATTGATCTGAAATACTTTCCTCCATTCTCTAATGCATTATTCCCATCTCTCTTTCTCTCTTTATGCTATATATAGAGGATTTTGAGCCAAAAAATGGATCCTCTCTATATTTTCTCTAGTCCCTTTCTTGGACGTGACTAAAATTTGCCAAGATGGATTTTATAACCTTTTGAGATGAATACAAGACTATTTTAGATTTTATTATTCTGGTATAGTGTATACATGTTAGATATGTATATGTGGCAAAAATTTCTCCCTTATCAAATTATGATCTCATCTAGTTACTAGTTCATCTTGTTATGCAGGTCATGTTTAGTGTTTTACATCTCTTGATTGAAGCCCGCATATGGATACTATGACTGGTTAGTGTCTTACTTTAAAAATCTCCTTCATTTCCCTTAGTTTAGATCATTTGGTGAACCTCTTCATAAGACACTGATGTATGATAGACAATTGGGATCTTATATTTGGTCATTTACTTGTTTCATTAGTGTTCTAAGAATCATGCAAGGTGGATCAACCCATAATTTAGGTGCATGACCACTATTAGCTTAGGTTTCCCTTTCATGTTTTTTTTCTCTCTCTTTCCCTCTCTCCCTTTTCCTTGGTCATTAGTAGGTCTTAGTAGTGGAAATGAGCTAAATGATGCATCAGAGGAGCTAGTCTCATTAAAAATCCTAGAGGTCTGACCCCACTATAGGTACCCACAACTAGGGGTTAGTCCCATGTTGAGCTAGATTTGGAAGTAGGACCTAAACACTTCTACTTCCAGCTAGGGTACAATCTAGATCCCCAATAGTTATGGTATGCCTAGTGAGACAAGGTCTAAAAGAATGGAAAGATTTTGGTGTGTCTTTCCTCTGATTAAATTTTGGAAGCAAGAAAATTATCACAAATGGTGACTCCAAATCAAGCTTCTAGTTATGAGCAGACTAGGTATGTCTCAGTGAAGTTTCTAATTAGTTCTTGTATCTCATTTGACATATGAATTTTATATGGAAAACTATGGTGAATATTCCTATTATCCACCTCCTTATTACTACTCCTAATATGGTCCTCATGATCTATATGAGCTTAATCAACCCTACCAAGATCTCTATCAAAGTTATGAGGAGCCTTGGCAAGTTTCTCATGATCCTTATTATCAAGGGAATAACTCATACCTTCCTCATGATCCTCACCATCAATATGGGGACCCATATCATTCATATATGTAGGAATATTGCCTTGATCTTCCATATGAACATTAATCCCATCAAAATATTGCTCCTTAACAACCCTATCGTGAGCTATCCATACCAACACTTAAGAAAAATTTAATTAGCGTTCCCAAGTATGCACTAGAATTGTCCTCACAAAAGTGTTATAGACAAGATATCTGCACTCACCTGATTCATAATGTGAGAGAGTCATTATAGTGAATTAAATAAGAATGGACACCTTGTGAGAGAGAAAATTAGAACAATCTCACATGTGACATGATGGATATAGGTGGTTACATTAAAAGCATTGAAGACAAGATAAAAGTCCTTGAGGAACATCATGTCCAACCTCACAAATCTTATGTGCCTTCATATACACCACATCAACCTTCTTATGTGCCACCAATTCCTCCCCAAGAGACCATTCCAAGTAACCCTTTGAATGTTCCAATTTCTTCATATGTTCCTTAGACCTTTCCTTTTTGAAGATATATCCAAGAGAGATATTAAATAAAAAAGGAGATTGCTATTGAACAACATGTTGTTAGGATTCAAGAATCCATCCTTTCTCAAGAACCCCTTATGAAGTCCTACAAGTTTACAAGTTGGAATCAAGTGGTGAAGTCATGGGGTAGCCAAAGTGAGGCAAATCTAGATTTGAGGACCTAAGTTAAAATAGGATTTGAACCTATGAAAACCTCTCTCATTTATCCTCAAGAGTATTCTTATGTTCCTTATCTTCGTCAAGCCACTAACCACCTTAAAGAGAAGATATTCTAAGAGAATATTGATAAGCAGATCAGAGAGTTAGATCCAAAGATAAGGAAAGAGGAGATTCATGATCAAAAAGTTGAAAGGGAACCTTTATCTTTTCCATCTTGGAGCCAAATCATGCAATCAAGTAAATATAAGGTCACTAAATCCCCTCCCTCCCCTCTTAAAGAATCAAGATCATTTCCTTCTTAGAAATACAGTCAAAGTAGTAGGTAGAAGAAGGAGGAAGTGGTGATTATGGAAGTCAAACAAGAGACCATGCAACCTCCACTCCTTTCCCCTCAAAATATGAGAGCCTTTCCTTCATAAAGAGCCATTCAAGAGGCAAATAAATAAGAAGAGGAGGTGAAGGTGACCCAAAAAGAGAAACTTTAGGAGAAAAATTAGGTACATATGGTAACTTATTTGGACCTCTGTCATCTTACTAAATATTTTCAAGGGTCTACTATGCCACTCTTTGAGAAAGAGCCTCTCCTTTGTGAGGTAAATCAAGAAGATGCAATTAAGGAGATAGAAAATAATGATGAATTCAGTGACCAAGAAGAGGAGATAATTATTGGGACACCACTTGGTAAGAGTAATCATGCCTCAATATTCCATGATGTCAAAGAGGATGAGCTGTAGGAGTAGTGAAAGTTGCAAATTAGATTTAATAGGAAGAAGTCTCAGATGTGCATCAAGAGGTTGATTATCTAGAACCTATTAATCACATATCAGTTGTCTAAGATCAATAATTTTATCAAGACCTTATGGTAGCTGAGATATATTAAGTAAAAGATCATCTTTCTTTAGAAGGTAGCCATGAGGATAACTCACACAACACGATTATTGAGGTAGAGAGAATTATTGAAGAAGATGACCACTGACAATAGTTGTACCATGATTTCATGAGTGAAATTGATGAACTTAAGATGGTAGACTTAGATGATGGGATAATGCATCAAGTTGGATCTTCTAAGGATTCTATTAATGCTTTGGAGCATGAAAAACACCAACTTGATGACCTCATACATCAAGAGGAGAATACTAAAGAAGTGGTGGTTTTAGATGATAATAAGGATAAGGAAGATTGATAGCTACAAATTAAAGTGTGGAAGTGCATAACATTCATTTGGTTCTTCATTGTGTTCATCTAGACATCTTGAGTTTAGTGGTAGAAATTCTAAGTAGGCACTTTATTGATGTCATAATTGCCACATGTGGATTATTTAGGGAAAATTGCTCATATGGGTTTGTTCACATTAGTCCTAAGAATATATGCACTAAGTTTTTGGTCATCCACTGAAGCACATCAAAAGATATGAAGACTCAAATTTGGCCTCTCAAGTAAAATCTACTAACTTTCCATACCTAGCCAGTTTTGAAGAAGCTCAAATAAAGCCGAGTGAGCATATTGATGAGGCCATATCTCACATGTGCGATAGTTATAAGAGAAAATGATCACATGGGTTATTCAATTTGGTCCCTAGTTTTTATGCACTAAGTTTCATGTCATCCACCAAAGCATAAAATGTTATGCATGTTCAAAGTTGGCTCCTTAGTCAGATTTTGCTAAGTTTCCCATACTTAGCCAAATGAACTAGACTGTCATTGGGATGTTATGTAGGATTGAATGGATTAGTCAACTTGAGAATTTTGTATACTAACTTAGAAATCTCTTGGGATTAATAGATCAAATGGGTTCATCCCTTTTATTATCAATAACATCTCTTGAAAATTTGGTGCCTCCATGACTTTTATAGGTCTTCAAAGATGGACCTACAATATAAGACATTCGTGTTAACATAAAAATAAAGCTTGGGATAAAATATGTTGGATCTTAAATTTGATGGGATGTGGGATGTCAAATATGGTCACATGACTATCAAATTACATCCCATAGACCATCAAATCTTGAGCTTATAAAATAGCCATTAGTTTTCAAACAATAGGTCCTAGGTAGATTTAACGACACACATTCGATTATACATTTAGATTTAATGGCAAGCAAAGGTCAAAGGGGTTAGTGAATCTTAAAAAAATTAATACATGACAAGTGCTAACACCATGTTTAATTGGTAAAGGATCAATGACTCATGGGCATTCATAAAGATCAAAATCAATGGAGCATGATGAGTCAATATGTTAACGAGCTAAGTTAGATTTTGACAACCAATTAGAACAAAGGCAAGCCCAAGATTTTTGATAGAGGTTGAGATGCCACTTTTGACCAATGGAAAGAAGTTTTTGTAGGTTCATCTTGATGCCATTGAGTCTCATTCAAATTACATGGAGTGGTCAAAGTAATGCAGTCAGGTATAAGGAATATAAAGGACTACCATTGGAGCGTAATATGGGCCTCTATTTTGACATTTTTATGGCTTGTAGGATTTATTATTATGACTATGTTCACCATTTCTAAATAATGACTTGTGTATGGTGAAATTTTGTCTCCTACAAAGATAAAGTGGGTTTATTTAGACCTATTTGGATCTAGAAAAGAGGCTATGGTCTATAAGGTCTGCATTAATATGGATAACTATGGGAAAACTAATGACCTTAGATTGGTTTTTTGTCTATAAATGGGACCTATGATACAAACATGAAAATGTATTAGATATGTGGTTAATGCAAAAGGATCCCATCTGTCTACATAGATACATCATCAACAATGAAGGTACAAACCATCACTCATAACATGACACTATCAATTTCAAGATTAGAGGGTTTGACCCTCATCAATAAGTCAAGTGGGCTTAGGGTCCCAAGGTGGTAAGCTGATAGTGGGAGAAGTAGTTAAGGGTATTATTTTTGTTCATATAGGCTTTGGCATTATGAATAACAAGCCCTTATATTCTAGTGGGATCTCTCAGCTAATGAGAGGGGCTTAAGGATTATTGAGATAACAGGATATCCATTTATTGATCAAGACACACAAATAAAAAGAAATCAAGTGCTGCCACCTCCTTTCTTGATCTCAAGGACTTTCCATCACTCTCCAATGCATTTTTCCCATATCTCTTTCTCTTTCTACTATAGAAAAAGGATTTTGAGCCAAGAAATGGATCCTCTCTATATTTTCTCTACTCCCTCTCTTGGACATGACTAAACTCTTCTAAGATGGAGTTTGTAACCTCTTGAGATAAATATAAGACTATTTTAGATTTAATTATTTTGTTATAGTGTGTACATGTTAGATTTACATATGTGGTAGAAATATCTCCCTTGTGAAATTATGATCTCACCTAATTACTAGTTCATCTTATTATGCATGTCATATTTAGTGTTCTACATCTCTTGATTGAAGCCTAGATATGGATACTGTGACTGGACAGTGTCTTACTTTAGAGCTTTCCTTCATTTCCATTAACTTAGATAATTTGGTGAACCTCTTCATAAAACACCAATGTATGAAAGATATTTAAGATCCTAGATCTGGTCTTTTACTTATTTTATTAGTGTTTTAGGAGTCAAGTAGGATGGATTAACCCATAATTTAGGTGCATCATTGCTGTTAGCTTAGGTTTCCCTTTCATGTTCTCTCTCTCTCTCTCTCTCTCTCTCTCTTCCCCTTTTCCTTGGTCATTATTAGGTTTTGATAGTGAAAATGATCTAAATGATGCATTAGAGGATCTAGCCTCATTATAAATCATAACAGTCTGACCTCACTATTGATACCCACAGCCTAGGGTCAATCCCATGTTGAGCTATATTTAGAAGTAGGTCATAAGCACTTCTAATTCTAGCTAGGGTGAATTCTCGATCCCCAAAACTACACCTAGGGATATTTTAGTTCATCTGATGAGAATGATGGTAGTGATTCTAAGTATGATCATGAAGATAATGGTCTTGCTGAAGATGAATATCTCTTCATGTTTGAAGAAGATAACTGCTCATATCAAAAAGAATCTACATGGTTTGGAGGTGGTTTAGGTGATACATATAATGAATAAGATGAGGTAAACTATGAGACTAAGTTTTATGAATTCCATTGAAGATTTGAAGATTGAAAAGAATAAAACCAAGAAGTTGAAGTCTCAAATAAAGGTCTATGAAGAGCAATTTAATGTGTTTGAAGAAATAATAAATGAAGACACTAAGGAGCATGAAGATATAGTCAAGCATCTCAGTTGTCAATTAGAAATCCTATCTATAATCCTAAAATATAAAGAAGATGAGTGTTCAATATATGTAATTGAAAATGAGTCATTAAAAGCTGAGTTGGAAAAGACATCTAATAAGATGAAGTCATATGTGATGTTTGAAAAGAGCTCAAATGATCTAGACAACATTCTGAATAGTCAAAAGCATACTAGTGATAGAACTGGACTTGGTTACAAAGAAGAATAAAAGAATGTAACCCAAGACAAGATAAATACTAATGTAAACAAGGATAATTAGACCTTGAAGATCAATCAATAATCGAAGAATGAAGGTGTTTAGAAAATGAGGACAAATTAGATTTGAAAACCAAATGCCATGAGGTATGCAAATTTCAATGGTTACTGCTACACTTGTAATCAATTTGGACATAAGGCTAGAGAGTGTAGAAGACCTTACAGGAATGAATTTACTTAGAACTATGAATGGAATCATCAATCAAGTGTGGTGTGTTAAAGTGAGTGCTATAGTTGTCATGACATAGGACACATTGCAAGATCTTGTCCTAACAAGGTAAGACAAGATGAGTTCACTTCAAGAAGAATGGTTTGCTATAATTGTGAGAAGATTGATCACATTGATAGGTTATGAAAGAAAAGGCCATCAAGTCAAAATAAATTCAATCAGATTCCTAGAGTGCAAGGAAAAAGGCAAGTTAAAATATGGAAAACAAAAGTGGAAAGTATGTACCATAATTAGTTTGTAGGTCTAAGTGGACTATTTGCCATGGTAGAGAGTACTATAGAGGTTGAAGAAAATTATGAGATATCATTATCTGCTCATTTTGGGAATAAATAATATGAAAGTGAACATCCTGATACTATTAAGTTTATTATGAAGAATATTAGCTGACAATGTCAAGTGTTGATGCTTTGAAGTGTGAGACTGCTACCTCAAGTGAAAAGGTATGCCAAGAATCTTTACTTTCTTTCCATGTTTTGTCAATACCAACCTAGAAGAAAAGGAAAGAGATAAAGAAGATAAACAAGTTGATTCAGTCAATCTAAAGAAGAAGAATCATCAGTTTAAATTATCTAAAAAGGAGAAATATGAGGAGTTGTGAGCAACTCTTGGTTTCACATTGTTCTAGGATATTGTGGGTCAAGGTGTCTCTATTTAGGTTTCAAGGAGACACTTGACAAGTAAGAGGAAGCATGGTGGGTACCAGTTGATATTTGATTGATGTTGTAAGATAATAACATCATTTGGAGATGTGTGTGGCTAAGGGAGAGATAACTTATTTAGCTTGAGTGGCTTGAAGAAGATGTGCATGATGTCAGGGGGAACATTTGTGAGATGTTCCAATCATGGTTAAGATATGAATAAGTCTACTACAGTTGTGAATTCAATAAGAATGATGTTCTAATAAGGTGTTTCTTTGTGTTGAGAGCTTCATTCATCAATCTTATGGTGACTTCATAAGGTCACGAGAGGATGTATTGGCCTCTTATGGAAAGACATGAAGAAGTTCAGTGATCTGAAGGTGATTACTTTCTAAGTTATTCAATTCAAGATCTAGACTACAAGTATGTGTGATCAAGATGATTTTATGCATTGAATATCTTTTGTGTGTAAATAAAATATTTTTTAATGGTCTTGGGTTTTCCCAATTTTGGCTTAAGTACAAGTAGGTAAAAACCTAGCTGAAGGGTCTATGGGTTATCCAAGGTGTGTGACATCAAAAATTGGTATATAAGTATGTTTTATAACCTCTAGGTGTGAGATAAGTTTTAAGTGCTGATGTTGATAAAAAAGTGGTGAGTTGACTTAGTTTTATTTGAATATATATTATAGTTGCCCATGCAGGCTAGTTTGTTTCTTAAAGGAGTTGAGGTCTGAGGTTACTTGATATATTGAAATAGCCAAATGGGTTATCAAAAAGTGTTTCATAGTCATTTAAAAGCATTTGGTGTCTTCCATGGATGAGGATTTGTGCAAACAAAGGGTTAATTGGCTAGTAGGTTTGTGAAGGAGCTATGTGTTGTTTCTAAAATTAGCTTAGCTCATTTTTTGGAATACCCCCTATGAAACTTGTTCGTTTCATGTTTTCTCTCTAGGTTCATCTTTCGAGGCAAGTTTTTCTTGATCTCAAGTTTTTGTCAACTGACTTATTTGAAAAGTTTACGACCTTTCTTAGTTGTGATTTCCCAGCAAACGTGAAATTCATTGTGTTTTTAATGTGATCAGAGTGCCTAAATTTTTGATAAATTTCAAAGAGTTCACCATATTTTTTAGAAAATATGCACGAGCAGCAAATTTTGCCGCCACTGCATATTTTCCCCTGGTTTTTGCTTTGGAAAATTTTCATTTTCCCATTTTCCGCACTCGCTCCCCTTTTCCTCTGCTTTCTGACCTATTCACATCTCATCCCTTTCAAGCACATTTCCCTGATTGTGACCATCAAATGTGCAGTTTTCCCAGCTTGCTACTTTCTTCCCCTAATTGCACAATCATGATTCATGCTGCAGTTTCTCTAAAGGATCCCCCTTCATCAACGTCCTCTCAACAAAAGTTCTTCCAGATCACTGAAGTTTCCCTGAAGAAGTCAAAGACAATGAAGTACAAGCATCAAGGTGTTTTTCCAATCACCTCAATTGCTTTTAAATGTTGATCACATTAAAGATATAGAGATTGGGCACGTGGATATGGCTGAGTTCATAGAAAGAACCAAATCAGGCATCTATCACCATGTACGATGCTCATCTGAAGAAGTCCGGTGGCAAGAGCTGAACCTTTTTCCCCTTATCTCTTCTTCTTCTATTCTCATGGACTTTTGTCATGTAAAAGTGCATGCAATTTTTTAATGTGTAATTACATGTAAAAAATCCAAAAAAATATCTCAAAAATTCAAAGATGACTCATCTTTGACTTAGATATTTTTATATTTTAATATTTTCTAATTTTGAAGTTTCTCCCTATACATAGTGGAGACTTCTTTTGTAAATGGATCTCTGATAATTGAGAGCAAAAACTCTACCAAAATTGAAACACTTATTGAGACTTTATGCTTAACTTGTAAATCATATTTTTTTAAATGAATGAGAAGCAGGTTTATTTCAGACTTTGTGTTGAAGTTATCTGTGTTATTTAGGAAACAGTTCTTATGTCCTCTTTCATGATAACCTCTTATTTGTTTGATTTAATAAGCAAAGTGGGTGTGTTGATATTATCTGAGGGCACTTCTAAAAGATAAAAGAGAGACTTTGAGATACTTTTATCTTTTTGATTCTTTTATCTTTTGTAGTTTGAGGTGGAGACTTTGTGCTTCGTTTCACTCTACGATTATGTTTGTTTCAAATTGGTGAAGGAGGCTACGAAAGACTTTGTGCTTACATGGGTTTTCTTGTGACCTTTGTTACTTACTTCAGGTGATTTTATGCTCTACACTGGATACCATTCCTAAAAAAAGAGGAATGTTGTTGGCTAATGACTAGGATTTCTCTCTCTTGTTCCTTGTACATCACCTCTAAAAAAAGAGAGGTAGATGCTGTTATACCACCCCAAGTGTTATTTTTTGCTTAATTATATATACATATAGCGTATAAATATTCATAGGGAACCTCCCTTTGATGAGAGGAGAGATTTACCTCATCTAGATCTGGTAAACCCACACTTTTCATGGCATAAATCTCCCTGTGCTGTGGTTGATATACCTATTTTGTCCTTAGTTAGTTGATGACAAAATATTCACCATATAGTTTTTGGTGACTTCGCTGTGGAAGAGCGTGCAGTTTGAAGTCCCAAACTTTAAACTGAAGTAGATCCTACTCTTTTCCATTTTTGTTTTACAATCTAGCAACTCCATGCTACACAAGGAACTAGAGATCTAATGGCAGTAGAGCAATTTTGATCTGTTTCCTCCACCACCTTTCTTCCAACAGTCTGGGAGTCTTCCTCCTGACCTTATCGGGTCACCAATTCAAGGTAGGGCTTCTTTTCTTATTGTTAATAGTGCTCTGCCTAAAAATACTCTACCAAGGTTTGTCATCCCGCCATTTACTCATCCTATCACAATGGCTCAAGGTCTATGGGGCAATTCCTTTGGTCCTCTTAATTTAACCCCACCCTTGCATGAACTACCTCAAAGTTTCAAGAAAAATTTTCTCAAGTTTTTTGGTGATAGGAAGGTTCATCCCAATGAGCATATTGCCACTTTTTCCATAGCATGTGGCATTATTAGTGTGGAATTTGAAGATGTAGCAGTGAGACTTTTTATGGAAACCCTACAAGGCACTGCCGTGGATTGGTTCTACCACCTGCAAGCTGGATTAGTGATTGACTAGGACACGCTCAAATACATATTTAAAGCTAGATTTAAACCTGCTAAGGATGCACACACCTTGTTAGCTTAGCTAACACAGATGAAAAAAGAATTCCAAGAACCCATGAGGGATTTCATAGCCAAATTCAACAAGTTAAGGAACTAGATCCCAACTATTGCTCAGCCCACGTCAGAGAATCTCAAGAGCTTTTTTATCAACTCACAGCTTCTCGAAGTAAGTTTCCTATTGAGGTGAGCTGGCCCAATGGATCTAGCATTGGCTCAAAATTTAGCTACTGAGATTGAAGATGATCTTATCCTAGTAGGTAAGATCAAAAAAGACCCTAGTAAAAATAGATTCTCTTCATCTGCTGAAGGCTCTTCTATAGGTACTACAGATCCTATGGTACAAAAGTTAGAAATTGAAATGCTAGCCCTTAGAAGATAGATGGCCCAAGTTATGTCTGCTTCCCTTAATTAGGATATGCCAAGGAAGAAATTTTAGAATCAAACGTACCAAGGCAATGCTGCTAGGAATCAAGGGTAGCCAAATCGTCTTCCTCCCCCATAGAGGAACCTCGCCCTTGAAGCACCTCCAACCAACTCAGTAGTTGGATATCTAGAAACGGAGCATGCTTCCCCTTTCTAACCTAAGACTGAGCTAGAATATGATGCTAATCTCTTTGAAGAGTAGGAAGAAGAGTTAGCTAGTGACTCCATCATTGGTTACCTAAATTATCAAGATGAACTCAGAAGCGAGAGGAATACAGCTGAGGGATTATATGCCATATTCACCTAGTCCCAGAATCAGTCAGCTTGACAAGCTGATAAAGAGAAGACAAAGGAGCAACCTCAGCCAATAGTTTTAATTGCCAAGCGGGGTACCACTCTGCCCTTCCAACCAAAGGACCCGACGACTGTTGAAAAGGTACATACCCCAATCATCGCTGCACCCTCTACTTCAACTTTGCAAACCATCCCTCCCCCTCCCAAAAACTAAAAGAGTGAACTCCCATCCTCTGTGCCTAGTCCAATTCAGACATTTGACATAATTGAGCATGTCAAAAAGACTAAAATTCAAATGTCTAAATTTGAATTTCTACAAGCCCATTCTGAACAGTTGGACAGGTTGGTGGAATGTGTGAAAGGTATAGTTGTCCCTGTAGGACAAGAAATTTTGAGGATAACTCATGATCCCCAAAAGAATGTATACCCCTAGAATAATCTTGTCGTGACTCCTCTAGTTGCTCTAGGGAAAATAAAATCTTTCTATGTTTCTCTGTTAATAAATGATAGCAAGCTGAGCAACTGCATCATCGATTCTGGGGCATCTAACAATGTCATGCCTGCTAAAGTGGCAGAATATTTTGGTTTCACATTAACTAAAATATTTGGGAGATGCTTCTCCATGGAAAACAAGCAAGTCCAACTCCTTAGGCAAATCAAAGATGCCCAATTTGTATTTAAAACATTCCCTGACAAGAGGATCAAGATGATAGTTCTAGTAGCTGATGTCCTAGCCTCATATGGCATTCTACTTGGATGAAAATTTTGCAAGGATGTCAGAGGAGAATTGAGCATGGACTTATCCCAGGCAAGAATCCCTATGAAAGGCATGATGTAGAGGTTGCTTCGTAAGGGAGAGGCAAAGTACGTGGTCACCTAAATGTCAGCGCCTGTGGCTCAAATTCTATTTGAGTCCTCAGGTAGGGGTAATTATTTTTTGACTACAGAAGAGGTTCATGAAGACCCTATTAAAGCCCTTGAGAATGCCAACTAGAAAATTAGTTCAGATGAAATGATGACAAATAGGCCTGATAGTGCCAATCAGTGGCAGGTGTCAAATAAGGATAATCAAATCAGGTGTTGGATGGAACCAAAAGAGCAACCGATTATAGTAGCTGACCATGATGCTACACATCATGATCAAGAAAAAGAACTCTTCTCCAAGAAAATAAGGATTGATGGTTTTCAAATCAAAAGACAAGTCTTACTATGGGGCAAGAGGAGAAAACAAAAGGGAAGGCACAAGAAATTGGTTTCCTGGTGGAGAGTTCCATTCACACATCATCAATTGTGGGTAGAAAATGGCCTCTTACTGGTTTATCAGGACAGAGCGCCATTGTCACTACCTCTTGAGGAGCAGCATCTGAAGTACTTCAATTTTTGAAGTATCAAATGAGTCCTCCTGTACATATGTATATTTGTATAGCCTTTTGCTTTGTTTTGTTCATTTCTTTTTCATTTTTGGAGCCCTTCTTTTTGGTTAGCATGACTCCGTAACCTAATGGCACACTTCAAGGCACTGGAGATTCTGGGTTCTACCCCCTTCAATCACTTTTTTCAATAGAAAGTAGTTCCCCAATAGGAACCAGCTATTATTTTCAAAATTAGCTTAGCTCATTTTTTGGAACAACCCTTATGAAACTTGTCTGTTTCATGTTTTCTCTCTAGGTTCATCTTTTGAGGCAAGTTTCTCTTGATCTCGAGTTTTTGTCAACTGACTTCTTTGAAAAATTTGTGACCTTTCTTAGTTGTGATTTCCCAGCAAACGTGAAATTTATTATGTTTTTAATGTGATCAGAGTGCCCAAATTTTTGATAAATTTCAAAGAGTTCACCATATTTTTTAGCAAATATGCACGGGTGGCAAATTTTGCCGCCACTGCATATTTTTCAGCAAATATGCATGGGCGACAAATTTTGCCGCCACTGCATATTTTTCAACAAATATGCACGGGTGGCAAATTTTGCCTCCACTGCATATTTTTCAAAAAATATGTACGGGTGGCAAATTTTGCTACCACTGCATATTTTTTAGCAAATATGCACGGGCAACAAATTTTGCCACCACTACATATTTTTTAGCAAATATGCACGGGTGGCAAATTTTGCTGCCACTGCATATTTTTTCCTCGTTTTTGCTTTGAAATTTTTTTATTTTCTCATTTTTTGTACCGACTCCCCTTTTCCTTTGCTTTCTAACCTGTTCACGTCTCATCCCTTTTAAGCATATTTTCCTGATCGTGACCATCAAATGTGCAATTTTCTCAGCTTGCTACTTTCTTCTCCTAATTGCATAATCATGATTCATGCTGTAGTTTCTCTAAAGGATCCCTTTTCATTAGCATCCTTTTAATAGAAGTTATTCCAGATCACTGAAGTTTCCCTGAAGAAGTCAAAGACAATGAAGTACAAGCATCAAGGTGTTTTTCTAATCACCTCAATTGTTTTTAAATGTTGATCACATTAAGGATATAGAGATTAGGCACGTGGATATGGCCAAGTTCATAGAAAGAACCAAATCAGGCATCTATCACCATGTACGATGCTCATCTGAAGAAGTCCGGTGGCAAGAGCTAAACCTTTTTTCCCTTCTCTCTTCTTCTTCTCTTCTCATGCACTTTTGTCATGTAAAAGTCATGCAATTTTGTAATGTGTAATTCCATGTAAAAAATCCAAAAAAATATCTCAAAAAGTCAAAGATGACTCATCTTTGACTTAGATATTTTTATATTTTCTAATTTTGAAGTTTCTCCCTATATATAGTGGAGACCTCTTTGTCAGGATCCAACTCTCTACAATAAGAGTATATATGATTACCTTGTATTAGCAACTAAACACAGAATTATACCAGAATGAACAAGTAACTAGAATTCACAAATGACACAGAATATGAGAGACAATACACAATTTTGTATTAATACTCATCCAAAAAGAAAATACAATAAATAAGATGCCACTTGTGCTCACACCTCTCAGAGGCTTTTTAGACCTCAAGGGCTCCCAGTAATTCTCAATCAAGAGTTCACTCTCTTACCAAAAATGGTTCCAACACACAACTCAAACACATAATTGGTGTTCACCTCCAACCAGTCAGTAATAACACTGCCAGTACACAAGTACTCAAAGTAATTCAAGTAGATCTCCCATGAAATTGCAACAACCTACAACTCAAATGATCTTACTTATCATGTAGATCTTCTCCCTGATATTGCAACAACCTGCAGATCAACCTGTTCTTACAATTGGAAGGATCTCTTCTTTGCTTTGATCTTTGATTACAATA
Organism: Torreya grandis; assembly: GCA_037957365.1. NCBI lineage: Eukaryota > Viridiplantae > Streptophyta > Pinopsida > Cupressales > Taxaceae > Torreya > Torreya grandis. The sequence goes on along the minus strand of JARHVA010000106.1, from coordinate 5,768,734 downwards.
TAACCCATAAGTCTATTATATAGATCCCATGTAAACAATAATTAGACACCTAATTACAATAATTAGTAACACAACTCAAGATTAAAATTAGCCTTTACATGCAAACAACTGATTCAACGAACTAATTGTTCATGTAACGAACAATTTTAGAACTGCACAGGTGACCGACGTCAGTCCCTGTCTACCTAGAGGTGACCGATGTCGGTCGACTCTTGCCGATGTCAGTTTCCTTTTGCACTATAGATGACCATCATCAGTTACACTACCGATGCTAGTATCCCTGGATCTTAGCAACCTCTTCCATGTCTACAAATAGTGAAGCTTTTAGCTCCACAACCTAACAATCTCTCACTTGGAGATAAATAGCTACAATTATACCTGTACCTGTACATCATCTAGTTTGCTTCCTAGCTTTGTATCCCTCTTCAACATCACTCTTGAAGACCAACCACCATAAATCCTATGGTGCACCTCCTATCATCTAAATCACCTGCCACATCTGCATCTACAAACCTATGTAGAGAAATGCTTGACCCTGCATAACATGTATACCTGCTGCTGGTCCCTCTCAGATACCTAAGAATCTACTAAACTACCCTCCAGTGCTTCTTACCCAAATTGGCTCCAAACTTGTGACAACTCCCACTACTTGGGAAAACTCAGGTCTAGTACACATGTACTCAACCTCATCATGTGAATTAGGACACTGTTCATAGAATTGTCCAACCATCGGCATGCTAATCGGTTTCACACAATCATCTGGAGATAAAGTCAACCTGTGACCTTCCATGTCTCTAGAACACACTCATGCCAAAGAATCTTGCTGCTCCCAGATTCTTCATGACACACCTCTGAACTAACTTTACCTTTAGTTCAACAACTCCCTGTATGTGTAACCCTGCAACAAGTACACAATACAGTAACAAGATAATGTAGCTAATATTATCCAACTTAATAAAGAAAACAAAATGGTCAAACCTCCATTACCATACAGCTTACTCAAGACCATATACCCTGGCCTTCTATCTCACGTGTCCATTCCCGCTCTTCTTTATCTTGAAAATCCATTTGTCTCTCAGTGCTTTCTTCCAGCTGGAAACTCCACCAAAAAATCTCATTTGGTTCTTCTCCAAAGAATCACATTCTTCATCTATACTAAGCTCCCACTGTTTCTTAGATCTACCTGCTCTGCTTCTTTAATAACTTCCTAGTTCTTGACCATCAGTGAGCAAAAAGTAGTGTAAAGAAGGGAAATGATGAATTTGAGGCTTAATTACCCTTTAAGTCCTCCATATTGGTGCTTGAGACTTCTTGATAGCTTGCTATCCACCCAAAATCCATCTCAGTGACCAATGCCAGTCACATCTCAGTCTGCACCCGATCGATGTCAGTTCCATGCGACTGCCTCATCACGAACGTCAGTTCTCCCTGACCGACACTAGTGTTTATCTATTTAGAGTCATTGACGTCGGTCTACACATAGCTGACATCGGTCCCTATCTGGATGCCAATGTCAATTTTTTAACTGACATCGGTCTTTGTGTTTTACTTGTGAGCGATGACTTTTACCCATGAGCTCCTTTTGGATCAAACCCTTGTCCATATCAACCTTGCTCTGCTTAGAATTCTTCAGCCCCTTGTGCTAATCTCTGTCCATCATCTTCTCCTTGAAAATCAAGGCTTTCTTGTTCTTGTCACGAACATCGGATTTCTCAAGAAACATCACTTTCTTCTTTTGCATATAGAAATCTCGATCCATGCTTTTCAGATTCGAAAGCATACCCTTTGACTCAAGAACATGCATCTGCTTCTTATTCATGTGACCAAGCCTATTAAGCCACATCTTCAAATCTACAGCTGAAGTAGATAAACTAGAAGGAGAATCAGTAATACAAGTAGATAGATAAAGCGTACCTACTTTCTTACCTCTTGCTACAACAAGTGCACCCTTGGAAACTTTCCAAGAGTCCACTGTGAGAGTTACTGTGCAACCCTCATCACCCAACTTTTTAATAGAAATCAAAATCTGCTTCAAGATTGGGATATGCATGACCTCCTTCAACACCCATGTGTTGCCCGTCTGTAATTTCAGCTTCACTTTCCCTTTGCCAACCATTTGACAAGGCTTATCATCCCCTAAATAAATTTCTCCAAAGTCTCCCTGAACATATTCATGAAAAAAATTTCTATTTGGGGATGCATGGAAAGAGGCACCAGAATCTAAAACTCAAGATTCTACTTTATCCAAGGAACATACCAGAGCTTCTTGTGCAACATAATCTGCAACATCTACTTCTTCATGTCTTTCATGCTGATCTTCAATCACCCAGTAATCTCTCTTTAAGTGCCCTTGCTTTCCACATTTCTAGCAGGTTATTCTGCCATACCTGGATTTAGATCTCTTGCCTATCTCTGACCTTGATCTCCCATGCTTGATCTTCTCTCTTTGCCTTCCCCTGCCTTCAACACTCAAAGCATTCCTTGATGATTCACCTATGCTTTTCTTGCGAATCTCTTCATTCAAGATTACACTCACATCATCAACTTTTAAGATCTTTGAAGTAGACACAGTATTACTAACTGCCATTACCAAACTCTCCCAACTTTTAGGTAATGAGCACAAGATTAAGAAAGCCTTAATTTCATCATCAAAAACAATATTGATTGAATTTAACTGATTTACCAAACCATGGAAATCACTAAGATGACTATGTATAGATCCACCATCCAACATTTACAAATTAAATAATTGGTTCATAAGAAATACCTTATTCAAAGCTGAGGGTTTTTCATATAAATTTCCCAAAGATTCCATCAACTGTATCGTTGTCTTATCCTATGATAAGTTTGAAATCATAGACGATGCAAGGCTCAACCTTATAGATCCCAGAGCCTTCTGATCAAGAGCCTCCCATTCTTCATCCTTCATATCTGTGGGCTTGCATGCAACCCCACCCAACGGTAAGTACAAATCTTTCTGATACAGATAATCTTCTATTTGCATCCTCCATAATTGATAGTTTTTGCCATTAAACTTCTCCATTCATAGCTTACTTTCTTCTGCCATTGCTATACTTCCACTCAAACAGAAACCCCTGTGAGTAACCTGTAATCAACAAACACTAACCAAATCTGATACAACTTATTAGTAAACCCAACCAAAAGCTCTGATACCAACTGTTAGGATCCAACTCTCCACAATAAGAGTATATATGATTACCTTGTATTAGCAACTAAACATGGGATTATACCAAAATGAACAAGTAACTAGAATTCACAAATGACACAGAATATGAGAGACAATACATAATCTTGTATTAATACTCATCCAAAAAGAAAATATAGTAAAGAAGATGCCACTTCTTCTCACACCTCTCAGAGGCTTCCCACACCTCAAGGGCTCCCAGTAATTATCAATCAAGAGTTCACTCTCCTACCAAAATAGTCCCAACACACAACTCAAACACAGAGTTGGTGTTCACCTCCAACTAGTCAGTAATAACACTGTCAGTACACAAGTTCTCAAAGTACTTCAAGTAGATCCCCCATGAACTTGCAACAACCTACAACTCAAATGATCTTACTTACCATGTAGAACTTCTCCCTGATCTTGCAACAACCTGTAGATCAACCTGTTCTTACAATTGAAAGGATCTCTTTCTTGCCTTGATCCTTGATTACAATACAACCCATGAGTTTATTATATAGATCTCATGCAAACAATAATTAGACACCTAATTACAATAATTAAAAACACAACTCAAGACTAAAATTAGCCTTTACATGCAAACAACCAGTTCAACGAACTAATTGTTCGTGCAACGAATAGTTTTGGAACTGCACAGGTGACCAACTTCGGTCCTTGTCTGCCTGGAGGTGACTGACGTTGGCTGACTCCTGCCAATGTCAATTTCCTTCTGCACTGTAGATGACCATCGTCGGTTACACTATCATCACCGGTATCCCTGGATCTCAGCAACCTCCTCCATGTCTGCAAACAGTGAAGCTTTTAGCTCCATAACCTAACACTCTTTTGTAAATGGATCTCTGATAATTGAGAGCAAAAACTCTGCCAAAATTGAAACACTTCTTGAGACTTTGTGCTCAACTTGTAAATCATATTTTGTTAAATGAATGAGAAGCAGGTTTATTTCAGACTTTGTGTTGAAGTTATCTATGTTATTTAGGAAATAGTTCTTATGTCCTCTTTCCTGATAACCTCTTATTTGTTTGATTTAATAAGCAAAGTGGGTGTGTTGATATTATCTGAGGGCACTATTAAAAGATAAAAGAGAGACTTTGAGATACTTTTATCTTTGTGATTCTTTTATCTTTTATAGTTTCAGGCAGAGACTTTGTGCTTCGTTTCACTCTATGGTTACGTTTGTTTCAAATCGATGAAGGAGGCTACGAAAGACTTTGTGCTTACGTGGGTTTTCTTGTGACCTTTATTACTTACTTCAGGTGATTTTCTGCTCTATGCTGGATACCATTCCTGAAAAAAGAGGAATGTTGTTGGCTAATGACCAAGATTTCTCTCTCTTGTTCCTTGTACATCACCTCTGAAAAAAGAGAGGTGGATGATGTTATACCACCCCAAGTGTTATTTTCTACTTAATTATATATACATATAACATATAAATATTCATAGGGAACCTCCCCTTGATGAGAGGAGAGATTTACCTCATCCAGATCTGGTAAACCCACACTTTTCATGGCTTAAATCTCCCTATGCTGTGGTTGATATACCCATTTTGTCCTCAGTTAATTGACGACAAAATATTCACCCAACACTATGATATAGAAGCAGAGTTGGAATATGTTTTTTTAGCATGAGTGAGGGGGCATGTGAGTGTACTTCAAATAAGCAATTTTAAGTCTTGAAGGTGCATACACAAAAATATATGGGTGTTTCCAGTTTTAGGTAAGGCTATTAGGCCTCTAGACAAGGATAGTGAAAATAAAAGTAGTCTTTGGTCATTTTATCAAAATGACAAAGGTATGTCTATTCCTAAATGAGTTTTTAGTTATTTTTGTGCATCTTTCCTATTTGAATATTGGCTTGTTCATATGTTGGTAATCATGGAGGTAGCCTGAAGTGAGAAGGTATGAAGGTAAGTATGTTGTTTCATCATGGTTGGAGATGGTTTGAAGATGATAAAATGATGCTTAAGCTTAGGTGACTTAGGGGGAGTCCCTCTTAATGTTTTTTAAGGTGAGTTTAAGTAGTTTTTGGTGTTTCATGTGTGTTTTGTCTTCATAGAGCAGAGTTTGATCAAAGAAGAATTTAGTCATGGAGAATGTTTGAAGAGATCAAGCTAAGAAGATGCATGCATAGTGTTAGGTTGATTTTATATCATATATTCAAGGTATCCATTTCCTATTATTGGTTTTTTAATTCTTTTTAGGTCCTCAGGATCAAAAGATAATCCCACTTTATCATTGTGTGAAAGGGGGAAAAAGTACTTGAAGAGAGAGATAGAGTCTAAGCATAAGATTTGTATTAGTATTTGACACCAATATAAAAGGGGAATATTTTTAGAGGTTTTTTAATGATCTCTCCAAGGTGATAATGGATGTTTATGAGGTGTCATGTATGCTATAATGACAATGATAAAGTATGCTTCAATATTCCTACATGGTTATTCAATGTTTAACTTGGATAGGGAGTTGATGGATGTTATTTATGATATGATCATATTACAAAGGTCATATGTGGTGTAAATAGTGATTGGAGTGATTATATAAGTGAAAGGAATTCGTTATAGTAGTCATATATATGTCTATGTTCTTGTAGTCATCTTGATAGATAAAGCTAAGTGAGAAGTTTGATGATGTCATATTTCACACGTGTGAACGTTTTAAGAGTAGATTGATATATGGATGGATTCCCCTATGTGAGGAAATAATATGGTTCAATTTTAAAGTCTAGAAATGGATCATATAAAAATTTATTAAGGTGCAAAATTGGCTTCTCAGAATAGAGTTCAACAGTGTTCATTAAGTTTCTATAGTTAACCAAATTTGTAAGAGGTACGTATAGAATTTAATCAAGTGATGAATATATATGACAAGAGTTTAATATGATCAAATAAGTATCCATTGGAATGGATCAAATTCAAATGGTAAATATTTCATGTGTTAGTGACACGTGTCACAATCACAGAGCTTGAGAAGTAAATCTAACAGTGAGCATGAAACCTGTTAGATGATCCAACATAGTGTATTGAGTCAAATAGTCAAGATTGAATGAGGGGATGCCAAGTGGAATAAGTATATTAGAATAAAATATTAAATGCGCTCATAAGGAACATAGAGCTTTCAAGTGGTGGAAGTTCATTGGTGACTAGCTACAGGGTGCACAAAAGGCACACAAAGCTACCAAGTAGCATAATAACGGGAGCTCTGATCTAAGATCAATGATGAGTGTTGCTTGATAAATAGCAAGATAATAAAAGGATATCAATGATTCATATTTATTCATAGTTTATAGGGATCATGAGATGAGGTTAAGGTGATCAATGTTTAGTGTTTGAACAGTGACTGTTGGAATTCAAATATTCAAATTAATGAGGGCAAAACTAATGCTTAGTTATTAAGTGCTATATTTTGATCCAGGATGAATTTCATGGTGGTGTAAAAATAATTGTTTGATAAGACTTCAAGGCACATATATAAATTTTTATTATAATATTTGGATGTTCATATAGTTTTAGATATTGAGCTTTAAAGTTGACTATGTGTTTGATTGTGTTCTGCAAGTGACCCAAGGAGGACAATTGAGTTGTTATTCATAGTATATTGATGGTTAAAGATTATATAACTATTAGAGAGTGTTTTATACTCCATGAATACTATATGTATGGAATGTAGAGGTTTTATCAATCCATCTTTAGTGTGAACAATTACTTATAAGTTGATTGTGTTTATTGAAAGTACTCGTAGTTTGTGTGATCATCTTACAGAGGCAAATTGAAGGTTTTATGAGTAGAATTGAAAAAAAAAATGAGTATGAATATTTTTTATAAGTCTCAAGGATTATTATAAAGTATTGGATGTCATTATATGCCCCTGATTAGTTATTAGGAGTTAAAATAGCTTAACCATATTTTAACTGTATATGACCAATCTGAGTGGTCATTTTTGAGAGAGTTGATTTGAGTACTTAGAGCCTATGTTGAAGTATATAAATCACATGAAGGTGTATTAGTGGTCATAAAAATTTCACCCATGTGATCTAATCATATGGCATTCTAAAATATTTGAGACTATGTTTTCTATGTATGAAGGCCTAAATAATAAGGAGACCTAATTGGTAGGGTCATGTGTTGAGTTGGTGTTCCAAGTGGCATGAAACCATATGAGAGTAAGCAAGGGAATATTGGAGATAGGTTTGATGTGTTAAAATCATTGGTAAAGGATGAAGGTGGTCCAAGTAATCTCACATGTAATGTGTGAGTATGAATGCCTAATTGTTTTAGGTTTCACCAAGACCTAATGGTGGTTTGAGGATAATGAGGTAATGGCCAACCTATGAGAATGGATTTGAGATATATGTTAGAATATTATAAGTCTTAAGGGTTAATCCAAGTCTTATGGTAGACCAAAAAGATAATATTCATGGAGACTCTATAAAAAGTGAAAGCAAAGGTGATGGTTTCTAGACTTGAGTGTGTAGAGTTGAGCTGTTGTGAGTGTGTATGAGGAGAAATAAATTTGTGAAGGTTCTAAGAGATATGTGGATGTATTTATAGGAATATCATAGTGCATATTGCATGTATGACCTTGTGGTCATAATTTTAATGTTGAATTTGTAGGTTTGAGGCATGAGAACAATCGAAGGTGTGTAGTTTGATCCAAAAGGTGGTTTTGGATACCTTACTTGTGTGTGAAGGTTTGAATGAGTAAAGAGGATTGAATAATATTGTTTTACAAAGTTTTTCCAATAAATTAAGAAGAAATTAGAGTTATAGATTTATTTATTTCATAGATGTTGTGTTGGTGCTCAACATCTTAGGCAAGTTAGTGCTTATCATCTTTAGGGGTTGGTACTCTTTGTGAAGTGGGTACTTCAATAAAGTCTCATGTTTTTAATCATATTATAAGACAATTAGTCCATGTGTTTTCAGGATTGAGAGTGGGTTTTCTCCCCAAGAGGGTTTCCTACATAGATTTTGTGTTATCTTGCTTATCTTTCATATTCATTGCTATGAGTGGGTTATTTGATTCTTTATTTATTATGGTGTATGACTAAGGGTTTGAAGGATTTAGTTTGAAGTTTTGAAATATCTTGATTTGCTGATTCACCCCCCATCTCAGTGATTGTACCTCTTGTTGGGTGAATATTTTTTCATCAACTAACTGATGACAAAATGTGTATATCAACCACAACATAGGGAGATTTACGCTATGAAAAGTGTGAGTTTACCAGATCTGGATGAGGTAAATCTCTCCTCTCATCAAGGGGAGGTTCCCTATGAATATTTATACGCTATATGTATATATATAATTAAGGAAAAATTAATACTCTGGGTGGTATAATAGCATCCACCTCTCTTTTTTCAGAGGTGATGTATAAGGAACAAAAGAGAGAAATTTTGATCATGGGCCAAGAACATTCCTCTTCTTTCAGGAATGGTATCCAGCATAAAGCAGAAAATTACCTGTAGTAAGTAAAGTTTACAAGGAAACTCACGTAAGCACAAAGTCTTCCGTAGCCTCTTTCACCGATTCAGAACAAGCGTAACTGTAGAATGAAATGAAGCACAAAGTCTTCACCTGAAACTACAAAAAATAACTGAATCACAAAGATAAAAATAACTCAAAGTCTATCTTCTACCTTTTAGAAATGCTCTCAGATAATATAAACACACCCACTTTACTTATTAAATTAGATAAACAAGAGATTATCAGGAAAGAGAACATAAGAAACTATTTCCTAAATAACACAGATAACTTCAACACAAAGTCTGAAATAAACCTGCTTCTCATTCATTCAACAAAATATGATTTACAAGTTGAGCACAAAGTCTCAAAAAGTGTCTCAATTTCAGCAGAGTTTTTTGCTCTCAATTATCCAAGATCCCTATTACAAAAGAGGTCTCCACTATATATAGGGATAAACTCTCAAAATTAGAAAATAATAAAATACACCAATATCTTAGTCAAAGATGACTCATCTTTGACTTTGAGATATTTTTTTGAATTTTTTACATGTAATTAGATATTACAAAATTGCATGCACTTTTCTCAAGACAAAAGTGCATAAGGAAAGAAGAAGAGAGAAGGGAAAAAAGATTCAGCTCTTGCTGCCAGACTTCTTTAGATGAGCATCATACATAGCAATGGATGCTTGAATTCTTATACTGTCTGGTGCAACTATATTCTTGGAGATGACCCTGGCTCTGATTAAAGCATCCTTCAATGCTGTGATGGCTTTAACATGATTAGTTAACTTAGACCTCAGATTGTCTAGAGTTAACTGAGTATCTAAAATATGGTCCACAGAAGTCATTGAGAGGGATTTTTCTTCAAATTTTTTTTGAATCATACCCTTGAAGCTTTGGATCATTTTATCGGCTGAGAGGAATTGGTTATCCCTAGAAGTGAAGTTGCAAGGTAGCTCTTCCAATTTATTCAGCAAGCTTGTGTCGCTCTTCTCACTAGCATCTCTAGAAGATTTGAGATCTTCAACCAACTCTTTGAGTACATGTATCTTGTAGATCAGTGACTCTTTGATCTCAACATAGGAATCCTTGCTGCAAATGACACCAATAGATATCAAGGTGTTTTTATTCATATCCTTTATCTCTCTCTATTTTCTAAGATATTTTTTTGTACTATCAACATCTTGAGAGATAAGAGAGACAAGGTCATCCAAATCTGCTCTCACCTTCTTCATCTTGTCTGTCTTTTCCACAACTTTTGTACGTAAGAAAACTCCCTGAGCATGCATCTTTTCAACATAATTTTTCAGCACTTTCCCCTTCAGGTAAGTTTTCTCTGCCTTTTAAATGACAGGGTCATCTATAGAGAAGGCCTCTGGAGTCACCGCTTCAGGGGGAAGAGTGAATCTCCTTATTACTACCATCAGCTGCTCTATCTTAGCCTTATAATAGTCTTTCATCTCCTTTTTTCGATCAAATTTCTGGACTATGATGTCCATTGTCAACTGTAGATCACTTTTCGTACCTTCATGAGTAACTTTGCCAAGTTCAACATGAGAGATTGAATAGCTTCTCATTTCAAAACCCTTAAGGGTTGCATCCTGCGGTGGCTTAGCTATTTCCAAAAATTTCTGTCCCTTGTCTTCAACCAAATATTGAGAGGATCCTCGGCCTCTTAGGAGCTTTAAATTTCACCGGCACTATTTTGCCAAAATCGAAGTCATCTAGAGAGATGGCTAACTTTTTTCTTTTAGGCGTGAATGCTGACATCCAAGGCAGGAGAGAAGAAGTACCTATCGTGGCAATGGTTCCCGCAGCTAGTGTTACCATGGCAATGTCTGCACTACTAGTGGTAACAGTGGTCGCAGTTGGAGTAACAGGCAAAACTATACCGGCCATTGATTCTAGCTCTTACATAGAACCTTCTCTCAGATTGAAAGAGAGAGATGAAAGACTAGGAATGGATCCAGAGGAGTGAAGAGTATCTCCAGAAGCACCTTGAGGATCACCAAATATAACTCTGGAAGGAGAGATAGCTCCAGAAGAAGGAACACTGATAGGAGAGAGAGGAGAAGGAGATGCCACATGAGACTGAGGTAGAGAAGGAGAGATGCTTTTAAGCAATTGTGCTTCTTTCTGAGAAGGTAGAGGCTTAGTCTTCTATTGTTTTGAAGGCCAGTTGTCTGTCTCCATTGGTTGGGCTGCTTGCTTTTGGGAGCTTTGTTCTGCAACTCCCTTAGCCACTAATTGTAGCTCTTTAGTAACCTTTGATTTTTTAGAAATAAAGATGATGCTAGGCTTGTGAGGCCTAGATGGGGAAGAAACATCACCTTTATTCTTGGTTCTATTTTCTACCTTCTTCTTCATCTCTACTTGGAACTCAACCTCTGATCTCGTAACAAATTCTTTCAGTACGATCCCTTTAGCCACTAACCAATCATTAGTATTAGCCAATATTGGCTCAAATCTCTTCCTCAGAGAAGTTAGCTCTTTTTGAGACCATTGAATTAGAGGAAGAGGGGATTCAACAATATTTTTATTTAGGTACCTACTATTGATGATGCTCCTATCATTGACTAGATTGGGGAGAATCTCAGCAAGCCCCAAATATTCAATTTGTTTCAGGGTCAGCCTGCTATAATCCATTCTTCTAATTTCTTCAACTGTTCTTAGGTCAACCCAGATGTCTTTGATCATAGGCTCATGGAATTGAGTCTTTCACCTGATCATGTCCTTGACTTCCCTATAGTCAAATTTGTCCCTTCTCTTGAATTGTTTCATAGTGACCAGCTACATCTCTATTTCTATGACTTTGGCTTTGGCTGCTGTCAAGATAGAGTATCTATCAATTTCAACTAGAAACCTGAGACTTGGCTTTTTTAGCTCCATCTACCTTATGTGTATGATAGCCATTTATCGACAAAGCTCCATCAGAACTAACTTATCAGAAGAAAATATGGAAAGCATATAGGGATAGCCTTGGAAAAAGTCGACCCAAATATAACAAAAAGTAGGAAATTGAAGGAACATGCAACCGTAGTCATTGACGACCATCCAAGCCTCATTTGATACTCTCTTCTATTCAAGTTGAGGGTCAAAGAGGCATAAAAATATAGCAAAAAAAGCATTATTTACTCTTTTGAAATGGTGGATTGACCCTTGAAGCGTTAGCTGGGGGTAATATGAGTAAACCAGGGTGGTCTTTCTGTCCCCTTCGATTGTCAAACCTGGAAAGGTTTACATCGAGGCAACTATGTACATAAGGTACGAGGTCATATAGAACTTTGAGGAAGTCTGTACCTTGGTTAGGTACTCATAAAAGGCATTGCTAATCTACTCACCCCAAAAGATGACTTACTTACTCTAGAGGATGATCTTAATAAATGGGTACATCCACTCCTGGAACTGAGAGGAAGATGGGAGGCCTCACACTCTACTGAGAAGGGTGATCAAGTCACCAACTTCTTTGATAAAATCGCTCCTCAAGAAGTTCTGTGGCCATCTAGATAGATTGGTTCTAGGTGTCTCCAACCACCTATTATTCATCACTTTCTTTGCCTTCTCAGAGTCCTTATCATAATCCTTCTAAGCTTCTATGAAGTCATTCTTCAGCACTTCAGTAGCAGGAGGGCACATGAAGACTTTATCGATGAATTTGAAATCCAACTGAATTATTACATTGCCACTGACATCTGAGACTGACCTTGTCTCTTTATTGTAGAACCGAGTGCACTGGAGGATGAACTCTGTATGATGCACTGCCACTAAAAAAGTGGCAACCAAGTGAATGTTTCTTTCAATGATCCTCTTCATCTTAGAGCTCAAGTTAGTCACCTTCATTGTAGTCACAAACTCAGCCATGTCCATGTGACCAATTTTTTTGTCTCTGATGTCGTCAATATTGGAAGTAACCAAAGTGATCGAGAAGATGCCCTGGTACTTATACTTCATGGTCTTTGCTTTTTTCAAAGAAGTTTTAGACATCAGAACTTGTCTCCATTAAACAAGAGTTGATGAGCAAGAGCCTTTAGAAAGTACTGTAGTCATGATCATGTATTTAGGAAAAAGTGGGCGAGTTGGGGAATTCACATTTTAAGTGACCATGACCAAGGAAGGGCACTTAAAAGGGCTGAGTCAGAAACTAGGGAAAAAAGGAAGAAGAAAGGAAAAAGACAAAAAAATGGGAAAAGTCCTCCAGAGTTAGAAAATTTTGAAGAAAAAATGCATGCGCAGCAAAAATCGCCTCCCCTGCATGAAGAATTGACAGAATGTAGAGGCAACAAAATTTGCCACCCCTACAAGATCAGCCTGCACAAGCGGTGAAATTTGCCACCTCTACAGAATTGGGGTAAAAAGTGTAAGGGCAAAAAAAATTGCCGCCCCTGCACCTCTAGCCTGCATCGATGGTAGAATTTGCCATCGATGCAGGTTCTAGTCAAAAGGGGGCACGGGCGGCAAAAATTGCCGCTCGTGCAAGGTTGGCCTATGTGGGTGGAAAAATTCACTGCTCGCATAGGTAAATGGTAGAGGGTAGCTAAGAAGTATGGGTAGTGAAAATCACTACCCATGCTGGCTTATAAAAGAACCATGGGCAAAGGTGAGGAGTGGCTAAAGTCACTGCCCCAGCACGGAAAGAAAAATTGGAAGGCTGATGGGGAGGACAAGGGGGGAAGGAAAAATAAAAACAAAAACACTCTAACAACAAAAACCAAAAATGAAGCTAAGGAGGAGGAAAGAAAAGAAAACAAATGCTAAGAACAAGACCTACTTGGAAAGCCACACACATAGTAAGCTCAAATTTGTAAAAGTGCACTTCAACTCATTCACTAGATCATCCAGATGTAAAGGGCAAGAGGAGAGGAGGAAGAATGGAGAGGAATGAGGCCGAAATTGGGTTATTTGGGTTAAAATTGACCCTAATAACCCACTGCACATGGTAATAAATGTCGCACAAAGAAATTGAGGCATGCATGAGTGGCAAAATTCGCTGCCCTTGCATGTTCGGGTTAGTTCACCTACAGGGGTGGAAAAAATTACCGCCCTTATAGGTTAGAATGTAGGGGTAGCAAAAATTTTAGCCCTTACAGGTCAAAATGCAAGGGTGACAAAAATTTCCGCCCTTGCATCTCAAAGGGAAAATGCACTAGTGGCAAAATTTGCCACTCGTGCACAAAAATAAAAGAAAAAGAGACTAACTCTGAAAGAGGCAGTTTGGGTCTCCTAGTTGCAATGAGATTGTAACAACTCTCATGTTTCTGGACCAAGATGAGAATAAATTAAAAACCCATCTTGAAAAACAAATTTAGAGAGATGAAAGATGAAATGGACAAGTTTCGTAGGGGGTTGTTCCCAAAAATGAACTAAGCTAATTTTGGAAACAATAGTTTTTGGTGACTCCGATAGGGATTATTGAACGTGTATTTTGAAGCCTCAAGCTTCAACTTGAAGCAATTTTAGTCCCTTTTTCATTTGAAATATGAAAACTCCATGCTACACAAGAAGCCAGAGAGCCAAGGGTGTTTTTGACCCCGTGTTTGAGTTGGCACAACAGAGTAATTTTGATCTATTTTCTTCACCATCTTTCCTCCAACGGTCTAGGAGTTTTCCTCCTAACCTTATTAGATCACCACCACAAGATAGAGCTTCTTTTCTTGCTGTTAATCATGCCCTACCTATAAATACCCCACCAAGATTCGTTATCCCACCATTTAATCCTCTTATCATAATGGCTCAAGGCCCATGGGACAATTCCTTTGGTCCTCTTAATTTGACTGCACCTTTGTATGAACTACCTCGTAGTTCTAGGAAAAATTTCTCTAAGTTTTTTAGTGATGGGAAGGTTCATCTCGACGAGCATATTGCCAATTTCTCCATAGCATGTGGCTTAATCGGTGTGGAATTTGAGGATGTAGCAATGAGACTTTTTGTAGAAACTTTGCAAGGTGTTACTACAGATTGGTTCTACCACCTACAGGCTACGTCAGTGACTGACTGAGACACGCTCAAAGCTAAATTTGAAGCTAAGTTTAAACCTGCTTAAAATTCACACGCTTTGTTAGCACAGCTAACCTAGATGAAAAAAGAATCTCAGGAATCCATGAGGGATTTCATAGCTAAATTCAATAAGTTAAGGAACCGGATTCCAACTATTGTTCAGCCTATGCCAGAAAATCTCAAGTGCTTTTTAATCAACTCGCAGCTCCCCAAAGTAAGTTTCCTATTAAGGCAAGCTAGTCCTATGGATCTAGCATTGGCTCAAAATTTGGCTACTAAAATTGAAGATGATCTTATCTTGGCAAGTAAAATCAGAAAAGACCCTAGTAAAAATAGATTCTCTTCATCTACTGAAAGCTCTTCTACAGGCACTACAGATCCTATGGTATAAAAATTGACAAATGAACTAATAACTTTAAAGAGGCAAATAGCTCAAGGTACGTCTGCCCCTACCTATCGAGATATGCCTAGGAGAATGTTCCAAAATTAACAATATCAAGGTAATGCTACCCAGAACCAAGGGCAATCAAATCACTTGCCTCCCCCTCCAGGAAAATTGGCCATTGAAGCAACACTTGCCAATTCAGTAGTCGGTTACCTAGAGGCTGAACATGACTATTTGCTCCAACCTCAATTGGACCAACAAGATGATGCTAATCTCTTTGATGAGTAGAAAGAAGAATTAGCTGGCGACTCCAATATTAGTTTTCTGGATTAGCAGGACGAAGTTGGAAGTAAAAGGGAAGGGTTGGATGGATCCTATGCTATTTTCACTAGATCTCAAAATTAGTCATCTTCACAGACTGATAAAGGAAAGATAGAAAAAGAACCCCAACCAGTGGTTTCTATCACTAAACGAGAGACTCTATTGCCTCCTCAATCAAAAGATCAGGTAGTTCATAAAAAAGTAAGTACCTCCAACCACCCCATACCTTCCACTTCTCTTACTCAGACCAGTGCCATACCTACTAAAGTTCTAGATGATGGACTCTCTTCCTCTGTTTCAAGTTCTTTTCAATTATTTGATATAATTGATCATGCTAGAAAGACTAAAATTCAAATGATAGAGGCTGAATATTTGAGGGCTAACCCAGAACAATTTGATAGGTTGGCATAATATGTAAAAAATAAAGCCATCCTCATAGGACAATATTCTTTAAAGGCCGTTCATGATCCCTCTAAAGATAAATCTATCTAAAACAATCTTGTTGTGACTCCTCCTGTTACTCCCGAGAAACTAGAATTTTTTTACGTTTCCTTGCTTATAAACGGTTACAAATTGAGTAATTGCATTATAGACTCTGGAGCCTCAGATAATGTCATGCCCATGAAGGTAGTAGATTCACTTGGACTAAATTTGACCAAAAATTTTGAGAGGTGTTTTTTTATGGAAAACAAGCAAGTTCCACTCCTTGGTTAGATAAAAGATGCCCAATTTGCTTTCACAACTTTTCCAAAAAAGCAGATAAAATGACGGTTCTAGTGGCCAATGTTCCAGCTTCTTACGACATCCTGCTTGGATAGAATTTCTACAAAGATGTTGGAGGCAAGCTAAGTATGGACTTATCGAAAGCAAGAATCCCAATTCAAAGTGTCATGAAGAAGTTGCTTCCTGAAAAAGAGGCAAGGTATGTAGTTACCTGATCGTCAACACCAGAAGCTCAAATTTTATTTGAGTCCTCAGGCATGGGCAATTACTTCCTATCTACAAATGAGATTCATGAGGCATCTGATGAAACCCCTATAGGTGATAACTTGAAGTTGTATTCAGTTGACATGGCAGCCAAATCAGCAAAGCAAAATGAACACATGGGAGAATCTGTTCCCCCAAACGAAAAAGTTTTCAAAGAAAAAATAGCAACGAGATATAGACCTTAGAATTTGATGGCAATTGTTCTTCTACCAGCTTGAGAGCTAGGGTTGTGTTGGTATCTCCTCAAAGAGATATTATTCCTTTGTCCTACAAGTTGCAGTTCAACAACACCAATAACGCAGCTGAGTATGAATCCCTATTATTTGGATTACAAGCTGCCAGGGAAAAAGAAATTAGGCTACTCCATGCTAAAGGGGATGTCGAGTTGGTGGTCTATTAGGTAAGAAACCTTTATCAGACCAAGAATGAAAGGTTGTGCCACTATCACAATCTGTTCTGGGATTAGATTGAAAATTTTGACGCTTTCAACATCTCTGTCGTTTCAAGGGAATTCAATGACCGAGTAGATGCATTGGCTATCTCTGCTACTCTCTTGGTTCCACGCTCAGATTTTAAAGGAGATAAGTACACTATTGAATTGGTTTTTTGACCAAGTGTACTTGATAATGTCAGTTATTGGCAAGTATTCAACAATGATGATCAAATCATTGCCTTTTTGGAGCAAAAAGATAGTTTCAAACGATTGCATTTTTAAGGTAGTGAGCTCCACGAATGCGAAGCAACTTCTAAATCAAGCATGAACACAGGTGAAGATTTTTTGTAGCTTAAGGGGACTAAAATTGCCAAAGGCTTGGTTTTCCTAGAAAAAATGTTTGATAACCATGACAGGTTTATTAAACAACAACAAACAGATTCAAACTCCTCTCAAGATTTTGATCAGGTAAACCTGGGAACTGAAGGAAATCCTAAGATGGTAAATATTAGGAAATGCTGCACTCCCAAGGAGAGATTTAAGGTTGTTAGTTTACTTCACCAATATATAGATGTTTTGGCTTATTCCTATGATGATCTGAAATCACTCAAGCTGAATGACATCTGCCATGGCATACCTCTTAAGGTGAACTTGGTACCTTACAAGCAAAAGTCTAGGCAATATAATCCAAAAATCTCAAGTACTATTTTAGCTGAGATATAAAAAATGCTTGATGCCCAGATAATTTTCCCGATCCATCACTCCACATGGATTACCAACATAGTGCTTGTCAGAAAGAAGAATGGCAAAATTTGAATTTGCATGGATTTCAGGAACTTGAATCAGTTATCTTTAAAAGATAACTACCCTCTTCCTATCATGGATCAAGTTTTATAGATGGTAACAAGTTTGGAAATATTATCAATGCTAGATGATTTTTTGAGGTACAATTAGGTCAAAGTTGGAAAAGTAGACCAGTATAAGATAGCCTTCACCACACCTTGGGGCACATTTGCTTATCGAAGGATGCCTTTTAGTCTGATAAATGCGGGCGCCACATTTCAAAGAGTGATGGATCTCACTTTCAAGGATAAAATGGGAAAATTTATTGTAGTGTACTTGGATGATCTGACAGTGTTTTCAAAGCATTGTTCTAAACATGTTCACCATTTTCAAAGAATACTAGAACGCTATCGTTAGAATGGTATTTTTTTAAACTCAAAGAAATTTGTCTTTGGGGTAACTAAAGAAAAACTTCTCAGACACATTGTGTCTCAAGAAGGTATTAAGATTGACTCAAAAAGAGTCAAGTCCATCTAGGAACTTACTCTGCCTACCAGCAAGATTGCAGTTCACTCTTTCTTTGAAAAGGTGAATTTTCTTTGGATATTCATTCTTGATTTCACTGAGAAGACCCACCATATCATCAACATGATGAAAGGAAATGCTACCTTTAGGTGGACTGTAGAGGGCAAATCGACATTCAAAGAAATCAAAGAAGCAATTACTGTGCACCAGTCCTGGTTTGTCCAAACTACACCAAAAACTTTAAAATATATAGTTATGCCTTTGAACATACACTCTTAGCCATTTTAGTTCAAAAAAACCAAGAAGGTGTAGAATCTCCTCTCTTTCATGAGTTGCCCACTCAAGGTTCATGAACTAAAATATTCCAACATGGAGAAGCATGCATACGCGGTGGTCAAAGCAGTCAAGCATTTTAGGTTTTATATCCTAAACTTGCACACTGAAGTTCTCATACCTGATACAATAGTAAAATTCATTTTGACTTAGCAAGAGTTTGGTATGAAGAGAGGTAATTAGATCACCAAGATTCAAAAATTTGATCTAGACATCAAACTTACCAAGCTCATGTGAGGAAAGGGTCTTTGCCAGTTGATCGCCAACAACATTCTAGATGAAGCAAAAAGTGAAGAAATAGAGATCAAAGGCATGCCTATGATCCTCTTTGTTTCCACTACTGATGAGTGGTATTCTGGCATTGCCCATTTTCTGACATATGGTGAGTGCCCTACCCATCTTTCTTATAAGGAGAAATAGAATGTTAAGTTAAAAGCTGCTAGTTATGTTTTATGAGACAATGGTTTGTATAAAAAGAACCTAGACGGGGCATTTCTTTGTTGTGTTGATAAGGTGCAACAAGAAAAACTCTTAGAGTCTTTCCATAATTTGGCCTATGGAGGGCATTTTTTTGCACTAGTGACAATGCATAAGATTCTATGAGCAAAGTATTATTGGCCCACACTATTCCTGGATGCTTACAAATGGGTGCATAGGTGCGAATTGTGTCAATAGTTTATTGGAAAGCCTAAACTGGCTGCTTTACCTCTCAAGCTAGTAGTAATTGAGGAGATTTTTTAGCAGTGGGGTATTGACTTCATTGGCACAGTCAACACATCTTCAAGTGCCAGATATGATTATGTCCTCACGGCAACGGATTACTTTACCAAGTGGGTGGAGGCCATCCCAACCAAGCATGCTACGTTTGAAGTGGTGTGCAGTTTTCTCAAAGAAAATATCATCTCCCAGTTTGGGGTCCCACTCAAAATTATAACAGATAATGTGACCTATTTTTTATCACATAAAATTACTCAGTTTTGTTTTTATTATGGGATTACTCTATCCCACACTTCAGATTATTTCCCTTAAGAAAATGGCCAAGCAAAATCAAGTAATAAGAACCTAGTCACTATTATCAGGAAGTTGGTAGATGATAATCAGAGAACATGGCATAAAGCATTGTATGATGCTTTATAGGTAGACAGGCTAACACCCAAAAAGGCTATAGGTATGTCACCTTTCTAACTTCTATATGGCTTGAATACAAAATCCCCATCACCCTTGAACTACCAGCATTTAGGTTAATCAAAGTAATCAAAGACTCAACCTTCGAAAGTTTGATCGACAAAAGAATCATGTGCCTGACCGAGCTGAATGAGCGATGAGTTATGGTAGTGGATTGGATTACGGCACATCAGAATTGGGTAAAGACACTTTTTGATTAAAAAACTAAAGTTTGCAAATTCCAAGTCAGAGATCAAGTCTTGTTGTGGGACAAGAGGCGAGAACTAAAAGGGATGCATGGAAAATTTGACTCCTTATGGAGAGGCCCGTTCATCATTCGATAGCTCTGTGGTGAGGGTAGCTTCTTATTGGAGTACCAGGATGAAATGCCATTTGCACTACCTCACAGCGGGCAGCATCTGAAGCTGTTCAATCTCTGAAGCTTAGATGAGTCTATTTGTATATATGTACAGTTTTTATGTTCTATCTATTTTTCTTTCATTTTTAGCTTGACTCCATAGCCCCATGGCTTAGATGAAGGCACTTAGAGACTAGTTTCTACTCCCATTGATCGATTTGATAAACGGAAGTTCTCCAACAGGAGCTAGCTGTTGTTTCCAAAATTAGCTTAGTTTATTTTTGGGAACAACCCCCTATGAAACTTGTCCATTTCATCTTTCATCTCTCTAAGTTTGTTTTTCAAGATGGGTTTTTAATTCATTCTCATCTTGGTCCAGAAACATGAGAGTTGTTATGATCTCGTTGTGACCAAAAGACCCAAATTGCCTCTTTCAGAGTTAGTTTCTTTTTCTTTCATTTTTATGCACGAGCGGCAAATTTTGTCACTAGTGCATTTTCCCTTTGAGATGTAAGGGCGGTAATTTTTGCCGCCCCTACATTTTAACTTGCAAGGATGGCAATTTTTGCTGCCCTTGCATTTTGACCTGCAAGGGCAGCAATTTTTGTCACCCCTGCAGGTGAACTAACCCGAACATGCAAGGGCAGTGAATTTTGCCGCCCATGCATGCCTTAATTTTTATGCGTGACATTTATTGCCACACACAACAAGTTTTTAGGGTTGATTTTCACCCCATATAACCTAATTTTAGCCTCATTCCTCTCCATTCTTCCTCCTCTCCTCCTGTCCTTTACATCTGGACGATCCAGGGAACGAGTTGAAATGTGCTTTTGTGGATTTAAGATTACTATGCATGCGACTTTCTAGGTAGGTCTTGTTCTTAGCATTTGTTTTATTTTATTTCCTCCTCCTTAGATTAATTTTTGGTTTTTGTTGTTATTAGAGTGTTTTTGTTTTTGTTTTTCCTTCCCCCTTGTCCTCCCTGTCAGCCTTCCAGTTTTTCTTTTCGTGTTGAGGCAGTGACTTTAGCCACCCCTCACCTTTGCCTGTGATTCTTTTATAAGCCAACATGGGTGATGATTTTCACCACCCATGCTTCTCGACTGCCCTCTACCTTTTACCTGCATGGGTGGTGAATTTTCCCGCCCACACAGGCCAACCCTACATGGGCGGTGATTTTTGTCACTCATGCCCCCTTTTGACTAGAACCTACATCAACAACAAATTCTTCTACCAATGCAGACCAGAGGTGTAGGGGTGGTAATTTTTGCCACCCCTACACTTTTTCCCTTGATTTTACAGAGGTGGAAAATTTTGTCACTTGTGTAGGTTGATCCTGTAGGGGCAGTGAATTTTGTCGCCTCTACATTCTGTCAATTCTTCATGTAGGGTTAGCAATTTTTTCTGCCCATGCATTTTTCCTTCAAAATTTTCTAACTCTGGAGGAGTTTTCCTCTTTTTCCATCTTTTTATTTTTTTCTCCCTTTTTTTCCCAGTTTTCAACCTGGCCCTTTTAAGTGCCCTTCCTTGGTCATGGTCACTTAAAATGTGAATTCCTCAACTCGCCCACTTTTCTCTAAATACATGATCATGACTGTAGTACTTTATGAAGGCTCTTGCTCATTAACTCCTGCTCAATAGAGACAAGTTTTGATGTCTGAAACTTATCCAAAAAAAATAAAGACCATGAAGTAGAAGTACTAGGGCGTCTTCTTGATCACTTCAATTACCTCCAATATTGATGACATCAGAGACACAAAAATCATTCATGTGGACATGGCCGAGTTTGTGACTAGAATGAAGGTGACTAACCTGAGCTCCAAGATGAAGAGGATCATTGAAAGCAACATTCACTTGGTTGCCACTTTCCTTGTAGCAGCGCATCATATAGAGTTCATCTTTCAGTGCGCCCAATTCTATAATAAAGAGACAAGGTCAGTCTCAGATGCTAGTGGCAATGTGATAATTCAACTGGATCCTAAATTTATCAATAAAGTCTTCATGTGCCCTCTTTCTACTAAAGTGATGAAGATTGGCTTCACAGAAGCCTGAAGGAGTATGACAAGGACCTTGAGAAGGCAAAGAAAGTGATGAATAAAAAGTGGTTGAAGACATCCAGAACCAATCTATCTAGATGGCTGTGGAACTTTTTGAGTGATTTCATTGAAGAATTTAGTGACTTGATGACCCTTCTTAGCAGAGTGCGAGGCCTCCCGTCTTCCTCTCAGTTCCATGAGTGAATGTACCCATTTATTAAGATCATCTTTTAGGATAAGCAAGTCATCTTTTGGGGTGAGCAGATCAGAAATGCCCTTCATGAGCAACTAACCAAGGTACAAACTTCTTCCAAGTTTTATATGGCCTTGTACTTTGTGTACATAGCTGCCTCGATGCGAACCTTTCTAGGTTTGACAACTGAAGGGGATAGAAAGACCACCCCGGTCTACTCATATTACCCTCAGCTAACACTTCAAGGGTCAATCTGACATTTTAAAAGAATAAATGATGCTTTCTTTATTGTATTTTTATGCCTCTTCAACCCTTAGCTTAAATAGAAGAGAGTATCAAATGAGGCTTGGATGGTCGTCCATGACTACGGTTGCATATTCCTTCAATTTTCCACCTTTTGTTATCTTTGGGTCAGCTTTTTCTAAGGCTATCCCTATATGCTTCCCAGGTTTCCTTCTGATAAGTTAGTTCTGATGGAGCTTTGTCAACAAATGGCTATCGTACACACAAGGTAGATGGAGCTGAAAAAGCTAAGTCTCAAGTTTCCAGTTGAAATTGGCAGATACTCTATCTTGACAGCAGCCAAAGCCAAAGTCATGGAAATAGAGATGCAACTGGTCACCATGAAATAATTCAAGAGAAGGGACAAATTTGACTATAGGGGAGTCAAGGACATGATCAGGCAAAATACTCAATTCTATGAGCCTATGATCGAAGACATTTGGGTTGACTTGAGAACAACTGAAGAAATCAAAAGAATGGATTATAGCAGGCTGACCTTGGAACAAATTGAATATTTGGGGCTTGTTGAGATTCCCCCCAATCTGGTCGATGATAGGAGCATCATCAATAGCAGGTACCTAGATGAAAAGATTACTGAATCCCCTCTTCCTCTAATTTAATGGTCTCAAAAAGAGCTAACTTCTTTGAGGAAGAGATTTGAGCCAATATTGGTTGATACTAATGATTGGTTAGCGGCCAAAGAGATCGTA
Organism: Torreya grandis; assembly: GCA_037957365.1. Classification (NCBI taxonomy): domain Eukaryota; kingdom Viridiplantae; phylum Streptophyta; class Pinopsida; order Cupressales; family Taxaceae; genus Torreya; species Torreya grandis. Next base: position 5,745,564 of record JARHVA010000106.1, on the reverse strand, counting down.
CTGAAAGAATTTGTTACAGGATCAGAGGCTGAGTTCTAAGTAGAGATGAAGAAGAAGACAGAAAATAGAACCAAGAACAAAGGTGATGTTCCTTCCCCATCTAGGCCTCACAAGCCTAGAATCATCTTTGTTTCTAAAAAATCAAAGGTTACTGAAGAGCCAAAATCAGCGACTAAGGGAGTTGCAAAACAAAGCTCCCAAGAGCAAATAGCCCAACCAATGGAGATAGATGATTGGCCTTCATAACAATAGAAGACTGAGCCTCTACCTTCTCAAAAATAAGCACAACCAATTAAAAGCATCTCTCCTTCTTCACCTCAGTCTCTTGTGGCATCTCCTTCTCCTCTCTCTCCTATCAGTGTTTCTTCTTCTGGAACTGCCTCTCCTTCCAGAGTTATATTTGGTGATCCTCAAGGCACTTCTAGAGATACTCTTCACTCCTCTGGATCCATTCCTAGTCTTTCATCTCCCTCTTTCAATCTGGGAGAAGGTTCTGTGCAAGAGCCAGAATCAATGGCTAGTACAGTTTTGCCTGTTACTCCAACTGTGACCACTATTACCACTAACAGTGTAGACATTGCCACGATAACCTAGCTATGAGAACCATTGCCACAATAGGTACTTTTTCTCTCCTACCTTGGATGTCAGCATTCACACCTAAAAGAAAAAAGTTAGCCATCTCTCCAGATGACTTTGATTTTGGCAAAATAGTGCCAGTGAAAGCTAAAGCTCCTAAGAGGCTGAGGATCCTCTCAAAATTGGTTGAGGACAATAGATAAATTTTTTTGGAAATAACTAAGCCATCATAAGACACAACCCTTGAGGGTTTTGAAATGAGCAACTATTCAATCTATCATGTTAAACTTGGCAAAGTTACTCACGAAGGTGCGAAAAGTGATCTACAGTCGGTGATGGACATCATAGTCCTAAAATTTAACCAAAAAAAGGAGATAAAAGACTATTATAAGGCTAAAATAGAGTAGCTAACAACAGTAATAAGGAGATTCATTTTTCTTCCTGAAGCGACGACTCCAAAGGCCTTCTCTATAGATGACCCTATCATTCAAAAGGCAAAGAAAACTTACTTGAAGGGGAAAGTGCTGGAAGATTACGTTGAAAAGATGCATGCTCAGGGAGTTTCCTTACTATATAAGAGACAAGAATTTTTTATGTGGACTAACTTAGCTGAAATAAATTTTTAGTTCTTAATGAGTAAAATCACTAAGTAACCCATTATATCACTTCCATATTTCAATAAATTCTTCTAGGTGGAGTGTGATGCAAGTGGATTAGCCATAGGGGCTATCTTAAGTCAAGAAGGTAGGCCTATATCATACTTTAGTGAAAAACTAAATGATGCTAAAAATAAATATTCATCTTATGATTTGGAGTTTTATGCGATGGTGTAGGTCTTGAAGAAGTGGAGGAATTATCTAATGCCTATGTAGTTTGTAATATTCATAGATAGCCATGATCTATAATTCATCACTAGTCAGCCTAAGTCAAATCAAAGGTATATGAAATGGATAAAGTATTTAAGGAATTTTACCTTTACTATCAAATATAAGAAAGGTAAAGTTAATAAGGTGGATGATGCTTTGAGTATGAGGCCATTTATAATTAATGAAGTTCAACTTGAGAGTGTAGGCATTGATTCTCTCAAAGAGTTGTATGAGAGCGATGAAGATTTTCAAGAAGCCTATAAGTATTGTCAACATCTAACCACCTTGAACAAAGAACCATGGTTGGATTACATGCTAAAAGATGCATTTTTTTTCAAAGGAATACAATTATGTGTGCCAAAAATTTCAATGAGGGAGAACTTAATCAAATAAAAATCATTGTGATAGTATGGTAGGACATTTTGGGCTTAACAAGATGTTGGAGCAGCTTATCGGGCATTACTTTTCGCCTAGAATACAAGCAAAGGTAAGAAGGTATGTATAAAGTTGTAAATTTTGTCAAATGACTAAGGGTAAAAGTACAAATTCAAATTTTTATTAGCCTTTACCACTCCCAAATAGGCCATGGGACTCCATTAATATGGATTTTTTTCATGGGGCTGCCTAGAACTCAATGAGGTTCTGATTATATATTTTTAGTAGCTGACAAGTTTTATAAAATGACACACATTATATCTTGAATAATACTAATGATGCTACATACATAACAATCTAGTTCTTCAAGGAGGTTATTAGACTACATGGTTTTTCACTTAGCATCATATCTGATAAAGACAACAAATTTATTGGTCACTTTTGGAGGACCTTGTGGAAGAAGCTTGAAACAAATTTGAATTTAAGTTCAACATACCACCCTTAGGCTGATGGAAAAACCAAGGTGGTTAATAGGGGTTTAGGTAACTTAATAAGGTGCTTATCAAGAGACAATCCCAAGAAATGGGATTTGGTACTCCCACAAACATAGTTTGGATATAATGACTCTTCCAATAGGAGCATTGGTATGAGTCCATTTCAAGTCTCATATGGTATGAAACAAAGAGGATTATTTTAAATAAGATATTTTATCAAAATAGATAAGAGGAGTTATGAAATAGAGGAGTTTTTTGTATCTGTGCAAGAGGTATATGAACAGGTGAAAAGACAACTAGAGATAAGTGTGGAAGAGTACAAGAAATAAATAGAATTAATAATAATATAAGTTAGTTTTGAAATTAGTGAGTTGTTTTTATATCAATTTAGAAAGAATAGGTTTTCCAAAGGTGATTATAACAAACTAAAAAACAAGAAACTAGGTCCTTGCAAAGTTCTTAAGGAGTTTTCTAACAATGCCTATGAGATGGAGTTGCCTCATAGAGTGGGCATCTCTCCAATTTTAAATGTTGTAGACATGTATCCATTTAATGATGGTGATTATATTGAAAAAAAATAGGATGAGTAGGCACAAAATTTCAAGAGTGGGTATGTCAATTGCCATCATCTAAAAAGGAGGATCTAGTGATTATCTTGGACAAAAATATTGTCAAGAAGACAAAAAATATTAAGTATTCTAGTATCTAGACAAGTGGAAACATAATAATCATGAATATTCCACTTGTATGATAGAATAAGAGATATAAAACCATGGAAATATATTTGGAACCTCATGGAAAATAGTTTGTGGGTTCATTTTTCTGCCCCTTGGGAGTATGATGCAAAAGCATCACTCTAAACTTGAAATTTTGGCGTGTATTGCTCATTTTTGGCTTGATTAGGTTGTTTAAGGAGTCATTTATATTTATTATATTTTTATTAAGGTATTAAGGGACATAAAAAACACTTTATAATCATTTCCAAGTGTTTATATTAGCTTAGGTAGGCTACAATTTGAATTTGGCATTTTCCCACCAAAATTCAAATTTAAAAATTTGAATAAGCTATATTTGGTTTTGGAGACTTTTATCAAATTATAGTGTTTGTCATGAATGGTTATAGTTGTGTTATGTGCATATAGATTCAACATGAGTATTATAATATGTTAAGCATCTTGAATCTCACCTTTTACTATGTTAGTAAAAAATCTTATTAAACTAATACTTTGTAAGCTTATACAAGACCTACATTGGTAGGTTCTTGAGAAATTAGAGGATTTGTAGGAATATATAAAGGTTTGTAAAATATTAATTTTATTCATAATTGAAATATAATATAAGGTTTTTTAATACTCCAAGATGTATAAGGAAGGTGACAATTCTAAAACAAGAAGAATGTCTTGTGTAATCTATGTATTCACATGTTGATGCCCCTTCAATGCAAAAATTCCAATTTTTGATGTGTTTTATCATCTCAAGAAACTATAAATGATATTTTTGTTATTATTTTGAATCCATATTTGAAACTTAACAATCATTCTTCATCAAATTTTAAATAAAGGAGAATAAACATTAGTTTGCTAAATTCTATGTATATCCTGTGTTGCTACAAAATATTGGCATTAAAATTTGGATTGATTTTACTATTGGGAGATAGTGAATAAGTTATATAATGATTGAGAAGTTTTTTAAAATTTTAAAAATAAAATAAAAGATTGAATCTTTCTCAAAGTTCATAACTCAACCCAAACAAACCTGAACAGTCTCTCAAAAAGTCATCCTACAGGTCAGATTTATCAATTTTGGATACTTTTGTCATTAAAAAGGTAAGGTTATCTTATAATAAGTATTTATAAATTTTTATCAGACATTTTAAAATTTTAATCATTATTAAAAAATTTATTTTTTTCCTTGAAACCAAAATTTACTCCTACTTGGCCTATGGAAGAAAGCTAGAGAAGAATGGAGGTCATTTCATGGTTTTGGTATTTAGGGATTGAACAAGATATACAAATTTGACATGTGTGATGGGTTTTATATCCTAAAATTGAATCAAATAATATTTTTTAATTTTTACACGTGTGGATCTTATTAGAGCCAAAGTACCATCTAGCCTAAGAGACCTAATTGGTTAAAAAAAGACCTAAAATTTTGTACATTCATTGAGAGTTAGAATCCAAAATTTGGTATGATAATATAAAAATTAATGGATATCTAAAAAGTACATTTTTTTGATTTTAAACTCTATGTGGTAAAAAATAAGTCTAGAAAATCATGTCTAGAGGGTTATAAGGAGAGGCCTAAAAGGAACAAGAAATTGAAAACATAATACCTTCCCCTTAGATTTGGAGTCTTAAATTTTGAGTATTGTTAGATGAGGATACTAGGTATCCAAATATAGATTTATTTGATTTAAAATTTTATATATTTGTCAAAACATTGAAATTAATGCCTCAAAAGCACTCAACAAGATGGTTGAAGAAGGGAAGATTGTGTTTTGAATGATTTTGAGTAACTCATCGGCATCACTAATGTTAACACATATCTAGAACCTACTATTAAGGAGTTTTTTAGAATCTATGCTAACACTAGTTGAGACTAATTTGATGGCCTATGTCACTCATTTAACTATAAAATTCATGAGCAGACTGTGTAACTACACTGATTCACAAAATCAATCATGAAGTGGACTGATGTGAAAATCATGGTTCAACTTACATCGAACTCACATAATGAGTGGAAAGATGGTGGAATTTGGCCCTAGTCATCATAGGACAAGATGTAGTCCTCAACGGGCATGGTGGGAAGTTACACAAGGTGGTCATAATAATAATCCCAAGGAGATCGCCACTATCTCAAGCCACCTTAACAATCATGATTAAATGCTATAATTACCTAAGATAGTGGGTAAGATCGAACAAGGCCCTTGATATCTAGACTCTAGATATTTAAGTAGATAAATTGTAACCATTAGGGGAGGACTCTTTTAAGCACAAAAATGCTGTATAAATTTATCCATCCATGATCTCTCTATTGATTGTAATAAAATTATACCCTTGTAGAGACTTATAATGCCATCTCTTATGCCTTTGAATGAATAATCGAGTTGATTTTGCCTTCTCATATGCATGTATCTTGTCTGAATTCATGGGATTATTGATCTTATCATGTGAAGAAGATGATTTCTCCTTGATTTATTATCCAATTCCCTCACCTTTATATAGGAGAATACTCATTTATAGGTTATAGGTTGTTTGATATTAAGTTAATAAAATGTTTAGATGTGGAGTTTCACCATTTGAGCCCCTATAAGGCCATTTTCTAAGCCTTCTAAGTGATGTAATGAGCTCCTTGCCTCCCTACAAAATACTTATGTAGAAGAGTTGTAAGATTGTGAGTTGTGCATGCTATTACATTTTTTACCTTCATTTTGTATGCTTAAGTGAGTAGAGGAAATCATAGTATTCTGGTGTATAACCTCCTTTCTTAGGTGTTAGGTTTAGTTCAAGCTTTGTTTTCTCTCTCCCTTTTTCTCACAAGTGAAATAGTTTTAGTGTTAGTCCAGGTGATTTATCAGGGGAACCAACCCTCTCTGAAGGTTCACTTTAATTGTAGGTGACCCACAACCTCAGAGTGATCCCACTGTATCATTTGGAGGGATGAGCCTTGAAACCACTCCTTCAAGGGGTGCAACTCCAATGTGATAACACTTAACTTAGTCTTTGTTATTTAGTACTTTTTGTTAGTTTTTCTCTGTACTTATAGATATTTTATTCTTTTGATTAGTTACTTTGTTCTTTCATTATATATTTGTAGCTATTTTCTACTTTAACATTTGTTTCTTTGTTGTTTTTTGTATTTCTTTCCTTTTTTCCATTTTGGGATTCTTGTGTGCTATTATTTTTATATAGTTATTTTGGTAGTTTGGGTGTAATAAGGAAAGTGAATACAAATAATAACATTCATGAAGAGGAGATAATTCAATCATTGATTAAATCTTAGAGTATTTAAAAATCTATGAGATTACCTCTCCCATAGGTTTTCTTTGTCAAACAAGATTAATAACATTTGGTAAAACTTTGATATATATTATTAAATCAATGATTATTCAAAAAGGTATTTGTGATAAATGTGATAATTTTACTTGGATTATGTTTCATTTTAATATGTTTGATTTTGTTCTTTGAAGGAGCTTTTTTGATCCTCAAAAATTGGTTGTCTTAAACATTCTAAAGACATATATACTTGACCTTTGAAGTACCCTTTGCATGCCTTATAATTTAATTTCAGTCACAGAAAGCTACAATTAGACTAGTATGATTCCACCTTAACCTTTGTAATAGGTGAACACGTAGATTGGTTGATATTAAAAATTTAATCATAAACAAGATACTAGCATATATTTATTGTATCACCTTTTTTCATTGACAAATCTTCCACAATCCCCATCTCTCCCTCTCCTTTTAATTGAAACACACTTGGGTGATTTTTGAGATTACACTCTTTTCTAAAGGGTGCGTCTAGGAATATTTAGGCATCTTGCTCTCTAGGTTCCCCTCTTTAGTATTTAGGTGTAACTTATCTTATGATAGTTATCATTATTATGCATGGTTGGTTATTTTTAATCCATATGGAGGAGGTAAATAGAAAAAATCAAAAGAGTTAAAAGCTATATCTTAAGAAAAATAAAAATTTTAAAAGGAAAAATATATATTAAAAGTTAGATCACATCACCGATGAGATGTGGATGAGTTGGTAAAATGACTTGGTTATTTCAAGCACCACCCAGGTTTGAATATTTAGTATGGTATTGAAGGTCAGTTATGGCCATTCATTGGTATTCTTAGTCTGGTTGTCTTGGGCTAGTAGTGGATATTTTTTGGTATTCTTGGGATAATTTTGGCTATTATTGGTAAATTTGGTACTTGTGACAAATGATCACTTGGGGATCTATGCCTTTGATTATGTCTTAGACTGGTTGGATCTCCAATCAAAAGCAAAATACCTATCTAAAAAAAATTAGATCACATCAAAAGACATGATATTTTTACTAGAAAACCCCTACTCTAGTCAAAAATTAAACTCCATAGTTGACCTCATGATAAAGCCAAGGTCTATTGGGGAACAACAGACCAATAAACTAGGGTAGGAGGTCTCATACTTATCTATAGTACATCTTGGTGCCACTTACTTTTTCATGTAAGTACCCAATATTTAGAGTAAACTAATGACTATGTGAGGGATCATGTGGATTGGGGAACATGTTATGGGAAGGTAGGATCTTTTTTAATTTTCATACATCTACCCTTTATGGGATGATATTTATATGACACTTATTATCCTAAGCTTATGCTTTTTAGGTGTGGTTATCTAATCTTTGATGTCAAAATTTATTAGTCTTTACTACTTGATTAGTGTGTTTAGTCTCACTAAGGATTTATACATCACCCTTTGTATCCTTATATCTCCATCCTATCTCCCCCAACATCACCTTGATGGACATTAATTTTAGAAGATCATTTTCTTATTTTTGTTCTTATTTTCTATCTATTTACTTCATATTTGACTCTTAACTTTCATTCATAGTTCCTATTAGCTTTCAATTTATGAACTAAATTTTAAGACCTTGGAAAACAAAACTAATCCTTCCTCATAAAAACCCATCACTCCTCATATCTGTACCATATCTGTCATCATACTTATGTCTCTATATGGTCATATTTTTTTAAATTTTTATCTAACAAAAGCATTTATTTCAAGTTTTCACTCATTAGAGTCTTTTATTATTTCTTTGCATGCCCTTGTTTGATTTGAGTTTGAAAACCATTATATATATTATCCTCCACTTGTAACCCTAGGTCAATAAATCAAGAGGATATATGCAATCATGGGTAAAAGGGGTTAGCAGTTTGTTGTACCCAAAATTTTAATTCTTGACATTTTTAAATTTTTTGTTCCCACTTGAAAAAACTAGAGGTTTGACACTAAATCAGTAGGGTATCATGGTGTACTAGGTCTTTTTCATGTTTCACTTTGAGAAAATTTCATTTTGGAGAAATTGGATAATCAAATACTATTCACACCTCATGTGTGTAACAATTGTCATTCTCTATTTAAACATAACTTTCATATCCAATCTCTATTTTGGTTATTTTTTGATGCATCACATGTATATTGACAAGAGGATAATATTTTATTCAAACATCAAAAGCTAAAATTTGATACATTTTTCACCACATAGATCCAAAACTTCAAAGCTAGTAGGGACAAGGGACCAATTAGGATTAAAATATCTATTTTGGTATATTTTACACATTTGAAATCCACTTTGGTTATCATTAGATTAATTGGGAACATATTTTCAAGGATATAATCTTTGCTTCGGACATCAAAAGCCTAAAGTTGATACATTTTCCACCATAGAGATTTAGAACTTTAGAGCTAGTAGGGACCAAGGGGCCAATCAAGTTTAAAATCCCTATTTTGGCATATCTTCCTCATCTAGACTCTATTTTGGTTATTATTTGATGTGTTAGATAGATATTATCAAGATTATTATCTTTGTTTTAGATGTCAAAGGCCAAAATTTGATATATTTTTCACCACAAGATCTGTAACTTTGGAGCCAACAATGTCAGAGGGTCAATCGGGTGAAAAAATATTCATTTTAGCATAAATTTCACATCTAATCTAAATTTTGGTTCTTATTTTATGCATTAGATAGATATTATCAAGATGATCATATTTTATTTAAACATAAAGGGCTTAACCTTTGTAATCTTTAAAAAATATTGAATTAGAGATCTAAAACTTACAAGGTCATTCAAACGATCGTCCTGGCCATGTCAAACATGCATGCATGCCAAGGCCATCTAGATGGCCCTCATGGTTGTAATGGAGGTACACATGATCCAAATCCATCTAGATGGTCATTATGGCCATGTCAAAGGCATGCACATGCCAAGGCCATCTATATGGTCATCACGACTGCACCAGAGGCATGCACATGCCAAGGCCATCTAGATGACCCTCATGGATGCATCGAACATGTAAGGAAAAAGACTGACACATTATTTTGAGCATAAATTTTACATCTAAAATCCATTTTAGATCTCATATAAAGCATTGGAAATGTATTTAAATGATCTATCCAATGATTTGAAATTTTTATCTCATGATTGATAATTTGGTAGGAAAATAAATAAGAATGAATTTTGTTCTAACATTACATCATGAGCACATTAGGAAAGGATTCTCTGTTTGGCCATGTATTCCACATCTATAACCCATTTTAAATCTCATATGAAGCATTAAAAAGGTTTTTAAATAATAAATATAATTGTATAAAGTATTGCATATTTAGATATCATTTAGTGTGATCAATTCTCAGTTTTGGGTGGCCAAATGCCCCATTGTGAGACCCAATTTCATATGTTAAGGTGTGGCACATACTATTTATAGAATATATCACCCAATGGAAAAGTCTTGGTTGGCCCCTATTATGATTTATTCGAGTCACTATTGAAAAATATATGTATAATAGAATAAGATAAAATTGAGAATATAAAATGTCAAAAGTTAGAATACTGAAAGTCACATAGAGTGTTAAGGGTCAGCCCATTCCTTTATATCATTATAAATAAGATAAATGACTATTGTAAAAATGAATTTTGATGTCTATAATTTGTGAATCTTGAATATGAAGAAGAATAAAAATTTGTGCTCATTCTTTTGTCCATGAACCAAGGAAATTCTATAACTTTATGTCTCATTTTCCTTAATGGGAATGTATATTTCTCATGTTAGTCCATAAATTGTTGTTCCAAACACCAATTGAATTTGATCTCCTAAATTAACTTACTCTTTTTAAGTTTTCTTTTTATGTAAGTGAATTAAATCTATGTTTTCTCATTCATCCATGACTCTTCATATTCCACCATTTTTTTCATTTTTTCTTGTTGTCATCAAATTGTGCACTCCAGGATACTCTATTCAAGCTCCTATAATTTTATGAAACATCGAATCATCTCTCAAGTTTATGGGAACTTGTAAGAGAGATGAATCTCTAGTATTATGAGGGCTATCTCCCTATATCTTCTTTGAATGCTTACCACCTAATCTAAAGCTTACTTATAGGGAAAGAGTTAGAAGTTTTCATGAAGTAAAACTACACTAAAGTGGTGATTCAACAAGAGATATCCCAAAAACTATCATACTAATATTAAGTAACAAAGCTTTATAATACCAACTCTAAGCCTTAAAGGATCCTGACATAAGTGATTCAATGTGAAGGTAACATACATGAGACAATAAAAAAGACAACTAGTTCAGGGGTAGATTGCACACCATAGAGATAATAACTTGCTTGAAGAGGAGCCTAATATCATAATTACACTTCACATGACCTATTAGATTAGAACTCTTGCTTAAAAATGAAGGATAAAACAAGCAAGGATGATATTATCACTTAAATTCACTATTCATCTCTCTCACACTTAGACAAAAATGTTCATAACTCAAAATTAGACTTGTATTCAATGTTAAAAATAAAAGTACAATGCTAATGTAGCAAGGCTTTACCATACCAGATGTTGATCTAGGCAACAATTTAGGCGACAATTCGGGTGACAGTTCCACCCCAATTGATGACAGAACTTCTGGGAGCCATAACTTTTGCACCGTAGCTCCAATTGACTCGCCGTTTAAACCGTTGGAAAGATAATAATGAGGAGAATGTCATGAGATGGCATCAATATTTTCTTGATGAATTTTGACCCCAGAAAACCCAATGGAAGTGCCCAAAATTTTAATTTTAGTAGTGTAGTCTAAAAATAGTAAGTTTTTAAAAATAGTAATTCCTCGAATTCTGTATTGTTTTAAATCTTGGAAGTCAAACCAATTAATCTCCCTCGATATTGTTGACCTTCCACATCCTCCCCATGCTTTCAAAATGTGTATAAATTAAGAGGTAACCTGAAATGTGAAGATAGACATCTCTTCCCAGAGATAAGCATATATTTGTATTGCGATCTTGAGTAATACTACATCTCTTCTCAGAGAATTCATTGTTACTATGTTATTTATATGCTATTGAAATATTTATCAAATAAAACTTCTGAGTTTTGGATCAGTGGTATTAGAGCGATTTGTCTTGAGAGTGTATGATCCTGAGGATGAGGTCAAGCTACAAGAAGCTTGGGTGGGAAACAACAGAGCTTCCAAACTTTACACCTGTTCGCTCCAAATGACTTGAAATGGTGGAAGACACCAATACATCTAATACTTTCAAGGAAATGGTGAATGAAGCCCTCCAATGGTAACACGCATAGATGCTATAACAATTTTCCCAAATTCTTCAAACATTCTCGATGGGAAAGTCTGGCTCCATGGCTACACTTCCTAGCTCCTCATCCAGGGAACTTCCTATTAGTGCCCCAACACCATTCAAGGTTTAGGTAAATTTTGGTATTCCTATATTTGAAGGAAAAATCAATGCTGATGTAGTAGACAATTGGTTGGATCAACTGTCTTCCTACTTCTCTGTAAATAAGTTCACCGATGGAGAAAAGATCATTTTTGCTCTTTTGAAAGCATCATTGCCCATGAAAAACTGGTGGGAAGTGTACAAAAAGTGGTTCAATATAGATGACATTGTCCTTGAGGTAGAACCTACCTGGGATGATTTTTTGGAAGCAGTGAAAGAAGAATACTATCCTATTAGAGCATATGATGATCTGTATATACAGTTGCAACAACTTCACCAAGGTAAGGACCAATTTATTCAAGATTACACAGACACTTTTTATTCTTTGTCTACAAGATTGGGAATTCAAGAAAGTGAGAAACATAAGAATCTCAAATATTATGGTGGACTACAATGGTACATACAGGGGGAAATGAAAATCTTCAATTTGGAAACCCTCGGTGAGGCATATAAATTTGTAGTGAAGATTGAACAAAAGCATGGCAGAAAGAATACAAAGATTCAACACTAAAAATAGAAAAGTGACAAGGAAGGTCAAACATGAGGCCAAAATTGGAAGCAGGAGTTTCAAGATAAGAAATCCTAGAAAGGGAAGGCTAGAAAATGGTGTGATTACCACAAAACTAGAACTCACTCCAAAGAAGAATGTCGAGCCATCAAGTCACTACTCTCTGAGTCACAATACTCGACATTTACTACTCTGCCTCATACACAAACTAGAGTTGAAGAGGATGAAGAAGAAATTATAGATGCTAAGCCTGACACTATTATCACTTCATCACAGACCTGTGAGGAAAGACTAGATGACAAGGAAAGATTATTTCAATCCAAATTATGGGTAAAAGGTAAGCCTCTGCATTTCATTCTTGATAGTGGGAGTCAAAAGAATTTAATCTCTGCTAAAGTTGTGAAAAGTCTAAATCTATCCATGAAGCCTCATCTAAAGCCATACAATATTAGATGGTTGAGCCCAGGGAGAGACCTCTATGTCACCCATCAGTGTCTTCTTTCATATGATATAAAACCATTCCAAGATGAAGTCTTGTGTGATGTGGTCAATCTAGATGTTTGTGATGTACTCCTTGGTCAATAATTCATGTATGAGCGACATGGCATCTATGAATATTGAACTCGAAGGATCACCCTCACTCTTGGAACATGGCACTATAGGGTACTAAAGGTACCACGTCCCACATTTATCTCCTTGATTAGTGCTAAACAATGTAAGAGATTGGTGGAGAAGACAAATCAATTTGTTCTCATGTTGGTCAAACCATAGAAATTCAAGAAGGCCGATGTTGCAGTCCTGACTACACAATCAACACAATAACAAAATCAGATAGGACAAATCATAGGAGAATATGATGACTTATTCAAGTCACCCACAGGAGTTCCATTTCATTGCCAGGTAAAACATTTTATCGATTTGATCCTAGGATCACCTTTCCCTAACAGTCCTATGTATCACAAATCAATTTTGGAGAATGATAAGATAAAAAGACAGATTCAAGAATTAATCTAAAAGGGTCACATCAGGCCAAGATCTTCACCTTGTGGTAGCCCAATTGTCTTGGCACTGAAGAAAGATGGAACATGGAGGCTTTATATTGACTATCGAGCCTTGAATAAAATATCTATGAAGAATCACTACCCGCTCCCTAGGATTGATAACCTGCTGGACCAGCTTCATGGTGTGAAGTTCTTCACCAAGATCTCAAATATGGTTATCACCAAATTCCCATTGATCCCACTGATTTCTAGAAGACTACATTCAAATCTAAGGAGGGGATCTTTGAATGGTGGGTTATGCCTTTTGGCTTAACTAATGCACCTACAACCTTCATGAGGATGATGGATGACATCCTATGACCCTTCACTAACTCATTCATGGTTGTCTACTTAGATGACATACTCATCTATAGCATAACATGGGAAGAACATTTGCAACATGTTCGTAAGGTGCTTCAAACTCTTCGAGAGCACAATTTGTATGCAAATCTTGACAAATGCACATTTGGGATGACAACAATTCAGTACCTCGAGTACATTATGAATGGGGAAGGGGTCCATGTTGATCTAAAAAAGATTTGGGTTATTTGAGAATGGCACACACTAAGGACCCTCACAGAGCTTCATAATGTTTTAGGTCTTGAAAATTTCTACCACAAGTTTGTTCTTGGATTTTCACATGTTGCTTGGTCACTAACCCAAGTGACTAAAGGAGGAGCTAAAGCTACATTTAAGTGGGGTGAAATATAACAAAGGGCATTTGAGAATTCAAAGAATAGGCTCTGCTCAGCCCCTGTTCTTGCTTTGCCAAATTTGCATCAACCTTTTGAGTTGATGATAGATGCATTTAAATATGCCATGGGAGTTGTCATCATGCAACATGGCCATCCTATTGCATATCACAGTGAAAATTTCACTGATATAGTCAATAAATATCCAACATATGATAAGGAGATCTATGCCATTGTGCAAGCCTATAAATAATGGAAACACTACATCTTGGGGAAAGAGACGGTCATCTACACTGACCACAGACCATTGGAATTCATTGAAACATAAAAAATTATGAAATGAGAGGCACCAAAAGTGGGCCACATATCTTCAACAATTCCACCTGATAATCAAACACAAAAAGGGGAGCTCAAATATAGCTATAGATTGTCTGAGCTGCCCACCAATTACTACACTCATAATAGTTCTTGACCTATGTGGACATGAGACTACCACTTGGGGTGCTCTGTATGAAGCAAATCCTAACTTTGCTGATACATATCAAGTGCTTCAAAAAGTTAAACATGTTTTTGATTTCTATTTTCAAGATGATATGGGAAGCACACTTTAGTAGGACAGCTGGACAATTTGGTATCGAAAAGACATTGGCAGTTCTTCAAAAACACTTCTACTAGCCCCATATGCAAAAGGATGTGGAAAGATATCTCAAATATTTCACCCCATGTGCTATAGCCAAGCAAGAAAATAAGAAGCAAGGATTGTACATGCCATTACTAGAACCAACCAGGCCTTGGGAATCTGTCTCAATGGATTTTCTCTCAGGTTTGCCCACTTTAAAACATGGTAAGGACTGTATTTTTGTGGTAATTGATCATTTTTCAAAAATAGCTATCACGATTACTTGTAAGAAAAATATATCTACTGAGGAAACTACTTAACTATATTTTTGTCATGCATGGCTCCATTTTGGTCTCCCCAAATCCATTGTCTCAGATCGAGATAACAGGTTCCTGAGCATCTTTTGGTCCACTCTATGGAAGAAGATGGATGCTAAGCTGATGAAGTCCACAGCGTTCCATCCATAGATTAATGGTTAGATAGAGGTGGTAAACTTCTTGATTGTTCACATGATTTAGATGCATCACTCCAAACATCCATGCACATGGGATGAGGGACTTCTTTTCATACAACATGGATACAATTGGGCACTGCACAGCTCGACTAAGCATAGTCCATTCCAAGTATGTTTTGGGTTCTAACCCATGGCACCAATTGATATAGATTTTCCATTTTCCACCATGAAATACACACCTCATGGAAGATCTGAGGTAGCAAAAGCAACAAAGTTTATTGAACAAGTGCAACACATTTAGCAACAAGTTCATGACATCTTGGAGAAGATGAATCAGAAGTATAAGCAACACCATGACAAACATAGGATTGCACACCATTTTGCTGTGGCTGAAAAGGTTTGGTTAAGGATTCAGAAGGAATGACTTTTAAGTGCACATAGAAAGATTTGACCTTTATGATATGGTCCCTACACTATCACCAGAAAAGTTGGAGAAAAGGCTTTTGAGTTGAACCTACCAGCCTGCCTTGGTCTGCATCCAAAATTCAATGTGGACCTCCTCAAATCATATCACCGAGCTCTATTGGACACATTAGTTATAGAAAAACAACTAGACATTGATGAGCTTGATCCATAGAGTTTTGTTCCAGTGGAAGAGGATCAGATTCTGGACACCTAGATGAAGACAACAAGAGGATGCTCTATTCCACTTTATCGAGTGGTCAAAAGGGGCTAGCTTAGCCACTAAGGTGAGTGGCTCACAGAGAATCGAATAAAGACACAACTACCACACTTGATGGGGAACATTGATGTAATGGGGAACATTGATTTTCAAGGAGGGAGGAATGATCTAGGCAATAATTTAGGTGACAATTCGGGTGACAGTTCCACCCCAATTGAGGACATAACTTCCAGGAGCCATAACTTTTGCACCATAGCTCCAATTGACTCACCGATTGAACAATTGGAAAGATAAGAATGAGGAGAAAGTATTGAGATGGAATTGAGCCTTTATTGATAATGTTTGACCCCTAAAAACCCAACAAAAGTACCCAAAATTTCAATTTTAGTAGTGTAGTCTAAAAATAGTAAGTTTCTAAAAATAGTAATTCCTTGAATTCTGTATTGTTTAAATCTTGGAAGTCAAACCACTTAATCTCCCTTGAGATTGGTGACCTTCCACATCCTCCCCATTCTTTTAAAATGTGTATAAATTAAGAGGTAACCTAAAATGTGAAGACAAACATCTCTTCCCAGAGATAAGCATATATTTGTATTGCGATCTTGAGTAATACTACATCTCTTCTTAGAGAATTCATTATTACTATGTTATTTATATGCTATCGAAATATTTATCAACCAAAAATTTTGACTTTTGGATCAGTGGTATTAGAGCGGTTTATCTTGAGAGTGTATGATCCTGAGGACGAGGTCAGGCTACAAGAAGCTTGGGTGGGAAATAATAGAGCTTCCAAACTTTCCACTTGTTCGCTCCAAATTAATTAAAATAGCAAATGACACTGAGACATCTGATCCTTTCAAGGAAATTGAGAATGAAGCCCTCCAATGGAAACAAGCACAGATGCTGTAACAATTTGCCCAAATTCTTCAAACACTCCTGATGGGAAATTTTGGCTCCATGACTACACTTCCTGGCTCCTCATCCAGGAAACATCCTTTCAGTACCCCAACACCCTTCAAGGTTCAGGTAAATTTTGATATTCCTACATTTGATGGTAAAATCAATGCTGATGTAGTAGAAAATTGGTTGGATCAACTGTCTTCCTACTTCTTTGTAAATAAGTTCACTGATGGAGAAAAGATCACTTTGGCTCTTTTGAAAGCATCATTGCCTGTGAAAAATTGGTGAGAAGTGTACAAAAATAGGTTCAGTATAGATGACATTGGCCTTGAGGTAAAACCTAACTTAGATGATTTTGTGGAAGCACTGAAACAAGAATACTATCCCATCGAAGCATATGATGATCTGTACATACAGTGGCAACAACTTTGCCAAGGTAAGGACCAGTTTGTTTAAGATTACATAGACACTTTTCATTCTTTGTCTACAAGATTGGACATTTAAGAAAGTAAGAAACATAAGACTCAAATATCATGGTGGACTACAATGGTACATATGGGGGGAAATGAAACTCTTCAATTTGGAAACCCTCGATGAGGCATACAAATTTGTAGTGAAGATTGAATAGAAGCATGGCAAAAAGAATACAAAGAGTCAACCCTCAAAATGGAAAAGTGATAAGGAAGGTCAAATATGAGGCCAAAATTGGAAGAAAAAGGAGTTTTAGGATAAGAAATCCTAGAAAGGGAAGGCTAAAAAATGGTGTGATTACCACAAAACTGGAACTCACTCTAAAGAAGAATGTCGAGCCATCAAGTCACTACTCTCTGAGTGACAATACTTGACATCTACTAATCTACCTCATACACAACCCATAATCAAAGAGGATGAAGAGGAAACTATAGATGCTAATCCTGACACCATTTTTGCTTCATCACAGACCTGTGAGGAAAGACCAGATGACAAGGAAAGATTATTTCACTCCAAATTATGGGTAAAAGGTAAGGCTCTGCATTTCATTCTTGATAGTGGGAGTCAAAAGAATTTAATCTCTACTAAAGTTGTGAAAAGGTTAAATCTATCCATGAAGCCTCATCTAAAGTTGTACAATATAAGATGGTTGAGCCCAGGGAGAGACCTCTGTGTCACCCATCAGTGTCTTTTTTCATATGATATAAAACCATTCCAAGATGAAGTCTTGTGTGATGTGGTCAATCTAGATTTTTGTGATGTACTCCTTGGTTGGTCATTCATGTATGAGTGACATGGCATCTATGAATCACAAACTCAAAGGATTACCCTCACTCTTGGAACATGGTACTATAGGGTACCATAGGTACCACCTCCCACATCTATCTCCCTGATCAGTGTTAAGTAATGTAAGATATTGGTGGAGAAGACAAAGCAATTTGTTCTCATGGTGGTCAAACCACAAAAATTCAAGAAGTCCAATGTTGTAGTCTTGACTACATAATCAACTCAATAACAAAAGTAGATAGGATGAATCACAAGAGAATATGATGAATTATTCAAGTCACCCACAAGAGTTTCACTACATTGCCAGGTAAAACATTCTATCAATTTGATCCCAGGATCACCTTTGTCTAACAGTCTTGTGTATTATAGACCAATTTTGGAGAATGATGAGATAAAAAGATAGATTCAAGAATTGATCTAGAAGGGTCACATTAGGCCAATCTCTTCACCTTGTGGTTGCCCAATTGTCTTAGCATCAAAAAAACATAGAACATGGAGGCTTTGCATTGACTATCGAGCCCTGAATAAAATCTCTATGAAGAATCACTACCCTCTTCCCAAGATTGATGACCTGCTGGACCAACTCTGTGGTGAAAAGTTCTTCACCAAAATTGATCTCAAATTTGGTTATCACCAAATTCCCATCAATCCCACTAATGTCTGGAAGACTACATTCAAATATAAGGATGGGCTCTTTGAATGGTTGGTTATGACTTTTGGATTAACTAACACACCTACAACTTTCATGACGATGATGGATGACATCTTATGACCCTTCACCAACTCATTCATGGTTGTCTACTTAGATGACATACTCATCTATAGCAGAACATGGGAAGAACATTTGCAACATGTTCATAAGGTGCTTCAAACTCTTTGGGAGAACAAGTTGTATGCAAATCTTGACAAATGAACATTCAAGATGACAACCATTCAGTACCTCAAGTACGTTGTGAATGAGAAAGGGGTCCATGTTGATCTAGAAAAGATTCAAGTTATTCAAGAATGGCCCACACCAAGGACCCTCACAGAGCTTTGTAGCTTTTTGGGTCTTGCAAATTTATACTGCAAGTTTGTTCTTGAAATTTCACATGTTGCTTGGTCACTAACCCAAGTGACTAAAGGAGGAGCTAAAGCTACATTTCAGTGGGGTGAAATGCAAAAAAGGGAATTTGAAAATTTGAAGAATAGGCTCTGCTCAACCCCTATTCTTGCCTTGCCAGATTTGCATCCACCATTTGAGTTGATGACAGATGCATCTGAATATGCCATGGGAGTTGTCATCATACAACATGGCCATCCTATTGCATATCATAGTGAAACTTTCACTGATATAGTCAGGAAATATTCAACATATGATAAGGTGCTCTATGCCATTGTGCAAGCCTACAAATAATGGAAACACTACATCTTGGGGAAAGAGATGGTCATCCACACTAACCACAAACCATTGGAATTCATTCAGACACAAAGCAAACTATGAAATGAGAGGCACCAAAAGTGGGCCACATATCTTCAGCAATTCCACTTGATAATCAAATATAAAAATTTGAGCTCAAATACAGCTATAGATTATCTGAGCCACCCACCAATTACTACACTCACAATAGTTCTTGACTTGTGTAGACATGAGACAACCACTTGGGGTGCTTTGTATGAAGTACATCCTACCTCTGCTGATACATATCAAGTGCTTCAAAAAGGTAAACATGTTTTTGATTTCTATTTGCAAGATATGTTCTTTATCATATGGCACACATCTGTGTTCTAGTTGTAGAGCAACAAAATATGATATGGGAAGCACACTTCAGTAGGATATCTGGACACTTTGGTATCGAAAAGACATTGGCAGTTCTTCAAAAACACTTCTACTAGACCCATATGTGAAAGGATGTAGAAAGATACCTCAAATCTTTCAGCCCGTATGTGATAGCCAAACAAACAAATAAGAAACAATAATTGTACACGCCATTGCCAGAACCAACCAGGCCTTGGAAATCCATCTCAATGAATTTTCTCTCAGGTTTGCCCACTTCAAAACATGGTAAGGACTGTATTTTTATGGTAGTTGATCATTTTTAAAAAATGGCTATCACTATTGCTTGTAAGAAAAATATATCTACTGAGGAAACTGCTCAACTATATTTTAGTCATGTATGGCTCCATTTTGGTCTCCCCAAGTCTGTTGTCTCAGATCAAGATAACAGGTTCCTGAGCATCTTTTGGTCTACTCTATGGAAGATGATGGATACTAAGCTGATGAAGTTCATAGCCTTCCATCCACAGACTGATGGTTAGATAGAGGTGGGAAACCACTTGATTGTTTACATGATACAAATGTTTCACTCCAAACATCCATGCACATGGGATGAGGGACCTATTTTCATACAACATGGATATAATCTAATGCTGCACAACTCGACCAAGCACAGTCCATTCTAAGTATGTTTTGGGTTCCAACCCATGACACCAATTGATATAGCTATTCCATTTTCCACCATGGAATACACACCTCATGGAATATCTAAGGCAGCAAAAACAACAAAGTTTATTAAACAAATGCAACACATCTAGCAACAAGTTCATGACATCCTAGAGAAGATGAATCAGAAGTATAAGCAATGCCATGAAAAACATAGAATTGCACACCATTTTGCTGTGGGTGATAAAGTTTGATTATAGATTTAGAAGGAATGACTTACAGGCTCACATAAAAAGAGTCAGACTCTATGATATGGTCCCTACACCATCACCAAAAAAGTTGGAGAAAATGATTTTGAGTTGAACCTACCAGCCTACCTTGGTCTACATCTAATATTCAATGTGGAGCTCCTTAAATCATATCACCCACCTCTATTAGACACTTCAAATGTAGCATAGAAACTAGACATTGATGAGCTTGATCCATATAGTTTTGTTTTAGTGGAAGAGGATCATATTGTGGACACCTGGATGAAGACAACAAGAGGACGCTCTATTCCACTTTATCGAGTGGTCAAAAGGGGCCAGCTTAGCCACCAAGGTGAGTGGCTCACAAAGAATCAAATCAAGACACAAATACCACACCTAATGGGGAACATTAATGTAATGGGGACCATTGCTTTTCAAGGAGGGAGGAATGATCCAGGTAAAAGTTTAGGGGACAATTTGGGTGACAATTCTACCCTAATTGATGATGGAACTTTCGAGAGCCATAACTTTTGCACCATAGCTCCAATTGACTCACTGTTTAAATTGTTGGAAAGCTAAGAATGAGGATAAAGTCATGAGATGGAATTGAACTCTACTCGATGAAGTTTGACCCCAAGAAACCCAATGGAAGTGTCCTAAATTTTAATTTTAGTAGTGAAGTCTAAAAGTAGTAATTCCTCAAATTCTATATTATTTTAAATCTTGGAAGTCAAACCACTTAATCTCCCTCAAGATTGGTGACCTTCCACATCCTCCCCATGCTTTCAAAATGTGTATAAATTAAGAGGTAACCTAAAATGTGAAGACAAACATCTCTTCCCAGAGATAAGCATATATTTGTATTGCGATCTTGAGTAATACTACATCTCTTCTCAGAAAATTCATTGTTACTGTGTTATTTCTATGCTATTGAAATATTTATCAACCAAAAATTTTGAGTTTTGGATTAGTGGCATCAGAGTAGTTTGTCTTGAGAGTGTATGATCCTAAGGCTGAGGTCAGGCTACAAGAAGCTTGGGTGGTAAACAACAAATCTTCCAAACTTTCCATGTGTTCGCTCCAAATAACTTCAAATGGCAGACAACATCGAGACATCTGATCCTTTCAAGGAAATGGTGAATGAATCCCTCTAATGGCAACAAGCTTAGATGTTATAAAAATTTGCCCAAATTCTTCAAACACTCCTGATGGGAAATTTTGGCTCTACGATTACACTTCTTGGATCCTCATCCAGGGAACATCCTTTCAGTGCCCCAACACCCTTCAAGGTTTAGGTAAATTTTGATATTCCTACATTTGAAGGAAAAATCAATGCCGATCCAGTAGAAAATTGGTTGGATCAATTATCTTCCTACTTCTCTATAAATAAGTTCACTGATGGAGAAAAGATCACTTTTGCTCTTTTGAAAGCATCATTGCCCATGAAAAACTAGTGGAAAGTGTACAAAAAGAGGTTCAGTATAGATGACATTGGCCTTGAGGTAGAATCTACCTGGGATGATTTTGTGGAAGTAGTGAAAGAAGAATACTATCCCATCAGAGCATATGATGATTTATACATATAGTGGCAACAACTTTGCCAAGTTAAGGACCAATTTGTTCAAGATTACATAGACATTTTTCATTCTTTGTCTGCAAGATTTGGCATTCAAGAAAGTGAGAAACATAAGACTCTAAAATATTGTGGTGGACTACAATGGTACATACGGTGGGAAATGGAACTCTTCAATTTGGAATCCCTTGGTGAGGCATACAAATTTGTAGTGAAGATTGAATAGAAGCATGGCAGGAAGAATACGAAGAGTCAACCCTCAAAATGGAAAAGTGACAAGGAAGGTCAAACTATTAGGAACTTGGAGTACAATTGATTACTTTTGTATAAGCAACTAAACACGAAATTAAACCAAAAGCAATAAGTAACTAGAAATCAGAAATAGAAAATAAGAGGAGATATGAGAAACAACCAATCTCTATTAAACTCTTCCAGAATAGAATGAATAAATCACACTCTTCCACACCTCTTGGGTGTATAATATTTCTCTCAAAAGTTCTCTCTCTCTCAACCATTACAGTAGATCTTCTTGATCTTACACCTTGCAGATCTAATTGATCTTACTTACAACTTAATTACAATACATGCCCCATGGGTTTCTTAAATAGGATCCAAGGTATACAATAATTAGAAACACAGACCCAAGACTTAAATTAGTCTTTACATGCAAACACTTAGACCTCCTTAAATTAGACCAAGTCTAAGATTGGAAATGCATGCAAATGCATACACACACACAAGTGACCGATGTCGATTGTCGTCGGTCTACATATGACTGATATCAGCTGATCCCTGATTGATGTTGGTAGCTTTTGGTCCATGCGTGACTGATGTCGGCAACACTATCGATGCAGATTACTCTGTAACCGATGCCAATTACTGGTTAAGTCTAGCAACCTCCATAAGAGCTCAATAGTGATACTTTTAGCTCCATAACTCAACAATCTCCCACTTAGAGATAAACAGCTGCACCTGTACCTATACAACAACATCCTCTATCTGTTACTCTGATCTGCATCTCCATCTTCAAGTTCAATTTTGAAGACCAACAAAAGTTGAATGAAGATTCAACTTCTCCTTTATTACCTGCGTTGTTAACATATCTGCAGGGTTCTCATCCATATGGATCTTTTGTAGCTTCAAGTGTCCATCCTCCAATACCTATCGAATGAAGTGGTACCTAAGCTATATATGTTTGGTTCTTAAATGAAAGGCTGAATTCTTTGCTAAATGAATTTCACTTTGACTATCACTATACAATCTACAACTCTCTTGCTCCTTTCCCAACTCTTTTATGAACTGAGTCATCCATATCATTTCCTTGCTAGCCTCTATGACTGTAATGTATTCTGTCTCTGTAGTAGATAGGGCAACTACCTTCTACAATTTTGAAATCTAGCTAACCACCATTCCACCAACAGTGAACACATATCCTATGGTGCTTCTCCTGCCATCCAAGTCACCTACCATATCTGAATCTACATACCCATGTAGAGAAGTGTTTGACCCTCCATAACATAAATGCCTACTGCTGGTCCCTCTCAGATATCTAGGAATCCATTAAACTACTTTCCAGTTCTCCTTTCCTAAATTGGCCATAAACTTGCTGACAACTCCCACTGCTTGGGCAATATCAGGTCTGGTACATACCATAGCATACATCAAGCTCCCAACTACTGAAGCATATGGAACTTTACTAATGTACTCAACCTCATCATGTGATTTAGGACACTGTTCTTTGCTCATCTTGAAGTGTCCAGCCATAGGTTGCTTATCAATTTTGTATTCTGCATATAGAACCTCTCCAACACCTTCTTCACATAATCCTCTTGAGAAGAAATCAACTTGTGATTTTTCTTGTCTCTCTTAATACTCATGCCAAGGATTTTCTTTGCTGCTCCTAAATCCTTCATGGCAAATGTGTGAGCTAATTTTACCTTTAGCTCAGTAATTTCTTGCATGTGTGAACCTACAACAAACATATCATCTACATACAGCAACAAGATAATATAATGACCATTATCCAATCTGGTAAAATAAACAAAATGGTCAGATTGACATTTACTAAATCCATGCTCTGTCATAAACTTGTCAAACCTTAAATACCATTGTCTTGGAGCTTGCTTAAGACCATATAAGATTTTCTTCAACCTGCACACAAGTTTCTCCTTACCTTTGACCTCAAAACCTTCTGGCTATTTCATATATATCTCTTCATCCAAATCCCCATGAAGAAACACTGTCTTAACATCAAGTTGCTCAAGATGCAAATCCTCAATAGCAACTAAAGACAATACAATCTGAATCGAAGTCATCTTTACTACAGGAAATTTTTTTTCACCAAAGTCAATACCTGGTTTCTGTGTAAATCCCTTTACTACTAACCTGGCCTTATGTCTCATATGTCCATTCTCTCCTTCCTTTAACCTATATACCCATTTGTTTTTCAGTGCTTTCTTTTTGGCTGGCAACTCAACCAAATCCCATGTTTGGTTCTCTTCCAAGGAATCAATTTCCTCATTCATGCCATGCTCCCACTATTTCCTGGATTTTACTTGTATTGCCTCATCAAAACTTTCTGGTTTTCCACCATCAGTGAGCAACACATAGTATAAAGAAGGGAATAATGAATTAGAGGTTTACTTACCCTTAAAGTCCTCCTTATGGGCATTTGAGACTCATTCACAGCTTGCTGTTCACCCAAATTTTTTTCTCTCAGTGACCGATCTCGGTCATCTTTCTATTTGCACCTAACCGATGTCGGTTCTACCTGAATGATGTTAGTTCTTGCCTAACTGACGTCAGTTACTATTTGACCGATGTTGATTCCTATTTGACTGACATCAGTTACTATCTGACTGACATTGGTACCTATGTTTTCCTATGACTGATGATTTTTACCTGCGAGCTCATTTTAGATCATTACCTCATCCAAATCAAGATTGCCCTACTCAAAATTATTCATCTTCTTAAGCTGATCACTGTACATCACCTTCTCATTAAAAACTACATCATAGCTTCTGATAAATTTGTTAGTTTCTAAATTCTATAACCAGAATCTAAAATCTCCAAAGCCATAACCAATGAAAGTGCATTGCATGGATTTAGCATCCAGCTTCTTTCTATTTTCTTTATCAACGTGCACAAAATATTCAGAACTAAAAACTCTGAGAATTGAAAGATCTACCTTTTCACCTATCTAAGCCTCTTCTAGAATTCCACCATCTAGAGCAGTAGAAGGTCCTATATTAATCAGGTAAACTGTAGTATCCACAGCTTTTGCCTAAAACTTTAAGGGCAAACTAGCATGCAACCTCATACTCTGTGCACGCTCCATTATTGTTCTATTCATCCTTTTAGCAACTCCATTTTGCTGAGGTGTCCTTGGAACCATCCTTTTCCTGTGTATTCCACTCATAGAATAGTAACTGTTGAATTTATTATTATAGTACTCACCACCATTATCAGATCTAAGGCACTTCAATCTCAAACATGTTTCATTCTCAACCAAAGCTTTCCATTTCTTAAAAGTGTCAAAAATATCAGATTTTCTTTTTATGCAATAAAATTATACCTTTCTTGTAGCATCATCGATGAAAGAAACATAATACTGTGATCCTTCAATAGAAGCTACCTGAGCTAGTCCCCACACGTCTATGTGAACAAGCTCCAACCTGTACTTCTTCTTTATTGACCCAGTCTTGAGAAACCTTACTTTCTTCTATTTCCCAAAAATATAGTGCTCACAAAAATCTAGATCTATGCTTTTCAAATCTAAAAGATTACCTTTTGACTTAAGAACATGCATGTGACCAAGCCTGTAGTGCCACATCTTTGTATCTACATATGAAGTATATAAAATAGAAGGAGAATAATCAGTAACACAAGTAGATAGATAAAGTGTACCTACTCCCTTACCTCTTGCTAATACAAGTGCACCCTTGGAAACTTTTCAAGATTCAGCTGTGAGAGTTACTATGCAACCCTCATCACCCAACTTTCTTGTAAAAATCAAATTCCTCTTCAAGATGGGTACATGCATGACATCTTTCAACACTCATGTGTTGCCATTTTGCAATTTCAGTTGCACTTTTCCTTTGCCAACAATTTGATAAGGCTCACCATCCCCTAAATAAACTTTTTCAAAGTCTCCATGGACATAATCATTGAAAAATTCTTTATTTGGGGTTGCATGAAAAGAAGCACAAGAATCTAAAACCCATGATTCTACTTGACTATCCAAAGAAAATATAAGAGCATCCTGTGCAACAATACCTACAACATTTGCTTCCTTATTACCTTCTTGCTGATTTTCTTTGCTATCCTTCAACCAGTAATCTTTCTTTGCATGTCTTTTCTTTCCAAAATTCCAATAGGTTATTCTGCTAGTTCTGGATTTAGATCTCCTTCCCATCTTTGACCTTGATTTCCCATGCTTGCCCTTCTCTCTTTGCCTTCCCCTGCTTTCAATACTTAAAGCATTATCTGATGTTTCACCTGTGCTTTTCCTGCAAATTTATTCATTCAATATTGCACTAACATCTTCAACTTTCAAGATATTTGAAGCAGATGCAGTATTACTTACCACCATTACCAAGCTGTGCTAGCTTTCAGGTAAAGAGCATAAGATCAAAAGATCCTTAACTTCATCATAAAAAACTATTTTGAATGAATTTAATTGATTTACAATTTCATGGAAATCATTAAGATGACTATATATAGATCCACATTCTTGCATTTGCAAACTAAATAATTGCTTCATAAGATATGCCTTATTTAAAGCTGAAGGTTTTTCATATAAGTTTTCCAGAGTATCTATTAACTCTACCATTGTCTTTTCCTGTGATAAGTTAGAAATCACAGAAGATGCCAGGATCAACCTTATAAATCCAAGAGCCTTTCTATCAAGAACATTCCATTCTTCAACTTGCATATCTGTGGGCTTACTAGAAACCCCACCCAATGGTAAAAATAGATCTTTCTGATACAGATAATCCTCTATCTGCATCCTCCATAATTGATAATTCTTGCCATTGAATTTCTCCATTCTTAGCTTACTTTCTTTTGCCATTGCTTTGCTCCCACTCAAACAGAAACCCTTGTGAGTGACCTGTAATCAACAATCACTAACCCACTCTGATACCACTTGTTAGGAACTTGGAGTACAATTGATTACTTTTGTATAAGTAACTAAACAGGAAATTGAACCAAAAGCAATAAGTAACTAGAAATCAGAAATAGCAAATAAGAGGAGATATGAGAAACAACCAATCTCTATTAAACTCTTTCAGAATACAATGAAGAAATCACACTCTTCCACACCTCTTGGGTGTACAATATTTCTCTCTCTCTACCAATACAATAGATCTTCTTGATCTTACACCTTGCACCTTACAGATCTAATTGATCTTACTTACAACTTAATTACAATACATGCCCCATGGGTTTCTTAAATAGGATCTAAGGCATACAATAATTAGAAACACAAACCCAAGACTTAAATTAGTCTTTACATGCAAACACTCAGACCTCCTTAAATTAGACCAAGTCTAAGATTGGAAACACATGAAAATGCATGCACACACACAGGTGACCGACGTCGGTTGCTATTGGTCTACATATGACCAATGTCGGCCAATCCCTAACCAATGTCAGTAGCTTCTGGTCCATGCCTGAATAATGTTGGTGACACTGCTGATGCTGATTACTCTGTAACTGATGCCAATTACTGGTTAAGTCTAGCAACCTCCACAAGAACTCAACAGTGAAGATTTTAGCTCCATAACTCAACACAAACATGAGGTCAAAATTGGAAGTAGAAGGAGTTTCAGGATAAGAAATCCTAGAAAGGGAAGGCTATAAAATGGTGTGATTACCAAAAAATTAGAACTTACTCCAAAGAAAAATGTCAAGCCATCAAGTCACTGCTCTCTGAGTCACAATACTTGACATATACTACTTTGCATCATACACAACCCACAGTCAAAGAGGATGAAGAATAAATTGTAGATGCTAAGCCTGACACCATTGTCACTTCATTACAGACCCATGAGGAAAGACAAGATGACAAGGAAAGATTGTTTCACTCCAAATTATGGGTAAAAGGTAAGCCTATGGGAGTCAAAAGAGTTTAATCTCTGTTAAAGTTATGAAAAGTCTAAATATATCCATGAAGCCTCATCCAAAGCCCTATAGTATTATATGGTTGAGCCCAGGGAGAGACCTTCATGTCACCCATCAGTGTCTTCTTTTATATGCTGTAAAACCATACCAAAATGAAGTCTTGTGTGATGTGGTCAATCTAGATGTTTGTGATGTACTCCTTGGTCAGCCATTCATGCATGAACGACATGGCATCTATGAATCATGAACTTGAAGGATCACCCTCACTCTTGGAACATGATGCTATAGGGTACCAAAGGTACCACCTCCCACATCTATCTTCCTAATCAGTGCTAAGCAATTTAAGAGATTGGTGGAGAAGGCAAAGCAATTTGTTCTCATGGTGGTCAAACCACAAAAATTCAAGAAGTCTGATATTGCAGTCCTGACTACACAATCAACACAATAGCAAAAGTAGATACGATGAATCAGAAGAGAATATGATGACTTATTCAAGTCACCCATAAGAGTTTCACTGCATTTCCAAGTAAAACATTCTATCAATTTGATCCTAGGATCACCTTTGTCTAACAGTCTTATGTATCACAGATCAATTTTGGAGAATGATTATATAAAAAGATAGATTCAAGAATTGATCCAAAATGGTCACATTAGGCCAATCTCTTCACCTTGTGGTTGCCCAATTGTCTTGGCATCAAAAAAATATGGAACATGGAGGCTTTACATTGACTATTGAGCCCTGAATAAAATCTCTGTGAAGAATCACTACCCTCTCCCCAAGATTGATGACCTGCTAGACCAGCTCTGTGGTGAAAAGTTCTTCACCAAAATTGATCTCAAATTTGGTTATCACCAAATTCCCATCGATCCCACTGATGTCTGGAATACTGCATTCAAATATAAGGAGGGGCTCTTTGAATGGTTGGTTATGCCTTTTGGCTTAACTAACGCACCTGTAACCTTCATGAGGATGATGGATGACATCCTACAACCCTTCACCAACTCATTCATGGTTGTCTACTTAGATGACATACTCATCTATAGCAGAACATGGGAAGACCATTTACAACATGTTCGTAAGGTGCTTCAAACTCTTCAGGAGCACAAGTTATATACAAATCTTGACAAATGCACATTCAGGATGACAACAATTCAGTACTTGGGTACATTGTGAATGAGGAAGGGGTCCATGTTGATCTAAAAAAGATTCGAGCTATTCAAGAATGGCCCACACCAAGGACCCTCATAGAGATTTGTATATTTTTGGGTCTTGTAAATTTCTACTGTAGGTTTGTTCTTGGATTTTCACATGTTGCTTGGTCACTAACCCAAGTGACTAAAGGAGGAGCTAAAGCTAAAATTTAGTGGGGTGAAATACAACAAAGGGAATTTGAGAATTTGAAGAATAGGTTTTTCTCAGCCCCTATTCTTACCTTGCCAGATTTGCATCAACCTTTTGAGTTGATGATAGATGTATCTGAATATGCCATGGGAGTTGTCATCATGCAACATGGCCATCCTATTGCATATCACAATAAAACTTTCACTGATACAGTCAGGAAATATCCAACATATGATAAGGATCTTTACGCCATTGTGCAAGCTTACAAACAATGGAAACACTACATCTTGGGGAAAGAGACGGTCATCCACACTGACCACAGACCATTGGAATTCATCCAAACACAAAGAAAACTATGAAATGAGAGGCACCAAAGGTGGGCCACATATCTTCAGCAATTCCACCTAATAATCAAACACAAAAAGGGGAGCTCAAATATAGCTATAGATTATCTGATCCACCCACCAATTAATGCACTCACAATAGTTCTTGACCTGTGTGGACATGAGACTGCCACTTGGGATGCTCTGTATGAAGTAGATCCTACCTTTACTAATACATATCAAATGCTTCAAAAAGGTAAACATGTTTCTGATTTCTATTTTCAAGATAATGTCCTTTATCATATGGGGCACATCTATGTTCTAGTTGTAGAGCAATAAAGGATGATATGGGAAGCACACTTCAGTAGGACAACTAGACACTTTGGTATCAAAAAGACATTGGCAATTTTTCAAAAACTCTTCTACTAGCCCCATATGTGAAAGGATGTGGAAAGATATCTCAAATCTTAGAACCCATGCATGATAGCCAAGAAAACAAATAAGAAGCAAGGATTCTACATGCCATTGCCAGAACCAACCAGGCCTTGGGAATCCATCTCAATGGATTTTCTCTCAGGTTTGCCTACTTTAAAACATGGTAAGGACTGTATTTTTGTGGTAGTTAATAATTTTTCAAAAACGGCTATCATGATTTCTTGTAAGAAAAATATATCTACTGAGGAAACTACTCAACTATATTTTAGTCATGTATGGCTTCATTTTGGTCTCCCCACGTCCATTATCTCAGATCGAGATAGCAGGTTCCTGAGCATCTTTTGGTCCACTCTATGGAAGATGATGGATAATAAGTTGATGAAGCCCACAGCCTTCCATCCATAGACTGATGTTCAGATAGAGGTGGTAAACCACTTGATTATTCACATGATTTAGATGTATCACTCCAAACATCCATGCACATGGGATGAGGGACTTCTTTTCATACAACATGGATACAATCAGGTGTTGCATAACTCAACCAAGCACAATTCATTCCAAGTATGTTTTGGGTTCAAACCCATGGCACCAATTGATATAAATGTTCCATTTTACACCATGGAATACACACCTCATGGAATATCTAAGTAAACAAAAGCAACAAAGTTTATTGAACAAATGCAACACATCCAACAATAAGTTCATGACATCCTGGAGAAGATGAATCAGAAGTATAAGCAACGCCATGACAAACATAGGATTGTACACCATTTTGCTATGGGTGATAAGGTTTGGTTATGGATTCAGAAGGAAGGACTTGTAGGCCCACATAGAAATATTCAGCCTCTAAGATATGGTCCTTACACCATAACCTAAAAAGTTGGAGAAAATGCTTTTGAGTTGAACCTACCAGCCTACCTTGGTCTGCATCCAATATTTAATGTAGAGCTCCTGAAACCATATAACCCACCTCTATTGGACACTTCAGTTGTAGAAGAACAACTAGACATTGATGAAATTGATCCACAAAGTTTTGCTCCAGTGGAAGAGGATCATATTGTGGACACCTAGATGAAGACAACAAGAGGATGCTCTCTTCCACTTTATCGAGTGGTCAAAAGGGGCAAGCTTAGACACCAAGGTGAGTGGCTCAAAGAGAATCAAATCAAGACAAAACTAACACACCTGATGGGGAACATTGATGCAATGGGAACCATTACTTTTCAATGAGGGAGGAATGATCCAGGCAATAATGTAGGTGACAATTCGGGTGACAGTTCCACCCTAATTGATGATGGAATTTTTGAGAGCCATAACTTTTTCACCGTAGCTCCAATTGACTCACCGTTTGAACCGTTGGAAAGATAAGAATGAGGAGAAAGTAATGAGATATAATTTATATTTTCTCAATGAATTTTGAACCTTGAAAACCCAATGGAAGTGCCCCAAATTTTAATTTTAGTAGTGCAGTCTAAAAATAGTAAGTTTCTAAAAATAGTAATTCCTCAAATTCTGTATTGTTTTAAATCTTGGAAGTCAAAGCAATTAATCTCCCTCAAGATTTGTGACCTTCCACATCCTCTCCATGATTTAAAAATGTGTATAAATTAAGAGGTAACCTGAAATGTGAAGACAAATATATCTTCCTAGGGATAAGCATATATTTGTATTGCAATCTTGAGTAATACTACATCTCTTCTTAGAGAATTCATTGTTACTATGTTATTTCTATGCTATTGAAATATTTATCAACTAGAACTTATAAGTTTTAGATCAGTGGTATCAGAGTGGTTTGTCTTGAAAGTGTATGATCCTGAGGATGAGGTTAGGCTACAAGAAGCTTGGGTGGGAAACAATAGAGCTTCCGAACTTTCCACTTGTTCGATCCAAATGACTTCAAATGGTAGATGACACTAAGACATCTAATAATTTCAAGGAAATGGTGAATGAATCCCTCCAATGGAAACAAGCATATATACTACAAAATTTTTCCCAAATTCTTCAAACACTCCTGAAATCTCTTTACAATATCCAAAATGGCTCACATTTATAGAACTTTGAAGAAGAGAGAGAAGAGAGAAATTGAAGAGACATAAGGAAAAGTGTCCAAAGGTGAGAATCAATTGAAATACATGTGGATGTAGTGGAAAATGAGTCATGAAATTTATTTACTTATCATCTCATCCCAAATTAGCCTCTTCTCCAAGTGTGGCGTAGCAAATTTTATCAATCATTCTCTCTTACAATCTACCTTCATCATAGGCCTTTATTGAGCATTCCAAAGCAAGTGATGGACAAATGTATCATGTGTGATGATGATATGGAGTTACAAAGATTATTCCAAATGCATTGGGAGTTTTTTTTATCATGACATTCTCTTACACAAGCTCATCATCACCTATCATTAAGATCACTCTCCAATAGGCATTCTTTGACACTTGGCACTAGAATATTTTTATCCTTCCTAACTGATCTATACCAAGGGTTTTGTGACACATATTAGGACACCTCATATTCTTTGATTCATCATAAACATTTTTAAAATCCTCCAACTTGAGTTTCCACTATGTTCACTATATCATTTTAGATGCCACTTTAGACTAGCTAAAGTGAGAGGATTAAAATGGACACTTGTGATTTTTCCCAAGATTTGAAAATTGCATGGAGAGTTTATTAAATTCCTAATCTATCTTCCCAAGTGATTGGCATCCATTGATCATCTTTAAGAACTATAAAAAACAAGAAAATGTCAATAAAACTTGTATATTGTATCACCTATATCGATTATATACAATATGACTCCATTTATTTTAACATCATGGAGTTGGAAACATCTTCCCTTCGTAACTCATGGTCAAATTCATCCATTTAGATGCACTTTTGGCCTCATTTCTTCTATTGGGTCCTAAAATAGGGTTGGCAAGGGTTTTGAAGTGACTAGCCCTCTTAAAATTTGTTCATATCCATGTCACATTGGAAACCTGATAAAATTACACTTTTGGAATCTAAAGGACCCCCTTAAACTTCATTTAATGGCTTAGGATCCCATGTAAAAGTTCATGAAATATGCAAGCATTCCAAGATGACCATTCGAGTTATTTTCAAGCATTTTGTGAGGTTTGAGAGCTCCTTAAGGAAAATGATGGTTTATTAGAGACTTTATCTACATAAAATTGGTTAAAAAACATATATATTAATCCTATGAACATGTTTCAATCCTTTTAATATCTCCTTTAGAACTATAAATGAAACCTTACCCTTGTTTGGCATTAGGCCTAAACCTTTCCAATAGGCCTGCTTGCTACTTGAGACTCAATTTGAAAATTAAATGGATTATTTTTCATATTTATTAATTAAAAACATGTAATTTACCTCTGAAAACATTAATTATTCAAGTGGAAATTATGGACAAAGTCAAAAATGCACATGCCCCTCAGTTTGGCTTCTAGGCTTAAGGGTTTCCTTCATGCATGACTGTAACTCTTATTGTGTAGGGTACCTTGTTTGATTCCAAAGCTTATAGAAATTATATTTAGATATTTTTATGTCCCATAAATATTATAAAACCTTCATCTAGTCCTTTATTTCCCTTTGGTCATCAATTTCATCATTTTTCTCAAAATTGCCATCTTCATGCAAGCTAAAACTACCCCTGATCTGAGATAAAATAGAAAGGGTTTTCACTATTAGTATTGAAAAATTTATACTTTTATGGTGTTTAATATGTATTTATAATGATTTTTACCAATTTTTATATCATAAATCCTTAATTATACCATCCAAGTCTCCAAATGTGCAAGGTAGACTTTTGGAGAAAGCAAAGTTTGAGGGTAGGCACGGTATAGGTTAGGTCTGGATATTTTAGGGGTTGATTTGAACTTGATTAGGACATGGAAGGATAATTAATACCTGTAATGATGTATTTAAACCATCTCATAGTTTTTTATCCCCTCAAACACCTTCTTGTGCTCTTGGAAACGTATAACTAGGCCCATGACTACCTAAAAAAGGGAATCCCTATTTATGCTTGACTGTAGGTTCTATTAGCTTAGTTTTAGGTTTTAAGAGCACAAAAAAAAACATATTTTTATGTTATAAAGCTCAAAAATGTTAATTCTCCACCATTTTTCTAATCCAATCTCACTCTTTTGCATTGATACATCCCTTACTTCTCAAGATTAAGCCATGCTACTTAAGGACTAAGACAGGCCTGTAGGTCTAGGTCCAAGCTTAGTTTGATGATTTAAGGACCTTATTTTAGTGTTTCCTAGTACATAAGACCATATTAATGATTTTTATCCCTATAATATTTCAAACCATATCATTTCATGCTTAAGCCTTCAACTAGTATACCCCTCTACTTGCTTAGACTGAGATAGGCTTGGTTTGCCCTTGTTTAGTGCATTTTGGCAATAATTAGGTTTTATAAATGTTGCATTAGGTTTTACGTGAGTTATTTGAGTTCATATTTCATTCATTATGACTAAATCTATTTTTAAGGCTCTAAACAAATTTCAAACTCCAAACTTCTACCTCACTATCCATATGCCCTTAAGACTATGTTTTATGGATTCTAGGTCCTGTAGGTTAATTTGGGGTCACCTAGGTCATTTGATTGGAAAGAATTATCTCCAACTTAGGAATAATACCATAAAAACATTCACATTCACCTAAAACTTTCAACTTTTATCATTATATGCCCAATTTAGGTGAACCTTTGCTAACCCTGCTATATATGAGTGTTCCCAAGCCTTTACAGATAGGGGAGGACTATTTTGGGGTCAAAACATAAAAACTTAGCTATCCTCAGTCACCTTAGCTTAGGATTGCTATTATGACTATTTGAGATTGTTTGAACTTTATGGAATAGTTTACAACCTCCCATATGAGGTACAAAATCAAATTTTCACCAACACTCTTGTAGAATTCACTATCAACACTTAGTGGTTTTTTGACAACTTTGAGGGTGTTCAAACTCCATCTCCACTCCTCCTTTTGACCTCAAAATTGGCATAGGCAATGAATATAGATAGGGATATAAGGTAAACCAATCAAGAGCATTGAGAACTCATTATATCACGAGATATGTTATCTCAAAAAATCCTTAGGGTCTCTATTTTGGTCCTTTAGGGACTGAGAACCCAATATAGTCTGATTAGTCGTTTGAAGTGAAACCTTGCCTTGGCAAAACATTATTAGATTCATAACATGAAATCCATGGCTCTTGGGGAATGTTGGATCTTCAAAAATGAACATAACCATGTATTTTACCATATCATCTTCATATAATCCTCCTGGAGCTTAAGCATAAAGTGACTGTAAGCACACTCTGCAAACATGGTAGTGAACAAGGGAGTATACATAATTAGCTTTGAAGAATCTTAACTTGATTTTATCTCTCTTAATGTAATTTATTGAAATAAAATTTAAAACATGGATCCAAGCACATTGAAACATCCCATGGAGCTCTCTTCCACATTACAAAACTCAGGTTACCCATATATGGCTGCCAACTTAGAAAATAAGCATAATTTTGAAATTTCCTTCAAGGGAATTTAGAGTGAAGGCATTGGATGATGAAAAAACATTATAGATGGAATTATTACCACATAAAAACACTTAATCAAACTCACACATCTCCATGGATCTCTAAAAATAAGAAATAAATACAAACTTATACCCCTCTTAGATGCAATTCCATAAAAATCTATCTGGAGTGCAAGTGATTATTCATGAAGGATAAGCCAAAAATATTAGGCTTAATATTACGAATGAGAAGTGTGATCAGATTAATATCCATTTGTATAAGCATTCCTCCTAACTCCACCTGTAGCTTCCATAGTGAGTGCTTGAACTTGCCCTTCCTTGGCTTGCCAATGGAAAAATATGGAAAAGAAGTTAGAAATGAATTTTTTATGAAATATTATTAATACAAATTTGGAAAATACTTTTGGGGAGGTGAAGAGTCACACCACCAAATTTTTAGCTGTAAGTGCACTTGAGAAGTCTGTACAAGTGCTACAAATGAGCCTATTTTCAAGGGAAAACTATCTTTTCCTACATAAACTAACTTTTAACTACCAAATGAGATGAAATTAAAATAATTTTACCTTCTCAATGTTCTCATCCACCTTGGTGATATATATTTTAATTTTAAAGTCATTAAAAGTCATTTAATTAAGCTAAAAAGGTGGCCAAATGACTGTTTTAGCACATGAGACTTAACAATTGGTCAATTTATGAATTTTAAACACATTGAAACCTATTAAAGACCATTTTAAGATATTTAAAAAACAAATTAAACCTTTTAATAAGTTTTACCATGGTTGACCAATGTTAACTTTTGTTGACTAGGCCAGTACTAGGAGAATGAGCTTCAACAGGGACTAGGGGAAGGATGAATGAGATAAGTAGGACAATATGGGACCCCATAAGACATATTAAACTTATAAAAAAGTTTAAAATAGTAGGGGTTTACCCAAATTTGATATGGGGTCAAATTTGGTCAACATTCTTGGTGATTCCTAGGGTGACATGCCAGCTATGCCTAAGACCAGTTGCCTAATCCTTTCATTGGGCATGGAGTCTCTCTCTAACACCTAATTAACAATAAAATGACTTTAAACAACACACAAAACCAAAGGAAAACAAACACATAAGACAGACTTAAGGGAAACACACATGTGTTTAATTAGAACACTTAGGGAACACAACCAAAGCAAAGGAAAACACACACCTATGCTACTATTTACAAAATAGACCTCACAAGGACTAATAGTAGATATTTAGATGTATCCCATTCATAGGGATAGGAAAATCTTCTCCATTAATTTTGGTTAGCTATAAATAATTACTTTTCTTGCATTTGCTAATGATGTAGGGACCACTCCACAAGGCATCAAACTTTGTATGTCTACCTAGTTTTGCCCTATCCTCATCTCATTTCAGAACTAAGTCACCTTCTTTGAAAAATCTTGTACTTTATCTCTTGTCAAAATAATTATTCATAAGAACTTTGTGGTGTTTCATAGTCTTATGTGCATTGTCCCTTACTTCTTGTAGCTGCATTAGTTCCATTAATTTGAATTCCATTAGAGTATTCTCAAGTAGCTCCAACTGATGTGAAAGTTCCAGAGCAAGTAATTCTTGAGATATTGAAAATATAGCTTCTCTTTCATACACAAGCACAAAAGGAGAATTACCAATTTACCTCTTGGGGGTAATCCTATTAGCCCATAGGGCTATCTTCAACTTGATGTGCCATGCTCTTTGATTATCCTCCAATATCTTTTTGATGATCTTGATGAGATTATTATTAGTGGAATCAGCCAAACCATTACCTTGAGGGTAATAGTTGGATGGATTTCACAAGTAAACTCCATTCGTATTGTCCCAATCAAATACAAACACAAAGTAATCTTCCTAGAGGAAAAGGTTCCCCATTTTGTAGTAAAGGCTATCTTAAAC
Source organism: Torreya grandis (assembly GCA_037957365.1). Lineage (NCBI taxonomy): Eukaryota > Viridiplantae > Streptophyta > Pinopsida > Cupressales > Taxaceae > Torreya > Torreya grandis. The sequence goes on along the minus strand of JARHVA010000106.1, from coordinate 5,707,684 downwards.
TAATCCTCTATTAGACAAACACAAAGGAATATTACTAGAGGAAAAGGTTCCCCATTTTGTAGTAAAGGCTATCTTAAATTGATCCTCTTCATTCACCAATATTTGGTTGTATCCTGAATAGCCATCAAGAAGTGAAAAATGTTGAGAACCTGAAACAACTTGAAAAATTTTCTCCATAGAAGGTAGTGGATAATGATCCTTGAGAGAGACCCTATTAAGGGCTCTAAAATCCACACAAATTCTAATCTCTCCACTCTTATTCTAGATAGGTACAAGATTAGCTACCCAAGTTGACTGCTTGATAAAAAAGATAATCTTGGACTCAATCAATTTGGTAAGTTCCTTCTTCATGAGTTCCTCTATCTTGGGATTGATAGGCCTTTGTTTTTTCCTAACTGGTTTAGCTCCAAGTTCTAACTCAATGGTGTGATGAGCTATACTTGGATCAAACCCTTTCAAATCCTTATATTCCCAAGCAAATACATCATGAAACTCTTTACATAATTCAATAAAGGCTTGCCTTTTAGATGAAGAACATATCTTACCAATTTTTAGAAGTTTGTCCTTAAAGATCATGACTCTTTCATAGTTCTCTTCCTTTGTGGACATGCTCACCCTTTCTTTCCTATTTTGATCATCCTCATTGAAAACACTCTCCAAGGTAACTAGCCCTCTAGGTATCTTGTTTGTATTCAGCTGGATGACTTGCTCCTAATATTGATTTTGAAGCTTATTTTGATTTTTTGAAGAGAATTTTACCTCATTTAAAAAGAAATGGGCAATGTGTTTACCATTTTCAAACACTTGACATGACACTTCATTATCTAAAATAGAGGGTCTCACAATGACTTTGATATGAGGTCAATCTTTATTTCTACTTATATTATCAACTATATCAAAGTGTGCTCCTATGATAGCCAACATATCAACATGCTTATTTGAATCTCTTGGTATAGATTGTATGTTGAAATAATTAAAATTTTAAAGTAGATCCCATACCCTATGGTTTTAGAACTTAAGCAAAGGATTCTTAGCTGTAGCTTGGTTTCTAACTTGGTGTATGATCAACTCATTATCTCTATAAACCTTCAAATTCTAGACTCTCTTTCTCTTTACCCATTGAAGGCCATGAAACAAGCCTTCCTATTATACCACATTGCAAGTACAACTAAAATTTAATCTATATGAAGAGTAATATTGGTTATTTGAGGGATAAACTAACATGTCACTAGCTCCTACTCCTACCTTACTTCTAGAGCCATCAAAAAACATTTCCCATAGCCCTTCAAGTTCATGATCCTCATTAGTGGGTGGTGGTATAGGAATGTTATTTTCATGCATTTAATATACCCCCAATTCAATTTATTCTATGAATGCATATGGATTATGCTTAATTTTCAGTACCATACTCATCAAGAAAGAGGTTAGACATACCTTCAAAGGAAAAGGATGTTTCACCACCAATGGCACCTTATTCTTGCTCCATAATTGTACAATTCTGATTTGAATTTGTCTCCACATATGGTTCAATGTGGAACCTTTCCAAAAGCTATGTTCTTATAGTTACTTTAGCTCCATATATTGTTCTAGAATCTAGAAAAGATCAATTAGCTACAAGGTCTTAGCCGTAAAGTCTCTTGAAAAGCAAATAATAAAATGAGCTAGAAGATCAACCACCACAATGTCTTGTAAGATGGGGAAACTTGGACAATCATGCAATAAAACTTTCAAATCTTTAACCAACTCCACCATCTTGGTTAGATTTCCATCAAGATACAACACACCCTTATTATGAGGCTCATACTTTAGTCCCAACTTGTCAACAACTACCTTAGGCATAACCGTGGTACTAGCTCCACTATCCAAAATGCAATTGTGAACTAGTTTATCTCCCACAAAGAGTATGAGGTAGAAATGTGGAGGATTTTCATATTTGGTGGATGGTTCTAGGACATAATTAGGTGTGTTGTTAAGGGATACACCATTGTGTCTTGGAGCTTGAGGGGCTACATGAATATTTGAGAGTTGTTCTTGAAGAAGTTCCTTTTGGCCAAGCATATGCAAGACTTCCCAAAGAGAAAGGCTTGTCTTGGAATTCTTAAAAGAATCAATAATGTTTAGAGAGGAAGTATTCACATTATCTTACATTATTGAAGGAAATTAGAGAGCTTAAATTTTTTGTATTGGAGGGTTGGCATCCTTGCTCACACTCTAACTTTGAGGAGTAGTGTGACTAGTAAGATCTATTACATTGGTACTTGCACTTTGTGGCCTTGGAGAGACACTTCTTTGAGTCACTTATGTTGCTGGAGTATCTACTAAAGCTATTTTTTTGGCTATTGTGTTGGCTAAAATTGATGTATTTTGATTTAACACATAGTTATCTTCCTCTTGAAAGTTCATAAGACTATGAACTTGGCTGCTACTCTCTCCATGAGTATCCCTTTGCATGGGATTTACTTCTTCTAATGTGAGACAAGGAGTAGCTCCTTCTTGTGACACTAAGGACTGGTAATTTTCTCCACCATCATACACAAATTGACCTTGAGATTTTCCCTAATGATCCAAATGTTCCTATCCTTGGACCATATTAGTATGGACTGGAATAACAACCTTTGTGGATGGAATGGAATTAGGATTATAGGCATTGGGCTTCCTATTAAAACCTTGTTGACCTTGTCCTCTTCCTTGGTAATTGTATTGGGGTGGAGCTCTATAGGTTTGTGAATGATAATATTGGGGATTAGGTGGAGAAATTACATGTGATTGAGCTTATTTGAGATGAGCTTGCAGTGACAAAATCATTTCATCTTTGTCTATATCATTATCCACCTTCTTGGGAGTGGTTTTAGGTTTGACATTGGTATTGGGAACTTGTGTTATGCTTGGGGATTCAACTAAATTATGAGACAACAAAGGCATGGAGACTCTTGGAGGTAATTTTTTAGCTTGTATCAAACTATTCTAAGCTTTAATGACTAGCTCATATGCCTTAGGTGAATTAAATCCTCCCATTGATTGCAACATTACTACCACATCAGTGCTAATAGCCTTGAGATAGGTGGGGAATACAAAACTTGGAGGAGGCCTCATGATAGGTGGTAACCTATGCCATGTCCTTTGAAACATTTCATTGAAATATCCCATGGACTCATTAGGACCTCTCTTTATCACATTCAACTAGTGAATTTTTGAGGTATGGTCACTCTTATTCTCAAACTATTCGCCAACAAATCTCTAAAGTCATCCCAATTATTAATGCAACCACCTTACAAATTTATATACCAATAAAGTGCCTTACCCTTTAGAGACATGGAAAGTAATCTAAAAGCTATGTTAGCTTGGGTGATATTGTGGAAGTTTCAAAAGTTTGTAATGTCTCTCATGTGCTTAGATGGGGTAATAGGACCTTCTCCATTGAAATTAGGGAGACTTTTGGTAGCATTGGGAGGAATAAAATCATATGCAAGAAGGTTAATTAGATTTTGGGTGTTGAAGGCTAGGAAAGGATGTCTTTTATCCATATATTCTTATTTTTCTTGATCTCCTATCTCCTTAACTTCTTCTTCTTCTTCTTCTTCAAAACCTTCTTATTTAGGATCTTTGAATGTTAAGAATGGTTCAGGATGTTGTTCTTCAATAGGAGCTTTAGATAGAGGGACTTTGTTGAATTCTCTATTAGAAGATGATCTAGTGAAGACCATGAAGTATAATGTGAATAACTTGATTTACAACTAGAGATTTTAACCTTTTAGAGTCACCAAATGCTGAATTAGAAACACTTCTATAACCTTGGGCTTGTCAAGACCAACATTCACCTTGAAATGGAAATAATTAGGACCAACTGTCCCATCAAGCATGCCAAAAATGTTGGCATCAAATTATACACCTTAGGATGTTCTATTCAAGCTCCTACAATTTTATGCAACATCAAATCATCTCTCAAGTTTATGGAAACTTATAAGAGAGATGAATCTCTAGTATTATGAGGGCTAGCTCCATAGATATTATTTGAATGCTTACCACCTAATCTAAAGCTTGCTTACAAGGAAAGAGTTAAAAGTTTGCATGAAGTAAAACTATACTAAAGTGGTTATTCACCAAGAGATATCCCACAAACTATCATACTTATATTAAGTAACAAAGATTTCTAAGACCAACTCTAAGCCTTAAAGGATCTTAACATAAGTGATTACAATAAAAAAGACAACTAGTCCAGGGGTAGATTGCACACCATAGAGATAATAACTTGCTTGAAGAGGAGCCTAATATCATAACTACACTTCACATGACATGTTAGATCAGAACTCTTGCTTAAAGATGAATTATAGAGGAAGCAAGAATGATATTATCACTTAAATTCACTATTCATGTCTCTCACACTTAGACAAAAATGTTCATAACTCATAATTAGACTTGCATTCAACATTCAAAATTAAAGTACAATGTTATTCTAGCAGGGCTTCACCATACCAGATATGGTCTCTTTATGATAGCCAAAATGGCTCACATTTATAAAACTTTGAAGAAGAGAGAAATTGAAGAAGCATAAGGACAAGTGTCCAAAAGTGATAATTAGTTACAATACATGTGGATACAGTGGAAAATGAGTCATGAAATTGATTTACTCATCATCTCATCCCAAATTAGCCTCTTCTCCAAGTGTGGCATAACAAATTTTATCAATCATTCTCTCTTGCAAACTACCTTCATCATAGGCCTTTATTGAGCATTCCAAAGCAAGTGATGGACAAACGTCTCATGTGTGATGATGAGAGGGAGTTATAAATATGATTCCACCTACATTGGGAGTTTTCTTGATCATGACATTCTCTTACATAAGCTCATCATCTCTTATCATCAAGATCACTCTCCAATAAGCATTACTTGACACTTGGCATTAGAATATTTGAATACTTCCTAATTTATCAATACCAGGGGTCTTGTGACACATTTTTGGATACCTCTTATGCTTTTCTTCATCAGAAACATCTTTAAAAGCCTCCAACTTGAGTTTTTACTATGTTCACTATGTCATTTTAGATGCCACTTTAGACTAGCTAAAGTTAGAGGCTTATAAGGGACACTTATGATTAATAAAAATACATAAAAATGGCATGGATAGTTTTTTCAAGTCCCAATCTATCCTCCCAATTGATTAGCATATTTTGATCATCTTCAAGACCTATACAAAATAAGAAAATGTGAATAAAACATATTTATTATATCACTTGTATGGATTCCATACAATATAATTCAATGGATTTTATCCTCATAGAGTTTCAAATAAATTCCATTCATCAATCATGGTCAAATTCATCTATTTAGATGAACTTTTGGCCTCATTTCCTTGATCAGGTCTTAAAATAGGGTTGGCAAGGGTTTTGCAGTGATTAGCCCTCTTAACATTGATTCATAGCCATGGCACATTGGAAATATTATAAAATTACACTTATGTCTTATTAAGTACCCCATTAAACTTAATTTAATGGTTCAATATCCCATTAAAAAGTTCATGAAATATGCGAGCATCCCAAGATGACCATTCAAGCCATTTTTAAGTATTTTGTGAGGTCTAAGAGCTCCTTAAGCCAAAATATGGTTTCTTGGATACATTATCTGAATAAAATTAGTTAAAAAACATGTATATTAATCATATGAACATTTTTTCATCCTTTTAATAGATCCTTTATAACTAGAAATGAAACCTTACCCTTGTTTGACATTAGGCCTAGACCTTGCCAATAGGTCTGCCTGCTACTCTAGACTCAATTTGACCCTCAAATGGATTAATTTAAATATTTATGACTTAAAAAACTAAAATTTACCTCTTAAAACATGAATTATTCAAGTGTAAATCATGGAAAAATTAAAAAATGCACATGCCCCTCAGTTTAGCTTCTAGGCTCAAGGGTTTCCTTCATGCATGATTATAACCATTCTTGTGTAGGGGACTCTATTTTATTGAAAATATTATAGAAAGGTTATTTAGGTATTTTTATGTCTCTTTAATCTTATACAAACTTCATATGGTCCTTTATTTCCCTCTAGTCATCAATTTCATCATTTTTCTCAAAATTGCCATCTTCATGCAAGCTAAAACTACCCCTACTATGAGATAAAATAAAGAGGGTTTTCACTATTATTACTGGAAAATTTATGATTTTATGGTGTTTAATATGTACTCATTATTATTTTTACCAATTTTTATCTCATAAATCCTTCATTAGACCATCTAAATCTCCAAATTTGCAAGGTAGACTTTGGGAGAAAGTAGAGTTTGAGGGTGGGCAGGGTATAGGTTGGGTCTGGATATTTTAGGGGTTGATTTGAAATTTATTAGGACATTTAAGGATAATTAATACATGAAATTATGTATTTAAACCATCTCCTAGTATTTTATCCCCTCAAACACCTTCTTATGCTCTTAGAAACATAGAACTAGGCCTATGACTACCTAAAAAAGGGAATCCCTATTTATGCTTGGCTATAGGTTCTATTAGATTATTTTTAGGTTTTAAGATCACAAATCAAACCTATTTTTCTGTTATAAATCTCATAAATTTTTATCGTCCACAAATTTTCTAATCCAAGCTCACTCTTTTGCATTGATACATCCCTTACTTCTCAAGATTAGGCCATGCTCCTTAAGGACTGAGACAAGCCTATATGTCTAGGTCTAAACTTAGTTTGATGTTTTAAGGACCTTATTTTAATTTTTCCTAGGTCATTATAAAATATTCATGCTTTGTATCCCTATAATATTTCAAACCATATCATTTCATGCTTAAGCCTTTAACTAGTATACCCCTCTGCCTGTTTGGACTGAGACAGGCCTAGTTTACCTCTATTTAGTGCATTTTGGCAAGCATTAGGTTTTATAAATGTTGTATTAGGTTTTAAATGAGTTATTTGAGGTCATATTTCCTTCATTTTTCTTGCATCTATTTTTAAGGCTCCAACCAAAGTTTAAACTCCAAACTTCTACCTCACTATCCATATGCCCTTAAGACTATGTTTTATGGATTCTAGGGCCTATAGGTTAATTTAGGGTCACCTAGGTCATGTGATTGGCAATAATTATCTAAAATTTAGGCATAGTACCATAAAAACATCCACCTTCACCTAAAACTTTCAATTTTGATCATTATATGCCTAATTGAGGTGAACCTTTGCTAATCCTATTGTAGATGAGTGTTCCCATGCCTATACAGACAAGGGAGGACTATTTTGGGGTCAAAACATCAAACCTTACCTTTTATCAATCACCTTAACTTAGGATTTCTATTTAGACTATTTGAGATTGTTTGAACTTGATGTAATAGTTTACAACCTCCCATATGAGGTGCAAAATCAACTTTCCACTAACACCCCTATATAATTCACTATCAACACTCTGTGATTTTTTGAAAATTTTGAGGGTGTTCAAACTTCATATCCACTCCTCCTTTTGACCTCAAAATTGGCATAGGCAATGCATATAGATAGGGATATAAGGTGAACCAATAAATAACATTGAGAAATCATTATATCATGACATATGTTATCTCAAAAAATCCTTAGGGTCTCTATTTTAGTCCTTTAGGGACTGAGAACCCAATATAGTCTGATCAGTCTTTTGAAGTGAAACCTTGCCTTGGCATAGCATTCTTAGCTTCATGACCTGAAAGCCATGGATATTGGGTAATTTTAGATCTTCAAACATGAACTCCACCATGTATTTTACCGCATCTTTGTACAATCATCTTGGAGCTCAAGCATAAAGTGACTGTAAGCACACTTTGCAAACAGGGCAATGAACAAGGGAGTATAGGCAATTACCTTTAAAGAATCATAACTTGATTTGATATCTCATAATGGAATTGAATGAAATAACATTTCAAACATGGATCCAATCACATTAAAACATAACACGAAGCTCTCTTTCACATTGTAAAACTTAAGTTACCCATATATGTCTACCAACTTGGAAAATAAGCATAATTTTGAAATATCCTTCAAGGGAATTGAGAGTGAAGGCATTGGATGATGAAAAAAATTAGAGAGGGCCTTATTACCACTTAAAAACACTTCATCAAGCTCACATATCTCCATGGATCTCTCAAAAATAAGAAACATATACAAACTTATACCCCTCTTGGATGTCATTCCATAAAAATCTATTTAGAGTGTAAGTGATTGTTCATGAAGGAGAATCCACCAATATGAGGCTTCTTATTATGGTTTTAAAGTTAAATTAGATTAATATACACCTATATAAGTATTCCTCCTAACTCCACTTGTAGCTTCCATAGTGAGTGCTTGAACTTGCCCTTCCTTGGCTTGCCAATGGAAAAAGAATGAAATGAAGTTAGAAATTAAAATTTTTATGCAATATTCTCAATCAAAAAGTGGAAATGACCTATGGGGAGGTGAATAGTCACACCACTACATTTTTAGCTACAAGTGCACTTAATAAGTCTGTACAAGTGATACAAATGAGCCTATTTTCAAGGGAAAAATATAATTTCCTGCATAAACTAAATTGTAACTACCAAATGACATGATACTCACATAATTATAAATTATCTACATTCTCATCCACATTTATGACAAATATTTTAATTTTAAAGTCATTAAAAGTCATTTAATTAATCTAAAAATTTGGCCAAATGACCCTTTTAGCACATGAGACCTAGTAATTGATTAATTTATGACTTGTGAACACATTGAAACCTATCAAAGACAATTTTATGATATTTAAAAAAAAAATTTAACCTTTGAATAAGTTTGACCATGGTTTACCAATGTTGACTTTTGTTGACTAGGCTAGTACTAGTGTTGGAAATATTGTCATTGATGTCAAAGGTTTAGCATTATTGGTGATAAAGGCCCCATTGCATTTATTGTTGTTGGTAATAAATATATCTTTGGATAATATGAGTTAATATTTATTTAATATTAATGAATATATTTTTGGTTGCATATGAGACAAAAGAAGGGCCCATGGAGAAGTCGAAGAGCCACGGGATAAAGACAAAAGAAGGATGGGACACATTTTCCCATGAAGAGTCATCTTGGGGAATACCAAGAGTCACCAAGTGAAGACGAAAGAGTAAAGGCACAATTTCTCATGAAGGGACACTTTAAGGAATATGAAGAGTCACCAAAGATAAGGACAAAAGTTGGAAGGACATTTTTGGTCATGAAGGGTCACCACATGACTTTTCAAATGCTTGGATATGAAGGGTCACCAAGGGGGAAGGCCAAAGGTCATTTGGAAAGCTATAAATAAAGGCTTGAGTAGCCATTTGTAATATGGAAGTGAGGGGTTGATTTGATATTTTAATATCTAGCTTAGAAGAGCAATTGTGAGAGATGAATATGATTTATATTTGTTATATCTAGCTTAGAAGAGCAAAGGTGAGAGAGAGGAAGGAGATGTTGTATTGATCTATCATTTGTTGAGATAACAACATTGAGAGATAGGTGTGTGGTATACACAAAGGGGTTGGTGCTAATGTGGGTTGGTGCTCATGCGCGGCAAAGGGGTTGGAGCTCATGTGGGTTGGTGATCATGAATAGTAGCTGGGTTGGTGCTTGGCAAAGGGGTTTGAAGCTCCTGTGGGTTGGTGCTCATGAATTATAGCTGAGGTTTATACTGGGTAAAGGGGTATGGTGCTCCTATGGGTTTGTTCTCATGAATATCTTTGAGATTGATTCTCTATGGTTTTTCCCACATTGGGTTTCCACGTTATATCTAGTGTCTCTCTCTATCTTGTGTGATGTTTATTGTTTAAGTTTTATTACATATCTTGAATGATTGATAAAGTGGAATTTGGTTAAAGGAAAGATTTATAAGATTTATAATATACTGATTCACCCCCCTCTTAGTATTATGTGCTTAACAATTGGTATCAGAGCAGGTTCCTTCAGAAAGGGTTTAACAGCTTGAAGGTAGATCAAGGAAAAGCACAAGATGGACAAGCAACTAAAGAAGGAGAATCAAGAGTTGAAATCTATGGTTGAGGCTCTTAAGGAAAAGGTGTGTATCTTGGATTCTAAGTTGGCTATAGAAGTAAAATAAAATAAGATATTTATTCAGGATCTTAAGAGTCAGTTAGAAGTTGTAACTTCAGTTATAACATCAAAAATAGAAGAGTGTAATCAGTTGAAGGTTGAGTTAGATTCTTTAAAGGATAATCATGAGAAGTTTTTAATCAAGGTTGAGAAAGATCATGAAATATTAGTCCAAGGAAAGAAGGATGCAGGTTTTAAAGGCAAATCAAAGAAGCCAATCAGGCATCCCAATGCTTTCAAGTTTTCAAATTATTCTCATTGCCATTGTTTTGTTTGTTATCATGTTGGTCATAGGGAAAGAGACTGTATGAGGAGAAGCAATCAATCAAAGGGAGATCTTAGTCACATTCAAGAAAAAGGTATGAGAAATATTGTTCGATTTTGTTGTCATGAGGTTGAACATATTGCTAGATTATGCCAAAATAAAGTAAAGAGATATTCAAAGTATGTCAAAGGTTACAGAGCCCGTAAAAGATATGAGAAAAGACAAATTTAGGTTTGGAGACCTAAAATAGTAAAGGTTGAGGTTAAGAGTGAAAATGAATTACTTGCTATAGTAGATAAAGAATCAGATAAGAAGGATTGTAAAGAATCTCTTGTTATATTTGAGCATGAGCTTTGTCAAGATAAGATAGTTGCAAAAGTTGAGAAAAAGAAGAACATCATAAATGATAAGGTTAGTAAGTCAAAAAGGTTAGACATGCTTAAACGGATTCTAAAAGAAAAACACAAGAAGATCAAGGAAGAAACATAGGAGATGTGGGAATCTCCTGAGATTTATTTCTAGAACCCTTTTTTGTGGGGGTGTCTCTTCTAGGCTTCAAGGAGACACTTTTAAGAAAATTGAAGCATGGTGGACACTATTGGGTCTTGGATATTTTCATGACAAGAAGGTGAGTTGACAGATTAATTTGTATATCTTTTGAGGGAATATATTTTTGAAGAAAATTTTGCATCAATATTATGGTTTGAGGCTATTAGAATGAATCTTGTATATGTAGTGTTTCAAATGATTATGGTCATAAGAAATTAGAATGTTGAAAAAGAGCTAACAGTTTTAGAAAGAAGGAAAAGGATACTCATGCAGATTCAATCAAGAAAGATCAAAGTTTTAAAGCTCCATTCATCAGGAAGAAGGTTCAATCATGTTCATGGTAGAAGAAACAACTTGAAGATTCTATGTTGGTGTAAATAGCTTTGCATGTAAGAGATAAAGATCAGCCATGGTTCATTGATAGAAGATGTTCGAGGCATATGACATGAGATAAGAGTAAAGAAGATCAATGGTGGTACAATGAGATTCAAAGATAAAACCACTGCCAGGATAGCTAGAAAAGGTACTTTAATTTTGGATAATGGTAGAACCAAGACCAAGAATGTTTTATAAGCATAATCTTTTGAATGTAAGTTAAATATGTGATCAAGGATACACATTTAAGTTTCATGAAAAAGGTTGTGAGATTAGAAGAAAGTATTCAAATGAGTTGATTGTAGATTCTCAAAGGACAAGTAAAATCAGATATCTTCTCAAAGAACGGTGAGAGGAGTTGGGAGTAATTTCTATTACTTCCTACCATTGATGTTTAGCATCAAGTGACGGGGAGCTAAGTGTTAGCTCCAGGTAGGCCCTTTTCCATTGATGTCAAAGGGGGAGAATAATAGGTATAGGTACAAGTGCAAAAAATAGGTACAGGGAATAGGTATAGGTTGCTACAGTAAGGGGGAGTTACTGTATGTTTTTAGGTAATAGGATGTGCAAGTGACAAGATGTGGTAGTTTCAGGATTGAGGTTGCCATCAATGACAAAGGGGGAGATTGTTGGAAATATTGTCATTGATGTCAAAGGTTTAGCATTATTGGTGATAAAGGCCCCATTGCATTTAATATTGTTGGTAATAAATATATCTTTGCTAATATGAGTTAATATTTATTTAATATTAATGAATATATTTTTGGTTGCATATGAGACAAAAGAAGGGCCCATGGCGAAGTCAAAGAGCCACGGGATAAAGATAAAATAAGGATGGGATGAATTTTCCCATGAAGAGTCATCTTGGGGAATACCAAGAGTCACCAAGTGAAGACAAAAGAGTAAAGGCACAATTTCTCATGAAGGGACACTTTGAGGAATATGAAGAGTCACCAAAGATAAGGACAAAAGTGGATAGGATGTTTTTGGTCATAAAGGGTCACCACATGACTTTTCAAATGCTTGGATATGAAGGGTCATCCAAGATTGGCACCATTTTCCATGAGGATTGAAGGGTCACAAAGGGGGAAGGCCAAAGGTCATTTGGAAAGCTATAAATAAAGGCCTGAGTAGCCATTTGTAATATGGAAGTGAGAGGTTGATTTGATATTGTAATATCTAGCTTAGAAGAGCAATTGTGAGAGATGAATGTGATTTGTATTTGTTATATCTATTTTAGAAGAGCAAAGGTGAGAGAGAAGAAGGAGATGTTGTATTGATCTATCATTTGTTGAGGTAGCAACATTGAGAGATAGGTGTGTGGTATACACAAAGGGGTTGGTGCTCCTATGGGTTGGTGTTCACAAATAGTAGCTAGGTTGGTGCTCGGAAAAGGGGTTTGAAGCTCCTATGGGTTGGTGCTCATGAATTGTAGCTGAGGTTTGTACTCGGTAAAGGGGTATGGTGCTCCTGTGGGTTTGTTCTCATGAATATATTTGAGATTGATTCTTTGTGGTTTTTCCCATATTGGGTTTCCACGTTATATCTGGTGTCTCTCTCTATCTTGTGTGATGTTTATTTTTTAAGTTTTATTATATATCTTGAATGATTGATTAAGTGGAATTTGGTCAAAGGAAATATTTATAAGATATATAATATACTGATTCACCCCCCCTCTCAGTATATTTTGTGCTTAACAACTAGGAGAATGGGCTTTAACAGGGACTAGGGGAAGGATGAATGAGATAAGTAGGACAATAGGGGACCCCCTAAGACATATTAAACCTTATTAAAAATTTTAAAATATTAGGGGTTGAAACAAATTTGACTTGGGGTCAAATTTAGTCAACAATTTTTAAGTTATTCTATTAATTTTCTACTTTTATTCTATTATGGGTTTCTCCCCCATTTTCCTCCTAATTTTTGTTTTGTTTCCTTTTGTAAGTTCTTGTTAAATGTACATAAAATAAAATTAGCTATATATTACAAGGGGATTAAATCTCTCAAATAAAAATGATAATCACCATCTCTATGATGTTTTTTTCCATCTATTAGGGAATTGGTGTCGCTTCTCATTAGGTGAGTCATAAAACCAAGAAATACAAAAATGACCTAAATTTACACTAATAGTTTTTGGTTACTCCACTAGGGATTTAAAATGTGCATTTGATTCCTATAATTTAAATGGAATCTTCCTTTTGAAAAATAATATTGGTGACTCCATTGAAAATATTCCTAGAGATGATGGAATGCAACTGATGCTTATAATTTTCTATTCTTTCTATTGTTACCCATGGTCTGATTTTAGTTGTAGGATTGAAAAAGTTTCAAATAAAAAAAGAGTATGCATACATGAGAAACATCAAGTGTCAAAAGGAAGAAAATAAATAAAAAATAAAATAGATAGTTATTTTAAATGAGTTAGAATTAGGGGCTGATTGGGTTTCTGCAAATGATGATACAATAATTTTTTTTTTCTTCATATCAAACTTCAAATAAGATCCAATCCATGAAGTTGTGGATGATAATAATAGAGTTTAATTTTTGAAACACTTATATGGATTCATACAAGTAAAAGGAAAGAGGAGTGCTTAATTCAAATCTTAGCCCAAGTGAAAGAATACATTGCAAAGGAAAATTTGGCCATATTTTAAAAACATGAGATGAATCATGAAGGTAATGGGCTTCACATTGGTGAAGAGATGGTACATAATGATGTTGATCATGAACACACAAAAGGTTTTTAAAAATAAACAAGAAGCAACCCATAATAAATTTCTAGCCATTTTGAGTGCCAAGAGTTCTTTAGCCCCAAGCTGACATTTGGAGGCACCTATGGGAAATTAGGTTCATCCATTCATGGCTAAAGAGTCACAATATCAGCCAAGAGGTGAAGGTGATAGAGGTATATCTAATTTTATTTGTGTTTCAAGTTTAAAGTCAAATTAAACTTCTTGCATTCATGAGTAAAACATGAACAATTTTACATTTTGATTATACAAGGTCAAGTATTTGAACCCATATTTATCTTTCCTCCCATAACTCATGTCTATCCGAGGGACAAAATTAAAAACATTTTACTATCTTTAATCTTTTCTTTGTAAATGATGTTTTCACCATGCCAAATTTTGTCTCACAAAGGCTCATACTTTTTTCTAACTTGTAAATAGATTTATTTAGTCTTTTTGTGTTTTCCTTCCCTTTGTAAATAGTTTCCCTTTCCACACATTTTGGGTCATGTTTTTATCTTCCATTTTTCCAGTATGTGTGTTCAATAAGTGCAAACTTGTGCATTGTGGTGTTTCCCCTTCCCCATATTGGAGTTAATTGCATGATATGAGCCTTTGTTCTATTCTAGGTAAAAAATTTCTTCTAAAGGTATTCAAATAAATAAACTTGTGTTTTTAAACAAAAAGGAAATTTTTCCTTGTATATCTTCTCAAGCTTATAAAATTCCCAAAATTTTAACTCAGACAAATAGGTGGAGTTTTCAAGGTAATGATTTGACTTGACAACACGTGTTCATTTCCCATATAATTGGGATAGGCAAACTACCTTCCAATTAGCCATATTAGTATATGCATGCACACTACACACTATCTAATGGGTGGATAAGGCACTGGTCACCAAATAATCTAAAGTTATCATGTAATCCTTTAAAGAATGTGATGCCGTAGTCAGATCCACTATTGTACAAAATTTGAATTCATGTCATTTTTAAATTTTTGGTTCCCACTTGAAGAAACTAGAGGTTTGAAACTAGATAAGCTGGGCTTCATGGGTATATTAGGTCTTCTACATGTTTCAATTTGATAAAATTTCATTTTGGAGAAACTAGATAAATCAAACACTATTCATTCCTCACATGTATAATAAGTGCAATTATCCATTTCAACATAATTTTTGTATTCAGTCTCAATTTTGGTTCTCATTTGATGCATTGTATATATATATTGTCAAGGGAATCATATTTACTTTAGACATCAGAAGTTAAAAGTTGATATATTATTCACCACATATATCCATAACTTTAGAGCCATCAAGGACTTAGGGACCAATCAAGTTCAAAATCTCCATTTTGGCATATATTCCACATCTAGACTTTGTTTTGGTTCTCATTTGATGCATTAAATATATATTGTCAAGAGGATCATCTTAGCTTCAAAAATTAAAAGCCAAAAATTCATACATTTTTCACCATAAGGATCTGAAACTTGAGAGCCAATAGGGACTAAGGGGCCAATCAGGTTGAAAATATCTATTTTGGCATATCTTCCACATATAGACTCTATTTTGGTTCTTATTTAATGTATTAGATAGATATTATCAAGAGGATAATATTTGATTCAGACATCAGAGGCTAAACGTTGATACATTTTCACCACAAAGATCCATAACTTCAGAGCCAACAAGATTTGAGGTCCAATCAGGTGTAAAAGCTCCATTTTAACATGAATGTCACATCTAGTCTCTATTTTAGTTCTCATTTGATGCATTAGATAGATATTATAGAGATGATCATATTTTATTCAAACATTAAAGGCTCAATCTTTGTAAATTTAAAAAAAAACTGAACTAGAGATTCAAAACTTACAAGGCCATCTGGATGGTCCTCATGCTGCATCAAACATGTGCATGCACCAAGGCTATCTAGATGGTCCTCATGGTCACCCCAGAGGAACACACATGCCAATTCCATCTAGATAGTCCTCATGGTAGTACCAAAGGCATACAAGCACCAAGGCCATATAGATGGTCATCATGGACACACTAGAGGCACATACACACCAAGGCCATTCAAATGACCCTCATAGATGCATGGACATGTAAAGGGCACAAGGAAAAAAATCAACATATTGTTATGGCCATAAATTATGTCTAAAATCTATTTTGGCTCTTGTCTAATGTGTTGGAAAGGTATTGAAATGATCTATCTAATGATGTTAAACTTTTTAATCCTATGATTAATATTTTAATAGAAAAATAATAATGAATGTTGTTTTAACATTGCATCACGAGCACACTAGGCATGGATGATCTGTTTGGTGATATATTCCACATCTGAAATCTATTTTGGATCTCATCTAAAGCATTATAAATGTTTTTAAATAAGAAATATAATGACATAAAACACTATATATTCAAATATCATTTAGTGTGCTCAATTCTTAGTTTTTCACTGAATTCTCCATTGCAAGACCCAATTTATTATGTTAGGGTGTGGAACATACTATTTATAGACTCTTTCACCCAATGGATAAGGCTTGGTGGGTCCATGTTGTGATTTATTTGAGTCACTATTGAAAAATATGTGTAGAATAGAATAGGACAAAATTAAGAATACAAAAGGTCAAAAGTTAGAATACCAAAGGTCACATAAAATTTGAAGGGTCAACCCATTCCCTCCTATAATTATAAATAAGATAAATGTCTATTATAAAATGTATTTTTTATGTCCATAATTTGTGGATATTGAAGAGGAAGAATAAGGAAACTTTGTTCTCATTATTTTGTCCATAAACCAAGGAAATATTTATTATGGGTATGTATTTTTATTATGCTAATGCATTACTCATTATTCTAAGAACCAATTACATTTGATATCCTAAAGTAACTTACTCTCTTTAAGTTTTCACATTGTGTAATTGAATGAAATCTATGTTTGCTCATTCATTTGTGACCCTTCATCTTCCACCATTTCTTTCATTTATTTTTAAGTTATTGTAGCGGTTCTCTATTTTTATTCCACTGTGGGGTTCTCCCCCATTCTCCTCCTATTTTATATTTTTTTTCCTTTTGTAATTTTTGGTTACAAGTACACAAAAATTCAAAACACCTATATCTTTTGTTTCCTTTTGTACTCTAAACGCAGAGGAGAATCACTATCTCTATGATGATTTCTCTAATTGTTGGTGAATTGGTGTCTCTTCTCATTGATGGAGTCATAAAACCAAGAAATACAAAAGTGACCTAAATTTACACCAACATGGTTGAAGTTGTGATTAACCTCAATATCCCATGTGTTGAGTGTTGTCTACACACTAATACTCTGAAGAGGGATCAAACTCCATGTATTTCTCCCATGCTACACTAGTGTGTGTGGAAGACTGGTGTAAAATGCTAAATGTTTGTGCAATATTGGTGTAATTAAGTGCTTCAACTATGATTTTAAACCTTTAAAGTGTATTTAGACTTTAGCTTAGGGCCACTATTATTGTATGTATTCATAATTAGGAGAAATAGAGATTTTTTTTCATTATGAAATTAAAATTCTACTAATTTTCAGTAGGGAAGCCTTTTGTGTGCAAAAATTAATCAAAAAGTGGATTTAGAGTGATAATTTTGAAAGTATTTTAGATAGGGATCTACAGTCATATAAAATGCAAAAATTGGTAACTTGAGCATGGCTAAAGACACCCAACCTTAGGTCCCTCTTGCTTACTCTCTAAACCCTCTCAGTCTTTTTTTCACTAATTCTCGATCATTCATGGCATTCCAAACTTGACCCTAGCTGAGCTAAGACCATATCTTCATGACCAATCCATCCCCCTAGGTCTCATTTTCCAAGGACAATAGTGCCAAAGTTGGATAGTACTACTAGACCCTAGGGTGTCCCCTTTTTAGTGCCCCTGTCTAATCACATTTTGAGTCCAAGTTACCATTTTCCCCCTATTCCTCTTGTCCATTATGTTATCCTAGTTTGGTTTCATCTAAACCATGACCAATAGATCCCTATAAAATCCTATTCAAAGATCATCTAGAAAGTGTTGGTAAATATCATTCAAACAAGCAAGAATACAAGTAAGACCACTCAAGAAATATTTCCTATTCTCTGCACATAACCAACCTATACACTTTCAAACTAAATCAAGTCTTCAGACTATTCCCTAGCCATATTAAGCATACCCAATTTTAGCATTTTTTGCATTTCATAAAACACTCTTAAAGGGAGAACTACATATGGCTTGATCCCTCCTCAGAGTATTGGTATGTAGGCAACATACCCACACATAGGGTGTAAAGCACGTCCAATGCATCTTACACAGACTAACCCCTTTTCCCTAATTATCAAAGTTTATTCAATTGCATAGAAAATACAATTACACAAATAATTAGTTCTAAAAGAACATTTGTCAATAACAATGACCTAAAATTTGGTACATAGGCTCAGACTGAGCAGGCAAACAAAACCCAAAAAACTCAAATCTTGAGAATAATATTACCAATACAAGACTACAATGCTGAAGATTAGGGTATCCAATTATAACACTCCTATCCAATCAATAAATTAAGTTTAGGAACTTGTTTGTGATGGTGTCCCAGTCTTGCATGCAAAATTCTAGACCCTATCTTAGTCATAATAGTCCAAAATAAGCTAAGTTTGATTTTCTCTCTCACTGCTATTTTTAGAAAAGGTTTAATTGTAATTCAATTTCAAAAATCAATAGTTTTAATTAGGAATATTATTTACTGATTTATCCTACTCAGACTTGTTTATTAAATAGGAATAAAAATCCATTATTCCTAAAAATAACAAATCATTTGGTGAACTTGACTTACTTCAAATTTCGCATAAAACCCCTAGAAACACTAGGGTAAATTCCTAGCTGATTTTTCTCATAAATTTCTAAATTTTTTCTTGAATATTAAAATCATAAATTCCTCTCAAATTTTAAAATTTTGTAGTTAATTTTAAAATAAATTTATTTCAAACCCTAGTTACATACACTAGGTCCCAGTAATTTTCCAGCATTAATCCAATAATTCCCTAATTTTTTGCTTGCACATATAAATAAAAAATTTATCTCAAATTTTAAAATTTTGTAGTAAATGTTAAAATAAATTTATTTCAAACCCTAGTTACATCAACTAGCTCCCAGTATTTTTTTTTAATTTTTCAATCATTTTTTGAATTGCTTATTAAAATAAAAAAATCACTTCAAATTTCAAAAATTCATAGTAATTTTCAAATATTTTATTTTCTCAAAACCTTAGTTGCATCTACTAGGTTCCATTAAATTAAACACTTCCCCATAAATTTTTGAATTTTTTTCTTGAATACTTAACTTAGTAATTTAATTTTAGTTTCACTAATTCATAGTGTTTTGCAAAAATAATTTTGAAAAATCCTTAGTTGTATGTATTAGCTCCTATTTGCTTCTTGAAGTATCAACTTAAACTTATAATCAAATTGCCAAAATGATACTCATTTATTTACAAACTTTTCTTACATTTTTGGAAAATAATAAGGAAACCATAATGGGCCCTATCATGTACATGAATGATGAAGTCTATCATATGTTAGTACAAATCTTCATTCTTTGCATTTCATGCTTATTTTTCATTATATGGGATGATGTTAAACAAGTTATTCTTAAACGTGTTAATACATATTTTACATCACCTCCATTGGAGCATCTACCCCATGCCGAGTAATGTTATATGGCCCATTTTTATCTTCCCCAGGTCACTACCCATCACTAAAGAGCCTAGTTGACACCCTTTATCCCTCCACCACCTCAACCCATCAATTATATTTGCTCTCCTCCCATAAATATTACTCCTCCTATATGAATAGAAGATAATACAATTAGAGCTATTAAGTAACATGCTACTATGCCTCCTTCACCTAGCAAGGAACCCCATTACCCTTTTATTCATACCTATCCCAGGCATAACCCACCCACATAGACAAATTTGTACAAGGCATATGACATTGTTGATCAGATGAGAAACACTCCAACTAAGATTTTCATGTTGAAACTACTTTAGAAAGATAATGTATTCAAGGACATTATTTATCAGGCACTCACTCAGAATTCTAGGCCTATTGATTTAGAACCTTCTTATTTTACATTAGTGGTCAACACTTTAAAAACTATAGAAGATGTAATTTATTTTGACAGTGAGGACATGCCTTCTCAGATAGTTTTTGATCAAAATTTGCCACTATTCATACAAGTTCAAATCAAAACCAATGTAGTCAAGAGAGTTCTTGATGATAGTGGTTCTGCACTAAATATATGTAATATCACATTCTTATAGGCCATGGGTGTAGATTTGGCATCCATGTAAAAATCATATAAGAACATTTGAGGGTTTGATTATATACCCTGACAGATATTGGGCACTATTACTTTAGATATCATGGTGGGACCAAAAACCCTCTTTACATAGTTTTAGGTCATGTTAGGTCCTCTCCATTATAATCTTTTACTCAAACAACCCTAGATACATACTATGGGGGCAATTCCTTCTACTCTCTATCGATGTATTAAATTTTTCTATGAGGGATATCTATTCACATGTCCAATAGACAACTAGCCATTATATATTGTCAAATTATAGAGTCATATTTGACTATTTCACTAGATGGGACACCATATCTCATAGTACAACCACCACCTTATAGCATTTCTCTTGATCAAACACATACATATGAGGTTAGAAAGACTAGCACTTCTTACACTCTTCCACTTATAGTCACACTTTCAACTCTAGATATTTTGCCAGTCATAGTAGCTTCAACCATCCTAGCTACTCCATCAATCATAGTTATGACACCTATTAGACATCCACCATCATAAAAAATAGTACCAATAGTTTTAGTTGATCTCTTAATTACTCCACTAGTTACAGATACATTTGCAGTAGTATTGTCTTTTACTACTACAAATGATGAGACTCTTATATCATAGTTACCCCTTGTGGTAAATTTTGAGTTACCATATGTACATGATGTTGATACAAATTCACAGGCTTCTTCAGATGATGATACAACACCCACACTCACATATGACTATTTATGTGGATTAAGATTTACATCGGTCAGCCCAAGAGAGTACCAAGATGACTCTAAAGCTCTCATTACACAACCTACATTAATTTTGACATCTCACACTACACTCTCAGGATATACTCCACATTCATGACCATAAACATATCACTTGGCATATATAGTTCACATAGTTACCTCTAAGGATATAGAGCTAGTTATTCAGATTCAGGTAAGCAACACACAACATCAACCACAATCTATGTTATAGATAGTACTTGATCATGGATTGATCACATTACCTATAGTACAAAATAGATCTATTAGTAGATTCTCATAATAGGATGGTCAACCATTTTATACTTTTCACAAGATTATAGGCCAAGATATAATTCATGTACAAATTTACATCATAGATTGGATAAACTAAAAGATCAAGGTATTATTTATATTATAACACCACCAACATCACCAGCTCAACCACTTCTATTTAAGTCATCTACTAGTAGGGATAAACATCTCATAATAGAGTTAACATCTCCACCACTAGAGCAACCTTCAGTTCACCTTTGACATGATAACACCATGAACACAACATCTGCAACATATAATGATACTTATGAAGATGATCTCAAGGCATTTAATGATGGCCATGACCCTTTCCTCCATTTACATCCCTAATGAGCTCCATCCTTGGATCCCTTCCCCACTCTAACCTAGTCTTTTATATCTTAATGTACATATTACTTTATTTATATGTTTATACATAATCTCTTTTCAGCCTTGATTGTACATAGTTTTTTTTCTTGATTGTACATAGGTCAAATTTTCCAAAAATACAAAAATAGTAAAACATTTCAAAACACCAAAAACATTAAAAACTGTCAAAACACCAAAAACATTTTAATTATATATACCCTCTATATTTTAAATTTCTAATATTATCCTAAGACTTACATTTGCTATTTCATGCTATTTCATGTTGATTTATCTACATTACCATGCATCACTTGATCTTCTTTGAGTGTGCATAGTGATATCCAGCTACTTGATTGCTTCACTCTACCCATTGAGGGGGCATTCTACATCTACATTTGAGACATACTTCAATATACATACCCACTGGGGGAATTTTCCACATGAATACACCATCAAGGTTATGTCATTCCTACACTACACACTCCAAGTTATCATGCTGATGTACATTACTTACTAGATTACATAGATTATTATATCAACATTTCACTAGTATCTATCACTTGTGTATCTCTTAGCATATAACTAATCTTTTACTAAACATGTCTTGCATACTTTTACTCTTGCTTTGATTATTTAGATGTGATTCTATCTTTCCAGTTATTACATGTTTTCTCTTCTTGCTTAGCATAGCTTGTTGGATTAGATTTTCAGTTCCTACTTGTCTCTTATATGTGCCTTAGGACATTTGATAATGTCCTTTGCCTTTAATCCTCTACATGATTATGGATTCCACACCAACTTGCTTATTTAACTTGTATGTGTGTGTAATTTGAACATGCCTTGTATGCTTTATTTCCAAATTTGAGTGACATGTGCCCATGTCACTTGTTTGCATGGCCCCTTGGCCACCATTGTATGCTTATTGCTTCTTGGTTTGTGTGCTTATTGCTTGAGTGATTCTCAATCATTGTAATGCCATGATCCATATCATGTATTTTATTATTCTCTTAGATGCCATGATGAATATCATGCTCCATCCCTCCAACTAACAACTAACAAAATAACAACTAACGTTTATAGTTTTAATTTAATTCTATTACATTACACATGCTATTACATTATTATATCTATCTAGACATACCCATGTTGATCTAACAGTCTCTCAATTCAAACCATGCTATATCTTGAGGTATCTTGTTGATTATCATTGATATATCATGTATATTTCTAGTATAACACATTTATAGGGATTTTTATTTTGAGGGTAGTCATTGTAGGGTACCTTTTTATACCCTCAGAAGAGAGGGAAATAAATAGGGGTTTTGTTAGAGAATTAGAGCTCCTACCAGTAAAAAATCTAGTTTCAAAATAACTAGAACAACCAGTCATCAAACCACTCAGAATATATGAGGTAGATAATCAAGATTTCAAAATAGTGATCAATTTTAGCCTAGGGCAACAATGATGATGCTGGACTATAGTGCTAGACACCAAGGTGTCCTTTTTTAGTGCTCCTATCTAGACAACAAAAAAAGTAGGTTTTCTAGTAGGAAAAAAATTAGGTTTAGCTATAGTTTTACACAATTAGACTAGTTTAGATCAACAGTTTTCAATATAATTTTCTTAGAGAATCAAAACATAGGGGGCATCATGCATGGCATGATTGGTCCTAACTTCTATTTTTAGATATGAAAGTTGGTACAACTTCTAGACTAGAATCCATGTTTTAGACACCAGTGATTGGGGGAAAATTACACAACACTTTTACTTCTTTTCTTTCAATTTTTAGCATTACCCAAGAATTCTTAGTAGTTGTATGCCTTATTTCATTTGTAGGTGATTGGCATCATTTCAAAGTGGATTTCATACAAGCCTAACCTCTACATTCTTTAGTACCCAAGTTCTCGAGTGGCTTCCACATAAGCCAAATTTTTAATTTTGGAGTGGCTTTCATACAAGCCTAATTTTTATGTTTTTTGAGTTGGCCAACATTGACCTAGTTTCTAGTACACATATGGCTATACATGCCACATTATAAAATTTCTAGAGCATTCATGGGCTTCAAAATCCATCTCATACAATATGCACATTTATATATACAGATATTAGTTCTTATCTTCACTTCACAAAGCAATGATGGATCCAAAGAGACAACCTTTGTATTATTGAGACACCTATTCAGAGGGATTAGACACCTAGTCCAAACATTGATTATCACACATAGGATCATCTAGTTTCACTTAGTAGGTGATGATGGATCCAAAGGGATAGCCTTTGCATTCTTGAGCCACTTTCTAGGGAATTGAAAATTTAATTCCATTCATGATATACATTTTGGTATAACATCATCTGGCACATCAAAAATTACTTAGCATTACCCAATATCACAATATATTTTATATTGGTTCACATACTTGGTGATTTGTATTCATTCTTTTCTCTTCCTTTCTCTATCTTACCTAGATTTATACATTCTTATTTTATATCACATATAATAAGAATTGATCTACTCTTTGTTTATTTTTACATATTCACACTTGCATGACATGATCTTTATGCACCACCCAACATTACTCAACATCATACAAGATTCATGGGATTCACCTTTACAGGTAAGTTCATGTACACTTTCTATTTTTCTTTATCCTAGTATTTCACTTTGCTACATCACTAGAATAAAGGGGAGGAAATGTAGTTATATAAAATGCAAAAAATGTTAACTTGAGCATCGATAAAGACACCTAACCCTTAGGTCCCTCTTACTCTCTAGACCCTCTCAAGCTTGTTTTCACTGATTTCTAGTCATCCATGGACTTTAAAACTTGAACCCAACTAAGCTAAGACCCTTTCTTTATGATCAATCCATCCCCCTAGGTCTCATTTACCTAGGATAATAGTGCCAAAGTTGGATAGTAATGCTGGAACCTAAGGTGTCCCCTTTTCAGTGCTCTTATCCAATCACAATTTGAGCCCAGGTTATTATTTTTCCTCAATTTATCTTGTGTATTATGTTAGGTTATTCTGGTTTCATCTAACTCATGACCAATAGATCCCTATAAAATCCCATTCAAAGATCATTTGGAAAAGTTTGAAAAATATCATTCAAGCAAGCAAGAATACAATCAAGACCACTGAAGCAATCTTTCCTATTCTTTGCACATAACCAACCTATACACTTTCAAGCTAAATAAAGTCTTTAGATTAGTCCCTAACCATCTCAAGCATACCTAGTTTTATCATTTCTTGCATTTCATTCACTATTTCAATAAGCACTCTTAAAGGGAGAACTACATATGGCTTGATCCCTCCTCAGAGTATTGGTATGTAGGTAGTGTGCCCACATACAGGGTGTGAAACACGTCTAGTGTATCTTACACACACTAACCCCTTTTCCCTATTTGACCAAGTTCATTTAGTTAAATAAAAAATACAAGTACGTGAAGAATCAACTCTACAAAAATCTCTATTAATAGTGAAGACCTAAAATTTGGTACACAAGCTCACATTGATAGCTAACAAAACCTAGAAAGATCAAATATTGAGGACAATAGTGCTAGGGAAGGAATACAACATTAGAGCCCAGGGTGTTCAATTTTGGTGCTCCTATCTGTTGGGTGAATATTTTGTCACCAGTTAACTGATGGGAAAAATAGGTTGCTTCAACCACAACATGAGGAGATTGATTGATCAAATGTGTAGGTTTACCACATCAAAAGGGGACAAATCTCTCCTCTCATCAAGGGGAGGTTCCCTAAAACTATAGAATACTATATATATACTATAAATAAGTTGAAAATAACACTTAGGGGTAGGACAAAACCATCCATCTCTCTTTTCTTAGAGATTATGTTCATAGACATAGGAGAATCTTGGTGAAAACACTGAAGGCACTTCTCTTCTTTTAGAAGTGGTCTACAAGAAACAATAGGAATTCTCTTTTGGTAGTGACAAGTAACTGTAACAAGGTGCAATAACTAGCAAAATGAGGTGTACCACAAATTCTCCACCTCAACTACCAAAGAGTGAAATACGAAGGACAATGGGGGCAAAAAGTCATCCCAAGATCCTTTACACAAAAACAAACTAAAAACACACACACTAAAGACAATTGTGGTAGCACAAAGTCTCTCCATAGTTGGCTTTAGGACACCTTCCTGGTTACTTCCACTAGTTCTACTTATTTAATTAAATGGACAAGAATGCATTCAAAAAATAGACATAAGAACAATTTCCTAAATAACACAAGCTATTCTAGCCCAAAGTCTTAAAGGTCACCATTTTTCTCATTCAAATAAAGAAATATGATTAACAATATGATCTCAAAGTCTTAGTAATGCCTTTTAATTTGGGTAGAGTTTTTCTTATGATAAAAAAAGATTTATTTTGCATAAAGTAAGAGATTACAATATATAGCACTCCAAGAAAGACTTGGGTGCTTTGTTTCATGGAATGGCCCATGCTGCATTCAATGCCTTGAATGCATTTTTAGTTCTGTGAAGGGGCCATGATGGAATAGGGCATCAGCCTTAACTGTGGCATGTCAATTCATCTCAAATGTCTCCTTTCAAAGTATGGGCTACCTGGTCCTCTTTTTGTTATGTGTGAAACTGTCCATTTCACCTTTACTCGATGAAGAAAAATAGGCTGCATCCTTGAGTTGTTCACACTCTCTGATGTCCACCTGGTGGACTATCTCACCTACTAGAAATAACTCCTACACAAATATTTCTGGTCTCTCTTATAGCTTTCCCTCTTTCCTTAACGCATTTTGTCTCTTCCTTGTGATCTAAGCTCTTGGTTTATCTCTTCCCTTTCTGCTGGCTCTTTTAGTTTCTTCCTCAACTGGTCATTGAGTTTGTTCTTGAAGTTTCGTGCCACATTTGAAAATAAATAGGCATTCTGTTACCTTAAATTTGACTTTCATGGGGACGTCATTAGTCACTGGTTGCTTGAACCACATTGAACCTTGAAAGTTCATTGGTTCAATGGTTCAAAAATTTAGGCAGTCTTATCGGCTCCTTAGTTCAATCACTTCTTTGGTTCAATCACTTTTTTGGTTCAATCACTTCCTTGGTTCAATCACTTTCTTGGTTCAATTAGTTGAACCATCTCTTAGAGCTTGTCTTTGGAATCTTTTGCTTCCTTCCTTTGATCAAAGCTTCTTGGAACCTTTGAACCAATGAAATTTGAACCTTTTTGGTTCAAAGTTCAATGGTTCATTCTCTTTCTCAGAATCCTTTGGTCCTTTAAAGTTTCTAGATCCTTTTCCTTTCTATTGAACTCGTTGAACCTTTGAACTTTGAACATTCTAAGGTTCAAGGTTCAACGGTTCAACATTTCTTTCTTTGTTCTTCGAATCTTTTGTTCTTCTAAGTCTCTCAAACTTTATTTAACTCATTAAACCTTTAAACTTTGAACTCTTTTGGTTCAAGGTTCAACGGTTTCAATCTTTCTTCTTCGAAGTCTTCTTTTCGTTAAGTCCTTCAAAGCCATTGAACTTTCCAAAGTAGTTGAACTTTGAACTTGCCAAAGCACTTAACTCTTTATGTCTGCCGATGTCATTGAAACTTTGAACCTATTGAACCTTTAAACCTTTGGAGGTGGGGTTCAATGGTTCATTCTATTTGTTTGAAGCCTGCTGATGGACGTTTTGGTTGAACCTTGACATTGAACCAACCTTGAAATAGCCTAAGTGTTTGGAACTTATTCCTTTTTAAGATATTGCTTGTTGAAATTGTTGAACCCGTTGAACCTATGAGTCCCTTGATTGAAAAATCTTGAATAATTGAAGAACTTGAGTGCTCAGAACATTTTTTGAGAAGGGAAGAGAGAATTTTGGCATGCAGGACCAAAATAGTTCATATGTTGTCCCCAAAAACAAGTGATGGATTTTTTGAACAACACTATCCAATCAAGAATGAAGTTTAGTAACCTATTTGTGGTAGTGTCCTAGTGCTGCATTCAAAATTTTAGACCCTATCTTAGTCAGAACGGTCCAAAATAAGCTAAGTTTGTTTTTCTCTCTCACTACTATTTTTAAGAAAAGATTTAATTATAATTAAATTTCAAAAATTAGTGGTTTTAATTAGGAATATTATTTACTAATTTATCTTACTCAGACTTTTTTATTAAATAGGAATAAAAATCCATTATTCTTAAAAATAACAAATCAAGATCACTATAATTATGGGATGACACGTTACATGAATTTAAATTTGAATAATTAGATATTATTTGTTAAGAGGACAAGAGTAGTGAAACTTGACACTTTATTTTATGCCCTTAATCTATGGTGTGTCTAGAGACATGTGTGGCTGACTTATGGCTTACATACCTCTTATATTATCTTGTTGTATTTCTCTATGTTCTTAGTAAAGTTAGAATTTGGAATAACCATGGTTAAGTAGAGTATATATAGGAGATAATGGTTAGTATTTGAGTATCATCTTATGAATTTTGATCTTATTGTGTTATTTATGAGGTTCCCCCCTCAAAGTGGCTAAACTATAAATATCAAACATTCTACTCTTCTATCAATTATTGTTATAGATCTACATATTCTACTCTTATTTATACAATATAATATTCTATTTTACAAACATATGAGCAATTTCATTAGAAGTGGTATTGGAGATTTTATTTGGGTAAGTTTCTATGGTATTGTTTTTTGGATTTAGTGTTACCTGTCTCCTATGAGTAGAAGGATAAAAAATACATAAGTTGTAATCATGAAAGAATTTAATTTTTATGAATTGTTGTATTGTTTGGAATGATTTTTTGGGAAAAAAAGTATATATATATATATTAAGGAGTCACTATAATCATCTCAGTGAGATAATCATAAAAGTATATTATGATCATACACTTTTTGGGTCAAAACATTTACCTTTATGCACATTATAAGTCATTGGATTCATCTCAATGAGATGATCACAATGGTATAATCTACCAATTTAATTTTTTTGAAACTGAAACCCTCCATCCTAAGGTTTGTGCATGGTTAGTCCTAACACTCATAAATAAAAGAAAGGTAAAGAAACTCCAAAAAATACTCACAAGGATGACATGGATTTTGAAATTTCTGATCTATTTATTTTTAAGACTGTTCACCAAATTTAGTTAGATTTACAAAGCATGGTGTGAAAAGATGATCTCAATGCAGTCAAAAGGGGACATCCTTGGGGTATGAGGGAACCTAGATGTTTTAAAAGATAAATTGAAACTTATAAATATGAAAATGCCTAATCTTATAGCATAGTCTTTGTAAAATAATCCTCCACCACTTTATTTCAACTCTCCCATTCAAATAACCACAACTCTAATCCTGGTTTGAAGTAGTTGTTGTCAAAATTGGACTTACACAAGTTGGATGGCAAGGATCCACCCATTTGGATCAGTGAAATTAAAAATTTATTAGATCTACATTAGAAATTCAAGTGCACAAAAGGTGGTTGTGGCTTCTCTATATCTATAACTTAAATAGTTCATTTGGTATAGATGGTTGTGTGTTCAAAAGAAAAAAGGACCTTCAAGTTACCTAGTTTGTATTTATTGAGGAGATACATCTCCACTATTACAACAATGTATTAGAAAAATAATTTAGTTAGCTAGCCAAACTATGTTAAACATGGACTATTTAATACTATATTAATCAATTCCATAATATTTTCTTACATATGGATGATGTCACTGAGGTAAATTTGATTGACCTATTCTTTGGTGGCCTTAAAGATAACATCCAAATGAAGGTTCACATGTTTAGTCCAAGTTTGGTGTCTAAAGCAATACCAATGGTATGCATGGTAGAAAAAATATCTGGTTAAATGGATAGCTTTTGGTAATGTCCTTAAATACAATGTCTTGATCCCACCATTTCCTTAAATTATAAGATCGACCCTCAAAAAATTGAAGATAAGTGTGCAAAAGGGTTATGTTTTGGTTGTGATAGAAAATGGAGCAAAGGACATAGATGTGATAAAAAGATTTTTTTTACATTGAAGGCACCAATGATGATGAGGCCTCAGGTACAGGTATAAAATAACCTAAAGATGAATTTAAATATTATCAACCTACTATTTCTTATCATTCACTTTTAGGTATTAGTACTCCTCAAACTCTTAGGGTGGTGGGTTTCCTCAAGAAATATAAGGTGAATACAATGATTGATTTTGGGAGTATACACAACTTCATAAATAGTAAGTTGGTTACTCATTTAAACTATTTCATTTACCCAACTCTAGAATTTTAGGTCATGATTACAAATGATGGTACAATCAACTATTCTAGAAAATGCCATAATATTAAGCTTGCTATGGGAAACTACCTGTTAGATTCTCCAATATTTTTTATTCCCATGGATGGGGTTGAAATTATTTTAGGAGTGCAATGACTCACCAATTGAGGCATAAATGAGATGAATTTTTAAGAACTATGTAATGTACCTAGATAGGGGAATAACTAGTAGAAATATTAGCATGTAATAGTAATGCATTAGATAAATAATCCCACATGCATTAGACTAAGGAGATGGGTAGGTAGGAAAAAGTATAAATAAAAGGGTAGGTGATGTTATAGAGCATCCAAGAAGAATTTTAATTCAGCCTTACTCTATAAGAGGTAGGCCCCTTGAAGTGGCCCATGATACAAAGTTGTTCCTTCCATAAGAGGAATTGGTATTTGTAATCTAAATTTTGGTCAACATATGAGTTGATTTGGTTATTGAGAGTAATTGGTCTCTAACATTGGTATCAAATCAATTTCCTAGGCCACAATTTTTTTTTCCATTGCAAGAAAAAAATTGAGTTCATGAGGTCTGAAGTAATTTATAGTATTATGAGTTTACAGGATTGTTAATTTGTGTAATTTTGTATAGAGCATCAACACCAAATCAAAATATTGTAGATTATTGTTAATCTAGTATATTGAGGTTTTTGTACATAATATCCTAGTGTCTCTCAATGATATTATTATTTTCATATTCTATTTCATATAATGAATGAGGGGTTGTATTTCTACATTGATTGGAAGGTTATGTGTGTAGTTTGAATTCCCATATTTCTACATTGATTAGATCTATATTCATTGCAACATTCAGGTCATGATTTCTTTGAAAATTCAAGTTTGCAATAATTTTCTATTTATAATCTTGTTACATGAGAGATCTCCTATTATTTATTGGAGGATATTTTCTATAGTCTCAATGCCATAACAATTAGGCTATACACTATGTACCGGATCTACAAAACTTACCTTCGCTTCCTGATCAATAGCTCTCTCAAAATGAACACTCCTACACCCACTCAATCCCACTCAAAACCATGCATTTAATATATCTTCTCCTTTAAATAAATCATTAAATTTGAGTTCCTTGGTGTTTGTCTTAAATTCCAACTAGTTGGCTCAACTCCTTGCTTGTTATCATTAAGCTCCCCACACCTTATATGTCATGATTTTTCTATAAACTATACTAACACTCCTTTTTGAGTGGAAAACACTCTTGGATGAAATTTTTTGGTCCCTCACTTTGGATAATTCATTAAATTCCTTGTCCAAACCCATAACTTTCCTCCAACATCTTGCCATCATACTTGCAAGCTCATAACAAGCTCTCCTCTCCATAACACAACCTCTCTCCTATAAAATTGACTCCTCTACATCAAAAATCATCTAGAGTTCCACTCCTCCTCATCTCCTCACACTTGTAAATGCTACCCATGGTTTTAGCTGCCAAATCCACTTTCCTCCCATTGAAATCACCCTGCCATACCCACGCTATCATTTTACCTAAAACCCACCTCACCAGGATAGCTATGGTTTTGTCAAATAGATTCATGGTTTTTTCTTTGTGGGATTAAGATTTTAGGTTAATATTTAGGTTTTTAGTTTAGATTCAGTTCTTACTTCTTAGTGTTTAAGATTATAATTTACTTAATTTATTTTACCATCTTTATGTTTAAGTCTTTACATTTTTCTTTTTTTCTTTTATTTTTAGTCAAGTTTTTAATTCCAAAAAGTATCTTTTAAGTATAACCACTGAGAATGTTTTTGGAATTAATTGTTGTTAGGTTGTAATTTGGTAAATATGTCTTTTAGTATGTTCATGATGTGTGAAAATATTTATGATGTTTTTATAAATCTTATTTGGTTCATACAATTTTTATGAGTCTTCCCAAGGTGATACACGTGAAACTTAATTAGGGATACATTTATAGTAGTGTCGTAGGAATATCTTAGTCTTTTATGTCCTTTTATTTTTTGATATTGTTTTAAAAGCTAAGTCATTGCTCATAATATTTGTCATCTAATTGTTTTATCTTATGTTGTGTTAGTGTCAAAAAAATAAAAAATAAAGAGTCAAAAAACTAAAAAAATTGGTTGTACTGTAGATGCATTAATAGTCCCACATGTGTTACTATTACATGCTACTATTTCAAATAGTTATTCCCCTATCTAGGTACATTAAAAATTATTCATGCACTTTCATATAGAAGGTAAGACATTTAAAATTTATGGTTTATGGGATAAATATCCACAATAGTTTAGCTCTCACTAGATGATGAAGATGCTTAGAAAAGGTACTGAAGGATTTGTTGCATGATTATTTTCCATATAAGTTCAATCAACCAAGGAGTCCACCCATCTTGATTTACAACTGGTGCTAGATGACCACTTTTTTGTGCCATTTCAAAAGAACTTACACCAAGCAAAGCACCTGATCATGCCATCATACTACTTCTAGGTATTACAACACCCAACATCATATCCTATAGGTATCCCTATGCCCATAAGTGTGAAATTGAAAGTATGGTATAAGAGATGCTAGAGATGAGAATTATGAGACACAACCAAATCAAATATTCCTTCCCAGTGGTCATGGTACATAATAAGGATAACACTTGGAGGATGTGCCTATATGAAAGAGAAATCAATAAGTGCACCATCAAAGATAAGTTTCCTATTCTAGTAAATTATGATTTTCTAGATGAATTGCATGTCACTATTTATTTTACCAAATTAGATCTTTGCTCTAGGTATCAATATATTTTAATCCATAAAGGGGACATACCTATAATTTTTTTTTGAACTCATGAAGACCATTATGATTTTATGGCCATGCATTTTGGTTTCATAAATGCACCATCTACATCTTAGAGTCATATGAATACCGGTTTTAGATAGTTCTTGAGAAAGTTTGTGTTGGTATTTTTTAATGACATCATCATTTTAACAAAAATTAGGAAGACCATTTGAAACATGTACTTTTGGTTTTGGAACATCATATTTATGCCAAATCTTAAAAATGTGATTTTGGCATTAGAGAGGTGGATTAATTGGATCACATTGTTTCACATGAAGGTGTGAAAGTTGATTCTAAAAATATCCAAGCGATAATAGATTGGAAAGTGCCCATAACCCTCATTAACCTTCAAAAATTTATGGGGTTAATAGGTTATTATTAGAGGTTTGTCAAAAAATGTGGTACCATCATAACCCCACTCACATATTTTTTGAATAAAAAATCCTTCTAGTGGATTGAAATAGTTACCAAGACATTCAAATAACTAAATTTTTTTATGTGCACCACTCCAATTTTGGCTACCCTTGATTTTTATAAAACTTTTATTGTTGAATGTGTTGCATTAGGATACACCGTGAGGGATGTAATCATGAAATAAAGTATACCACTTAAATTTTAGAGTCATAAATTGAAGGTAAAAAGTAGGTTCAAGCTAATATTTGAGAAAGAGATGATGGCTATTCTGCATGTAATCAAGTAATGGATACCTTATTTGATGGGTTGAGACTTTTAGGTAAAGACTGATCATGATATCCTCAAATATTTTTTATAACAATGATTATCATCATAATAAAAACATAAATGGGTGACAAAAATGTTAGGATATGATTTTAAAATAGTATATAAGAAAGGAAAAGATAATTTGGTGGTAGATGCACTATCCAAGAAAGATGAATCAATTGAGGCATTGTTATGAGCAATGACCATTTGGCAGGCACATTGGCTAGAAGAAGCAAGATCATAGTGAGAGAATGATAGGGATACCCAATATTTGATTCAAAATATTCAACTTTATTCTATGGGGTATGAAAAATTTTCATGGAAGGGGAACACATTATGGTATAAAGATTGATTATACCTCTGTCAACATTTTATCCTTAAACATAAAATCCTTCAGGATTCTCATGCATCTCCAATAGGAGGTCATTCATGATTATTAAAAACATGTCATAGAATAAGTCAAGATTTATTTTTGAAAGGAATCAATGGGGATGTATAAAAATATGTGGCTAAATTCATGATATGTCAATAGAACAAATGTGAAACCATTAAGACCCTAGGTATTTTGTAGCTTTTATCCATCCCTAGCCAGAGGTGGGAGGAAGTTTCCATGGATTTAATTATTGTGTTATCATGGTCTAAGGGTAAAAATGTTATCATGGTGATTTTGGATCAACTTACCAAGTATGCTATTTTTTTTTCCTTATCACAACCATTTTTCTCTAATATAGTCACTTTTGCTTTTATTAATACACTTCATAAATTACATGGTACTCCAAAGATTATTGTAAGTGACTGAGATCCCATATTTACTATTAATTTTTAGAATAGATTATTTGATTTTTTGGGCACCCAATTGGATCATAGATTATCCTATCATCCTCAATCTAATATAAAAATAAAGGCAGTCAAAAATTGTCTAGAAGGGTAGCTTCATTATTTTGTTTTTGACAAACAAGATAAATGGGTTCATTGGCTGCCACTTGTAAAATGGTAGTATAACACTTGTTCCAAAATTTATCCATTTATGGATTTATATGGGCATCACCCCCATCTATACCTTAGCTTTGAAGGTGTATCCTAAGGTTTGAGATGTTAAGGAACATATTCACCATCAACATGAGGTACTCACTAGTTTGTGAGAGAGTTTAGTAGCAAGTAGGTCAACACCATAGTGAGTTACATTTTGACATAGGTGATTGGGTTTTTTGTGTTTATAGACATATATGTATATGTATCTAAAATAAGATAAAAATGATACTAATTTATCCCCTAAGTATTATGGCTATTATCATATCTTGTATAAAACTGGTAGTCCACTCACATACATCTTGTATTTAATGTCTCTTACCTAAAGAAGGTAATTGGAAACAAAGGTTATCCTTAGACTAAGTTACTTGAATTGGATGAATAAGACTAAGTAATTATAGAACCTAAAGAGATCCTTCACACACATACAAACAACTGTAGACTAGATAAATTAAGGAGTCTTTGATCAAATGGAAGAATCTACATTCTAAAGATGTAATGTGGGAGGATGAATCATTCTTGAAACAACATCCTAGTTTGATTCAAATTTGAGGATAATTTTATTTTGAAAGGGATGGACATGCTATGCACTTAATTTATGGAATGTCTAGGGATATGTTTAGCAAATTTTGGCTCACATACCTCTTATATTGTCTTATTGCATCTCTCTATGTTCTTAGTAAGGTCAACCCATGGAATAACCATGGATAAATAGAGTATATATAAGAGGTAGTGGTTAGTATTTGAGTAACATATTATGAATTATTATCTTATTGCATTATTGTGGAGGTTTCTCCCTTGAAGTGGCTTAGTTGTATTTATCAATCATTATGATCTTGTATCAATTATTGTTTTAGATATCAATATTCTAATCTTATTTATATGATATAATATTCTATTGTGTGAAAATCTAAGTTATTTCATTACACTTACATGGAGTACTATTGTCCAAATGGTGTGTTGTTTTCCTAATTATAAAAGTTGCTAATATAAGAGCATGAAACAATCTGTGGATAAGCCTAAACTATTTTACATGAGGAATAGGGACATTATGGGATCCTCAATTTGCCTCATCCATGTGGGAAATGAATAAAAGTGGTCAAAAAGCCATTGAATAAGGCATGGGATAAGTGTTGGAACACAACTATATACTAAGGGGGGTGAATTAGTAGATTGATTAAAATTAATCCTTTAATACTTTTAATGCAAATTAAAAATTATATGTAGAGATCACACACACATAAATAGACACAACACTTAGTGTACATGGAAAACCCAATATGGGAAAAAACCATGGTGAGAATAGTGACTAGAATATACTATTCTAATCTAGCCTCATAATAAAAACCTCATTAGTTACAATGTTTAAGGGCACCGACCCTAAGAAGACACCAATCCCCTAATTTAAGAGCACCTACTCTAAGGAAGCACCTAATCCCTAATTAAGCACCAAATTAGCTCTTCTAATGGCACCCACCTATCAGATCTATTATGGAGCTACAACTCTAGATTACAAAAAATATTTCAAAAATGAATCCATCTCTATGTTAGAGACCTATTTTGTAACTATTCATATTCTACTCTACATCTCTCTTCCTCTCTTTCTCTCTCCCTCTCAATTCAAATCTATGCTTATCTCATCAGGATATATATATATATATATATTTGCATTTGATATAGGTCTCACATATTTTTTGCATTCACACTTAGTTGTTAACACATCACGCTCCCCTTTTGGACTCAATTCATATTTATT
This sequence comes from Torreya grandis, assembly GCA_037957365.1. Classification (NCBI taxonomy): domain Eukaryota; kingdom Viridiplantae; phylum Streptophyta; class Pinopsida; order Cupressales; family Taxaceae; genus Torreya; species Torreya grandis. Next base: position 5,671,380 of record JARHVA010000106.1, on the reverse strand, counting down.
TAATGACAAGTTTCTTGCTTCTTGAATTCACACATCACCACCATAATTCTATATATTTTACTATATTTAGCATATATCATGCTCTAGTTTTGATACACATGCCATTTCATTCAATTTTGATCAATTATAACAATCTATATCATTCTCTACATCATAAAAAGCATCTTACCTAAGTGTTTTATCTCTTGACCATTGATATAAACAAATATTTAAATACTAACCATTGATATTAAGTTTCATGCTATAATCCAATGATCCTCATTCAATTATCCCAACTTTAAAATGTAACTATTAGATCAAAATTTGACAGGCTTATGTGCTCTATTAGATATTTGTGAGCTTCTAAAATTTAATGTTTTAACTTTAAAATGCAGCCATTGATATTTAATACAATCTCCTACGTGTCATTAGATATTCAAAAGTATAATGAAATTTACCTCTATTTATCATTAAACATTGATCACTCTATCTCAACTCACTACTTATTGATACTTTGGAACACATACACACCATCAATTTTTTCAAATTAGCTTGATATTTAACTCTCTAAACATCAAACACTTTGACCTCTTTGAATCCATGTGCTCTATTGATATTCATTACATGATCAGATGCTCACCATTAGATCCTTGTCTCAATATCTTGAGATTAGGACACTTGGCACTCTCATTTGCCTTCTGTACATTATCATCCCTCATGATTATGACACTTGGCACTAGCATGTTCACTCTTAGGTACCTTTGACATATTGACTTCACTATGTATCTTTAGATCTTCATTGTATGATTAAGCACTAACTATTGATAAAACTTAGATAAATCTTAAGTTGAGGACTTAGGAAATATTGAAATCTTTGATCACTACTACAATCCAGTAATTGCTAGGTCAAAGGGGTCGGTTACATAATGATAAGCAAGACTTAAGTTATGACTTAAGCAATTGGTTCACACCTATATCTAGTCAACATAAAAATACAAGTGCCTATGAACTCCATGACCAAAATCCATAAGGTTTTACTAAGAAACCTTAGTAATGGCTGAGAGAAAAGATAAACATTTTTGGGCCCATTTATCTTCATCTAAACCTAAAAACCATAATTATGAGAAGCACTTGAAAAAACCATAATAGGTCTTATATCAATTTTTCTACAAACATTTGAAAATGGTCTCTATAAAAGAATGCAAACTTTATATGACAATATTGTAACTTGTGCAATTATAAGACATATTATTCTCTCCATCAATATTTCTTGTGATTAATCCTTTGACATTAATGACATCCATGGTTCCAACTATCTCTATTTTGATATAAATGACAATTATATTGCCAAAAATATCCCCCTTTGTCATTGATGTCAAAATAAATGCTCTGATCTTGTAATACATGCTATGCTCCTTCTCTAGCATTGAATGTACTTGTATTGGCTTCTAATGAATGGGAGCTAAAGATGTTCATACCAAACTTTCTTCCCCTTAGACAATGGAACATTTTACAAAAATCAACTTGGACACTTTGCCAAAACGCAACTTTGAACATATGCTCTGGATAAACATAAAGCATTTGGCAAATTTTTATAGAGAGCATTTGCATTTTTTCTCCCCCTTTGACATCAATGGAAAAGGGACTCCGCTTTCTCACTGTTTGTCCAAAATTTTCTCCCCCTTTATTAGATAAAGGAGTTTGTCCAAGAATATGTAATCATCAAATCATTATAAATTTGTAAAAATATGCATACCTGAGTTGCCTTTTCTCTCTTCTTCTAGGGATAAAAAAGCTTCTATGATCCTCCCCCTAGACTCATACCCTATTAATATGATCTAGTGATGTGATGTAGGAGCCACCACTCCTAATTTATATCTCAAATACTCAAATTATTCCTTGGGATGAGGTTTGGTGAATATGTTTACAATTTTATCCTATGTTGGCACATATTCCATAATGTCCTCTTGATCTACAACATTTTCTCTTAATAAGTGATACTTGATTGATATGTGATTAGTTCTAGAGTGCATCACTAGATTATTTGATATATTAATAACACTTGAATTGTCATAAAGAATAGAGATAGGTGATTTGTATTCTACCTTGATGTCTTTATGTGTTTGCTTCATCCATAATATTTGAGTACAACATGCCAATACTACAACATACTCTACTTCTACTATAGAAAGAGTAACTAACTCTTGCTTTTTTCTCAACCATGAAACAAGTTTGTTTCCAAGGAAAAATGCACCACCACTAGTGCTTCTTCTATCATCCACACTTCCTACCCAATCAACATCTATATATATTGTCAAAGTGAAATATTCACCTTTTAAATACCATAAACCATAGTCAATTATACTCTTGATATATCTAAATATTATTTTCACTACATTAACATGTGATTATTTAGGAGTAACTTGAAATATTGAAACCATGCACACTGCTTGCATGATATCTGGTCTTGATGCAGTTAGGTATAAGAAGCTACCTATCATTGATCTATACAAAGCCTAATTTGCATCAAGGGACTCATATTTTTTTCTCAACTTACATCCAATTATCACGGGAGTACCTACTAGTTTTCTATCTTCCATTCCAAACTTCTTGAGAATTTCCTTAGCATACTTGGTTTCAGATATAAATATCCCTTCATTAGTTTATGCTATCTATAGACCAAGGAAGAAAGAAATTTATACAAGCATAGACAACTCAAAATCATTTTGAATTTGAGTAGTAAATTATTTTCACATTCTATTGTTTCTACCATAAAAAATGATGTCATCTACATATACAACAATAATTAACATATGCTCACCTTTTGATTTGAAGTATAGATTTCTATCTGCACATTCTTAATTGAATATTTATTGTTGTAGGTACTATTATGATATTGAATACCATGTTCTTAGTATCTATTTTAGATCACACAGATATTTCTTTAGTCTAAAAACATAATCTTCTTTTTCTAATAACTAAAAATGTTTAGGTTGTTCTATGTAGACTTCCTCTTCTAGGGTCCCATTCAAGAAAGCAAAATTAACATATATTTCATAGAATTTGAATTTATTATAAACAAAGAATGCTAGAAACATTATTATGGATTCCAATCTAGAAATTGAAGTAAATGTTTCCTCAAAATATATACCTTCAACTTGTGCATATCCTTTGCACACCAATCTGGCCTTATTTCTTATGACATTTCCATCCTCATTGAGTTTATTTCTAAAGACCCACTTTGTACTTATTACATTATTATTTGAAGGTATTGAAACTAATTCCTAAGTTTTTTTTAATTTTAAATTTGGCTTAGTTCTTCTTTTATGGCTTTTAGCCAATTCTCATCCTTGATAGCTTCATCATAGTTCTTAGGCTCAATTTTAGATATTAAAGCAAAAATTACTTGTTATTTGTTCATTGCAACTCTTCTCCTTGTCTAAACTTCTTAATTTTTATTACTAATGATCTAATCTATATGATGATCCTTTTGAACAAATCTTGTAGGTGGATTTTCATTTACTTCCTCAGGGTCTTCATTAGCTACTTCCTCTTCAAAATTTGATTCTTCTTTGTAGATGTCTCTACCAATTTTAACATGTTTCAAGACTTCTTCAACCTTGACATTGATACTCTCTACAATTTTCTATAGCATTTTGTTGTAACATATGTAGGCTTTTCTTTGGGTAGAATAACCAAGAAACATTCCTTCATCACATCTTGATTCAAATCTTCTCAAGTTATCTTCTTTTCTCTTAATGTAACATTTGCTACCAAACACTGTGAAATAATTAACAAAGGTATGTCTCCCATACCATAGTTCATAGGGGGTTTTATCACTATTTACCCTTAGTTGAACTCCATGCAAGATATATACTACTATTTTATTACTTTTTTCAAGTATCCATTAGGTAACTTAGCCTCTTTTAGTATTATTATGGCCATCTCCTTAACTATTTTGTTCTTTCTTTCAATAAATCCATTTTGTTGTGGAGTCTTTATTGTAGAGTAATGCCTTTTGATTCCATGATTCTCATAGTATTCTATGAACTCATTTGAGGTGAAGTCACCACCTCTATTAGATCTCAAGCATTTGATTTTTCATCTAATCTCATTCTCTACCATGGCCCTAAATATTTTAAATCTTTAAAATGCCTGAGACTTATCCTTCAAAAATGTTATCCATGTCATTCTTGAGTAATCATCTATTAACAACATGAAGTATCTTTATCATTTAGATCCTATTCTCTTAGTAGGACCACATAGATCAATATGAACTAATTCTAAAGGCTTTGTAGTTTCATACTCCTTTTTTGAAAATCTAACCCTTGTTTGATTACCTTGCTAACATTCCTTGCAAGTAGTGTTTTCAAGTTTGGTTATCTTAGGTATATGTTTCACACTTATTTGAGCTCACTTTTACTAGGTTCTCAAAGTTGACATGACCCATTCTTGTATGCCATAACCAACTCTCATCAATCTTTCCTATCAAGCAGCTATTACCATTCACTTCACTTAGATTATAAATATTTCTTTTAGTTATTTCCCATTCTACAAATAATCTTCTAGATCTCCTTATATTACAACCTTATGAATTAAATGTGACCTTGTATCCATTATCACACATTTGGTTGACACTTTGTAGATTATGTTTTAATCCTTCAACATAAAGGATATCATGTGTAGGTAGTTTTCCATCTATATTAAAGGTTCCTTTACCATGGATATTTACTATAGTATTGTCTCCCAAACTAATAGATCCTTCCTTACATTTACCCAGTTTGATGAACTTGATCTTATCACTAGTCATACATTTTGAGCAACCATTGTCTATTACCCATAAATTCTATTCCTTGACTTGGAGTGTAGTTTGAACAATCATAGATTGTGCAAATTTTTGATCTTTTACTTTCCACACATCCTTAGGTTTCTTGTTTGGATTATTTTTCTATTTTTCAGAGACTTGTAAACCTTTTGTCATACTTGGAGACATGCCTTTCTTTTCACTTTGTATTTTTTATCTTACAAAGTTTATTTTGCATTGTTTAGCTATGTGACCAAAATTATTACAATTATAGGATATTAAATTTATATCTAACAAGGGTGTAAATGAATTTTTGCTTACAAAGTTTCTTCTCCTTTTAGGTATAACTCTAAATTCACTAGCCCTATGACCAAATTGATTACAAGTATAACAATAAACATATAAAAATGAGGAATACTTGGTCATAGCATTTCTTTGTGTAGGATGAGGAAATCTTCTTAACTTTGGCTTCTTCAAGTCTTTCATCCTTATGTAATCATTTGCATCATCTATCTTTATCTTCTATATCTTCCTTGAGTTTATAGATATTGACTCATTGTTATTATTTTCTTCCAGATTCTTTTCTCCTTTAGCTTTATTCATATCAACAGTGCATGTGTTTGTCTTTGCATATCTAGAGGCATTCATGCAAACCTTTTCTTTATTTATTCTTGATTCTCCTTTTGCATTGAAGTTATCATATAAATTTGCAAATGTATTGGTTATGGGACTTTTCCCTTTTTCAAAACCAAGACCAAATTTCTCTTTGATGGATTTTGAGAGTTGATCAATTCATCAATAATTTTTGAACCTCTTTTCAGCTTCAGACCTTTGTTTATTTTTTCTTTAGTTTTTTCAAGTTATTTTTTCAAAGCCACTATTTTTTATTCTAATTTCATGCATTCATTAGATTTTGACTGTAGTTAAATTTGATTATATCTTCTATTATTTTAGCCTCTTAAACATGTGTCTTTAGGCTAACTATCATCTGATCAGATTTTTCAAAACTTTTGGATACTTTCTCAATATCCTTTTGTGCCTGCTTCTTCTATTTTGAGTTCTCTTTTCTCAAATTTTCAATTTCATATAGAGCACAAATGAGTTCACCCTTAGGATCCACTTCTCCTTCATATTATTCATCTGAGTCTTCAACTTCTTTTTCTTGATCCATAGAAGTTGATTCTAATGTCATGAATAGGAGCTCATTTTACTTAACCATAAATTCACAAACATGGTCATCATCTGAACTATTACTTTCATCTAATGAATCACTATCTTCTTTTGTGTTTAGGCCCTTATTATTTTTAAAGAAGTAATTCTTCTTAGAGTAGTGAGGTTTCATATTTTTACTATCCTCTTCTTGCTCAAAATTATCCTTTTTATTATAAGGGCATTTAGCAGCAAAATGTCCTACCTTACCACAATTAAAACATTTAAAGGGTAACTTACATTTGTATTTTCCAGACTATCTTCTTAATTTTCTTAAAAAATTGGCTTCTTCTTCATTAGTCTCCTCAGATTTGAATGTGGTGCTTCTAATTTTACTTGTTTGGATGCTTTAAATGTAGCTTCTCTCTTGAAAGTATCTACTTCTCCCCTTCTTATCTCATAGGCGGTGAATGTTCCATGTAACTCATCTACAATGAGCTTATCTAGATATCTTGCTTCCTCTATTTCAAATATTTTAGAATCATACCTAGATGGTAGAGATCTTAGGAACCTTTTTGATAATGACCAAATATTACATCTCTTCTCTAATGCCTCTATTTGCATTGACTATTTCATCTACTCTAAGGAGGTAGTCTGTAATTTTCTCTTCTTCATTCAATTTAAGACTTTCAAACTTGCCTCTGTATGTTTGTATCTTGTCCAATTCTACCTTATCATCACCTTCATAGATACTCTTCAATTTGTTCTAGACATCATGTGTATTTTGACAATGCATTAATTTAACAAACTCTAAGTTAGACAATCCAAAAAGGATAACATTATTTTCCTTGGCATTGCTCTCATACACTTTTTTGGCAGAATTTTTGATAGGAGTTGTAGCAAGAATTGTATATCTATTTACAAAAAACATCCATGCATGAAAACATAATGAAGATAAATATGATTCCATTCTAATGCTCTAAAATTCATAGTTTGATCCATAAAAGAGAGGTGCATTGTTTGAGGAAGAGCCTTCTTGATTGACCATTTGTGTTCATTGTCCAAGATCTACTTGAGTTGATTAAGATTATTTTAAGGAACCAGTTCTCTGATACCAAATGTTGGAACATAACTATCTACTGCAAGGGGGTGAATTAGTAGATTGATCAAAATTCATCCTTTAATACTTTTAATGAAAATTAAAAAGTATATGTAGAGTTCACCCACACACAAATAGATACAACACTTAGTGTACATGGAAAAACTAGTATGGGAAAAAACCATGATGAGAATAGCTACTAGAATATCCTATTCTAATCTAGCCTCATAAAAAAAATTCACTGGTTATAATGTTTAAGGGCATATACCTTAAGGAGACACCAATCCCCTAATTTAAGAACACCTACTCTAAGGAAGCACCTACTCCCTAACTGAGCACTAACTCAGTTCTTCTGATGGCACCCACCTATCAGCTCTATTATGTTGCTACAACTCTGAATTATAAAAATTGATTCAAAAATAAATCCAGTTCTATGTTATAGACCTATTCTTTAACTATTCATATTATACTCTGTATCTCTATTCCTCTCTTTCTCTCTCCCTCTCAATTCAACTCTATGTTTCTCTCATCATGTATATCCTAGATCACACACACACACACACACACACACACACACACACACACACACACACACACACACACACACACACACACACACACACACACACACACACATTTGATCTAGGTCTCACATCTTCTCTATGTTCACACTTAGTCATTAACACATCACGCTCCTTTTTTAGACTCAGTTCTTATTTATTTAAAGATAAGTTTCTCACTTCTTGAATTCACACACCATCACCATAATTCTCTATATTTTACTATATTTATCATATTTAAATCTCTATTTTTAATACACATGCCATTTCATTCAATTTTGATTGATTACAATAATCTATATCATTCTCTTTGTCATAAAATGCATCTTACCTGAGTGTTCTATCACTTGATTATTGAGATGAACAAATATTTAAATACTAATAATTGATCTTAAGTTTCACACCATAATCTAATGGCCCTCATTTAATTGTCCCAAGTTTAAAATGCTACCATTAGATCAAACTCTAATAGGCTCACATGCTTTGTTAGATCTTTGCGAGCTTCCAAACTTTAACATTTCAACTTTAAAATGCATCCATTGATATTTGATCTGAGCCCTACATGTCATTAGATATTTGAAAGTAGCATGGAATTTACCTCTATTTATCATTAAACATTGAGCACTTGATCTCATCTCACTGATTCTTGATACTTTGGAACACATACTCATCATCAATCTCCTCAAAGTAGCTTGATCTTTAAATCACTAAACATCAAACACTTTGAACTATTTTAATTCATGTGCTCCATTGATCTTCATTACGTGATCACATGCTCACTTTTAGATCTTTGTATTAGTCCCTTGAGATTGGGATACTTGGTAATCTCACATGCCTTCTAAGCACTTTACTGTTAGTCCTTGTGCTTGTGAGACTTGGTACTCTTGCATGCATTTTTCACATTATTAGCCCCCATAATTATGACACTTAGCACAAACATATTCACTCTCAGGTACCTTTGACATATTGAATTCACTACACCTCATTGGATATTCATCATATGATTAAGCACTAACCATTGATCAAACTCAAAAAATATTAAGTTGAGGACTTAGGAAATATTGAAGTCTTTAATCACTATTCCAAGCCAGTAATTGCTAAGTTGAAGGGGCCAATTACATAATGATAAGGAAGGAATAAGTTATGACTTAAGTGACTGGTTCCCACCTATATCTAGTCAAAATAAAAATAGAAGTGCCTATGAATGCCATGACCAAAAACCATAGGGTTTTATTGAGAAACCATAGTAATACTCAAGAGCAAAGATAAATCATTTCAAGGCTCATTTCTATTCATCTAAACCTGTAGACCATACATATGAGAAGCACTTGAAAACATCATAACAAGTCATCTATTGATTTATCTACAAACATTTAAAAATGGTCTCTGTAAAAACATGACAACTTTATATGACAAATTTATCTTATTTGGGTGGTTTTGCCTCTACCATAGTATGTTGGGACTAGCTCTTGCTAGCTACTCTCCTCTCCTCTCTTACCACTACTATTGCCATCATCTCCCACCACATTGGACATAATGAGGTCTTAAAACTAGGATGCTGGATAGTATGCCTTGTCCCCATTCTCCTCACAACTCCTTTGAATGTATTGTTGATGGCATAAAATTGTGCTAGGTCTTAGCCAATCAACAATGGGAAGTTTCAAGCTATGGGATAATGCGGCTTGAAATAACCTCCAAGTTTTAAAGAAGCTGGTCTCTTCTATTTTATGGGGTGTTGGGAAAAGGGATAAGAGACTAAACAGAAACACAAAATGCAAGAATTGAAACCTAACTATGGCAATGCACCTGAGTGTGATCATAATCCTAACTTGAGCACAATGAGACTATTATATGATTCTATTACATTTAAGAGTAGACAAGTGCATGATCAATGTAAAAGATTGGGATAACAGAAATAGAGGCTTAAAATTGGGGAGTCTCGTGTTGAGATACAAGAATTTTCAACAAGGGCATAGTGTTCAATATTCTTAACAAAATCCTTTACTCACATAAAAGGTGCAAAAGTCACACACATTTATGTAGAACTTCAGATTCCAAAAAATGAGACAAAAGCAAATAACATTTCCAATCACAACACTAGAAAATCTATGGCATAGACTATTGTATAAATGACATAGATAACACCAACCAAGGCATGGAGCTTCAATTTCCTTAATTCATTTAGCCACATAAGGGGCACAGAAATAGCATGATTATATCAACCTTACAACTTTAGGATATTAAGACAAGAGCAAATGATATTACTGATCAAAATTATAGAAAATCTAAGACTATAGAATTCCCTCCCCTTTTTATTTTATAATGTTGCTTATATAGCCTTGGATGTCTCCTTTGATCATCCCCTTTCTCATGTAATTTCCTCCATCTTCTACGCACAGGGGACAAATGGATGGTGCATTCAATGCCTTAGATGCATTCTAGTCTGATCAAGGACTGCCTTGACTGTGGTATGAAAATCCATGTCTAGTACCTCTCTTTGCACTTGAAATTCTTCGTTCCATCCCTGCTTGGCTGCTCAACTATCTACTCTGCCTCCACTGTTAGGGGATAATCAGAAGGCGTCTTTAATGTTTTCAAACCCCAAAAATCTACCCAATGCACTATTCTATCTACCAAGAATAACTTTTGCCAAATTTCCCTCTATTTTTCTGTAGCAGATAGATGAACACGAGGACACTTCCTTGATTTATGAAATTTCTCTTCTATTGATATAGGAGGCACTGGAGGGTGACACTTGGCCACTTGTGCTTCCTTTATATTTTGTTGAGGAACACTCTACTTTTGACACCTGTCATAGCCTGCTTCATCGATACTTTGTAGCTTTACTTAAACAAAAATCAATGCATTTTTGCCTTGGCCACCCTTAAGAAAGGATGGATATACATGGAAGTCTTCATTTGTTGACACTCAACGCATCTTTGGTCTTTTGAAATATCATCTAGGACCCACCACGATCTTCATTCAACAATTAGGTTCGAAGGTGGGCTCTCGAAGGTTGACACGTGGTGACCTTCGCTGATCTTGGGAAGATACGTGGCATCTTCCACTTTTCCTTCTGGGGGTATATGGTGTAGAGAGGGACCTAGAAGGTGACACTTGGTAGCTTTCACTGCACCTCAGCACTTAAGCAAAACAAAATGATGCCTTTATACACTGAATGAAAGCGTTGGACCAAAAAAACCCCTGGGTGCTGACACATGGTGGCTTTCGCTCTCCATGCCACTTGGCTCATTGAAAGTCTTTATTAAAAGGTGGAATGAAGCATGGGTGTCTCTATTATACATGAATGCTGACACGTGGTGCATTCTACTTAACTACTATTGGGTACATGGCATGATCTGTGGTTTTCTAGAAAGCTACAAAAGGGGCCTTAGAAGTCGTCAGCTATCCATCTTCATCTCCCAGAAAGTGACACCTAGCCACTTCTACTTGAATCTAATACTTAGGCCAAAATTTAAGTAAAAGAACAAAAAAGGAGAAAGGGAATCATGTTCTAAAGATGACACTTGGCAACTTCCACTGCACTTCGATACTTAGGCAAAAATGAACCTGTCTTTTGCTTCAGAACTCTACAGCTCATCCAAGATGCATAGGAACCAAAATTACAGTGCTAAAACCAAAAAAATAAATTAAATATGACATAGAGTAAGAAATTACTCTACAATTATTGGCAACCATCAGGAATTTTGAGCCTGCTCAAAAAGAAACTGACTCCCGCTCAATCAAAATTTCAAAATTTTATAGCTTAAGAAGAGCTGTCTAGAAGATAGACCACTCATGGTTGGATAATCCTTACTTGCTCTAAAACTCATCAAAATCCAGGTCTAAGCTAATGATATCTTTGTGTGAGAAGGTTTGAAAGACTTGGGTAGTGGCTTTTAGCTTGGATTCTAGCCAAAAAATGGGAATCAGAACAGTCTCGACCTTTGATGCTGAGGAATCATCCTACAAACTCTAGAAAATTGTATGGTCCCTTTGTTTTTCCAATAGCAATAGTTGAAGTTAATCAACCATCAGGACCATCCTTGCATATGGAAATGGGGAAGGCAAGCCTAGTTACACCAAATCTTGAATGTGTTGTCTCATCTCACTGATGCCTTCCTTCATGACATCGAGATAACTTTTGAAATTATTGGCTATGGCATTGTGACTAAGCTCTTCATGAATCCACTTTTGGCAGCCATTCTGTTAGGGATCCCCATAGCTGCTAATACCACATCCCTTGAGCTGTAGAGCTTATCGAGTAATGAATGAGAGTTAATGACTCTCTAGGAGATCATGGCTAGAATGCTCTATACTAGAGTCTCTACCCTTTTGCATAGCTACTGTGTGTTGTTTAAGAAGGTGAAGAGTGGCCTGAGCTGGATAACCTCAGAAGAGATCCTTACCCATAATGATTTGTAGAGTTCCTTCACTAACTACATGACTTGGATACCTCTTGGCCTATTGGCCAGATTAATCACCAATTGCGTTGTCCTCTACTACTTTGCATGGAACTGGGCTTGGAAAGCCACAGCCTTATTCTATTCATCTAGTAGCCCTTGCTATGATTGGGTAACCTACAGTTGGAGTCCTTTGACTCTTCCCTGCAATGCTATGTTATCCTGCCTTAGAGCTGTAGCTACATATTTTTCAAGCACAAGCTCTACCTTCAAAGAATCATTTTGGGCTTGAATTGCCCATTGAGTCTAGAGGGAAACAATATCTTGCAACTTTTTCTGCATACTAGCTATTTCATTGTCCTTTTGGTTTATTTGTTTGGCTAAACTATTATAGTTTGCCTTCTCCCTGGCCAAATCGGCCTCCATCTTTTGCAGTTTCCTTGATTTCTTCAAGTAATCTTCTATGATTGTAGAAGTAGACTCAGTCAGTAGCTTAAATCTATCTTGAGGCCTGAACAAGGACATATCAATGGCCACTGCGTTCATGGGGTAGTCCTCTAGTTGTATTTATTCGATCAGCCTGGCAATGTTGGGCGATAAATGGGTCACCATCAGTTGCTATTGAATAGGGTCAAATTGTGACCTCAAATGTGGGACCATCAGTTCTTTATTTTCTTTACTCCTCTTCTTCTCCAATCGAGCTTCTCTTGCCTTCCTAACAGCATCAACCTGTGTCTAAAAGGTGGAAGGGGACACAATATGTCCCCCTGTGAAAGGAAATCCTTATGGTAGGCCGTATTGGAGAGCCATTGGCTGGCTAGGGGTGAGTTGTAGGGGCATATTTCTAGGAATGGAAGGGGAAAAATGGGGTAATGTGAAGGCCAGAGGCACTAATGAGGGGGTGGCTTGGGAAATTGGGATGGCAACAGTGGCGAGAGGTGTCACTTGACTGGGTGGAGGCATTATGCTGACAGGGTGGGGAATATGTTAAAAGGGAGGAGGGTGAGTAATACTTACCTAAGGAGGAGTTGCTGCGGTCTATGTTGAAGGTTCCTCCTCCTCTGGATCCAATTAGAACTGCACCCTTCTTTTTTTTTTGGGTGTCTCTACCTTCAGCTGCATTTGCCTCCCCACTACTTCTACTATTGCCAGTGGTGCTTGTAGGGAGCTAGGGACTTCAATTACTCCCACTTGAGGGGTGACCCTTAGTGGTGAGGATACCATGATTATTTATTGTCTTATGGCCACTACAGCTTATTCTGGAGCCTATAGTGGTTGGCTTGGTCCTGCTTCTATTGCTTGCTCTTCCCCAAGTGCTAACACTGGGCTTGTTTCTAGGCTAGAAATAGGGGATGGATGCCATTCATCCCAAATTTATTCCCACCTTTCATCTGAGTCCATGCCTTTGAAGGTGTGGGTGGTCTAGGATATTTATTGCCTATATCTCCAATAGGCTTCAATTTTCTTTACATCCTAGCCTTTATTTCTTAGTGTCCTTCTCAAACCAGAGGTCATCCTGGCCTTGGGATCATACTCCCTCTATTTATCATAGAAGGTCTCCCATGGCCTATTCGATGGGAGAGGCAGGTCCGTCAACTCAACATAGAAACCAGGGGTGTCTTCCACAAGATTTTTATTAGTTTCCCAATAGGGTCAACTTTTGTGCATGATCCTGGCTCCAATTTTGTTTGCCCTCACTACACCAGCTATGTAATCAGCTAGGTCATAAATCCACTTGTCCTCTATCAATAGGAAGCCTAGGGAGGTCAGTTTCCTTAGCAGCATAGTCTCAGCTTCTTTGGCTTCTAGGCTTATATTGCCTGCTATTTAAGGGAGATTATACATTCTCTTTTTCTTCTTCCCAGAGTCGTAATCATTGTCAACCACTGACACCTACCTGGTGATTTCTAAGAATGCTAACCAAAGAGTCAAAACTTTTGGTAGCAATACTGACTCCCCACAAAATCCATGGACCCTTAAGGTCATATGATGGGCCCCAAAATAGTAATCACATGGGATGGGACAACTAACCAGGAGGTTAGTGACACTTGGGAATAACCTATTTATAATAGGCTCAGGGCTAAGGCAATGAAGAATAGGGGTGATGAAAAATTCCCAAAAGTCATACGTGTCACTGGTTTTTGATAAAATATGTGTCCGTGCGGACACAAGGATGGACCTTTGGGGATCGAAGGCTGGGTCATATAGGTTCAAGCTCATAAATTGGGAGAAGAGGTCAAGGTTTTGGTGTATAATGAGGTAGAATAGAAAGGAGGAATACCTAAATATCCCTTGTGCCCTGAACTGGGTCAGCTGTTTGACCATCGAGAAGGTGAGATGCTCAGAGAAGTCAAGATGGTACTCTTGCATCTTGTCAACTATTTTAAGCCTAAGAGGATGGCCATTTGCTCTACATATACCATCACATCATCCTTCATGTTGAAGATGAGATCCATCATCGACAGTGCATTTTGGTTGGTGTGCGTGAATTGAGTCCTTGAAATGGGGAGCATAGGCACTATTGTGTCACCATCAGCTATTTACAACTCAAACCCTAGAAACCTAGTCTGAGTGTTGATGTTTGCCCACATCCTCTACACCCTTTCAATAGTGGGGAAGGTGGTGGTGTCATCGTATCACAGGGTAAGCATGTCCTTGATCACTTGAGGGGTGACCTGCAACATGAATGGGCCTTGCTAAATAGTGCAAGATTGTGGATGAAGCAAGTTTACACAGCTCAATTATATCCAAACATAGGTGCACAACCAGGATAATGAATTGAGCAAGCTAGGAGGTCCATATCCTCATTTCAAATGTCTCATATTGTCTTTCCCTGGCTCTTTGTAGCCACCTTTGGTGTGCCCCTTCTCTAAGGTTCCTGCCACTGGCTCTTTGTAGAATTGGGTCCATGATTCCATTTGCATAGTCTCTTACTTTGGATGGGTCACTGGTTTAGCTGACTCTCAGGGCTTTGGTTCTTGGGTAACTTCTTGGTGGCTGTGCAGTAGCTATAGTGTATGATTTGCTAGCCAGTAATATGTCAAGATACCTCAGTGCCCCTACTCCTTGCTGAGAAGATGATGTTCTTGCCATCTCTATGTTCTTTGTATAATACTCAGGTATGAACTTTGCTCAAGATAAAATATGCTTACTGAAATAATCTCACTAGGTGCTAACAATTGCAATGAGCAAGATATCTTTGTAGGAATGCTTTGAGAGTTGTAAAATTTAAACTTTGCTAAGGGGGTATTTATGGGCTGATCAAGTTCCAAATAGCATTAATTTTGGGCGACCGTTAGCAAATCCTACTCAATCTTTGGGAAATAATGAGGTAGACATGTTATGTAATGTAAGGTACCTTAGAGATCTCAAAGATTTGGGTAAGCATTTATTGTGGCAAGATTTAAAGAATTAAAGAATTCCTAAGACGTCGACTCTGTGTTTAAAATGCTTATTTTAAAAGAAAAGTGAGAAAGCAATAACTAAAAACAAAGTAATGTGGAATGGAAACTACCTAACGACATTAATTACAAATCCCTATTCCCTTTATGGTCAAAAATAAACTCTCTAACAACTTCTTTATGACAAGCCAACCAGTGTTGCCCTATCAATAGTGGTAATGGGTATACCTTTGATGGGACGTCCTTTGCACTGACCACATGAATTTGCCTGCATCTAAATGGGTCTGAGGAAAACATGTAATCGACACCTATGAACTCTTCAAGTCCCTGATAGCTCATTGAATATTGGTTCTTCATGCTATCAGGTATCTTTAAGAAATTATTGGCCACTGGTTCTTCAATCTGTGTCCTTTGATATCCATTATCTCTTGGCTTATCTCCTTCTGATTTGAGTTTTATCTCATGTTATTTGATGACTTCATCCTCCTTAAAGGATAAATCTAAAAGATGGCTTTCCTTCTGCATACTCACCTAAGTTTTGATGCTGTCCTCTCCACATTGGGCCAATTCACAGACTTCTTGTAGGGTAGTGTTACCTACCTCAATGGCTTGATCAAGGGAGTGTCCATACTTCTCCATATCCTCGTGCAGGGTGAGGAAAAAGTCTGAAATGATCTCCTCATTTGAGGTGAAGGAAAAATCTTGTGGCTTATCCTCTTGCCCATCAAAGGGGAAATCTAGGCTAATTTCTTCCTCATCTATTCTTGTGAAATCCTCTTGACTAGCCATGAATTGAGCATATTACTCTGCATACTCAGCTGATTCCTTTAAAATATACTCTTCTTCGATCAAGGATGAAGAAGAAGGCTGTGACAGAAAATAAGAAGCCTCTTGAGGAAGGGTAGAAGGGTCTTGAGGGGAAAGTGAGAGTTTGGGGGCCTCTTCCCTTGCTGCTATTATAGACTCTGCATTATTGGGGGAATGATCCTAACAAGTTTGACCTTGTTCACGAATATGGGCGGCATAGGTATATACAGGTTGACAGACTTGATAAAGCTATCTCTCAAGGATGCTCAACTTTTCTTCTAGAAATGCAATCAACCTACATACCTCTAGCATTTCATATGTGAGCTCTTGTCAATTTGCCCTTTCAATGGGATCCCACTTGCTTTTGATCAGGCCTATTGTTTCCCCCACTTGACGAATGATATGACAAGGAATCTCTTAGCCAAATTCCCTTTTTCTGTCAAGCTCTAATACATAATTTTTAACACCCAACAATGCTTTTTTGAAGGTGAAAATAAGGTTAGGTTAAGCATGATATGTGGCATATTGGGGAGACTGGTCATAAGACTGGTAACCATCATAACCCTTTGCATCCTTGTTACTTGACATGGTTCTAGTAGAAGCCTATTCTTGATTAAATATATAAGGAGAATAAGACTTATAGCTATGAGTTACAAAGTTATACATACCAAAGAGATTTCTTGATGATACTACTTGATTGGCTAATGACTCAGAGTCATTATTAGTGTCGATGAAAACCTCCAAAGGCTAGTTGGCTGAAGAATACATCAAGAATTCTCTAACTTCCTTGAAAGATGGGTCCCACTAGGCATGCTAGAAAACTATTGATGGCGTAAAATTACGCTAGGTCTTAGCCAATCAACAATGGGAAGTTCAAGCTGTGGGACAATGTGGCTTGAAACAACCTCTAGGTTTTAAAGAAGCTGGTCTCTTGTATTTTATGGGGTGTTGGGAAAAGGGATAGGAGACTAAATAGAAATGAAAAATGTAGGAATTGAAACCTAACTATGGTGATGCGCCTGAGTGTGATCCTAATCCTAACCTGAGCACAATGAGACTATTATATGATTCTATTACATTTAAGAGCAGACAAGTGCATGATCAATGTAAAATATTGGGATAATAGGAATAGAGGCTTAAAAATGGGGAGTCTTTTTCTAAGATACAAGAATTGTCAACAAGGGCATAGTGTTCAATCTTCTTAACAGAATCCTTTACTCACATAAAAGGCACAAAAGTCACACACAGTTATGTAGAGCTTTAGATTCCAAAAAATGAGACAAAAGCAAATAACATTTCCAATCACAACACTATAAAATCCACAACATAGACTACTATATAAATGGCATAGATAACACCAACCAAGGCATGGAGCTTAAATTTCCTTAATTCATTCAGCCACATAAGGGGCACAGAAACATGCATGATTAGATCAACCTTACAACTTTAGGATATTAAGACAAGAGCAAATGATATTACTGATCAAAATTACAAAAAATCTAAGACTACAGAATTCCATCCCCTTTTAATTTTACAATGCTACTTATATAGCCTTGGATGTCTCCTTTGATAATCCCCTTTATCATGCAATTTCCTCTGTCTTCTTTGCATAGGGGACAAATGGATGGTGCATTCAATGCCTTAGATGCATTCTAGTCTGATCAAGGACTACCCTGACTGTGATATGGAAATCCATGTCTAGTACCTCTCTTTATGCCTAAAATTCTTCATTCCATCCTTGCTTGGCCACTCAACTGTCTATTCTACCTCCACTATTAGGGAACAATCAGATGGTTTCTTCAATGTTTGCTCAAACAAACCCCAAAAATCTACTTGGTGCACTGTTCTATCTACTAGGAATAACTTTTGCCAAATTTCCCTCCATTTCACTATAGCAGATAGATGGACACGAGGACACTCCCTTGATTTATGAAATTTCTCTTTTATTGATATAAGAAGCACCAGAGGGTGACACTTGGCCACTTGTGCTTCCTTTATATTTTGTTGAGGAATGCTCCACTTTCGACACCTATCACACCTGCTTCATCGATACTTTACAACTTTACTTAAATAAAACTTAGTGTATTTTTGCCTTGGCCACCCTTAAGAAAGAATGGATGTACGTGGTAGTCTTCATTTGTTGACACTCGACGCATCCTTGGTCTTTTGAAATATCATCTGAGACCCACCACAATCTTCATTTGGCAATTAGGTTCGAAGGTGGGCTCTAAGAGGTTGACACGTGGTGACCTCCACTACTCCTGGGAAGATACGTGGCATCTTCCACTTTTCCTTCTAGGAGTATATGGTGTAGAGAGGGACCTAGAAGGTGACACTTGGTAGCTTCCACTGCACCTCGGCACTTAAGAAAAATGAAATGATGCCTTTATACACTGAATAAAAGTGTTGGACCGAAAAAACCCTTGTGTGCTGACACGTGGTGGCTTTCGCTCTCCATGCCACCTGGCTCATTAAATGTCTTTATCAAAAGGTGGAATGGAGCACAGGTGTCTCTATGATATGTGAATGCTGACACATGGTGCATTCCACTTAATTGCTACTGGGTATGTGGCACAATTCATGGTTTTTTGGAAAGCTACAAAAGGGGCCTCGAAAGTTGTCAGCTGTCCATCTTTGTCTCTCGTAAAGTGACACCTAGCTGCTTCTGCTTGAATCCAATACTTAGGCCAAAATTGAAGTAAAAAAACAAAATGGGAGAAAGGGAACCATGTTTTGAAGATGACACTTGGTAGCTTCCACTGCACTTTGATACTTAGGCAAAAATGAACCCATCTTTTTCTTCAAAACTCTGTGGCTCATCCAAGATGCGCAGGAACCAAAATTACAGTGCTCAAACCAAAAAAATAAATTAAATATGACATAGAGTAAGAAATTACTCTACATGTATCAACTAATGAGGTGGGACTATCAGTTGTGTTTTTGGGTGTACTTTTCTAAACTATCCCCAGATTTGATTGTATGAGTGAGGTCTAGACCACCAAGTGTAATGGCCTATGATCCAACTCCTCACCCATGCCCATACTATGGTAGGCCATGATTTTCATGAGTATAAGGTGACATGATACAAAGCCCATATAATTTGATCTTTGTAAATAATATATCATGATGGCTATATAGGGATTCATATCACCATGTGATCTTGCTCCCACTTCATCACCTAAGGTAAGTGGTCCCCAATCTCATGTGGTAGCCCTAATGGCTGATACATAGGGAACCACTCATAGATATATTATGTGAATAATGAGATTAGAGGTTTAATATGTTATCCCATGCTCAACATATCATTAAAGTCATGTACTAGTTGCACCCAGATCACAACTCCCATATCATACATAATGCCCTATTCTAAGGTAGATTGACACAAAGTAACAATATACAATGGTACTCACCATCAACTTTGACATAAACTCACATGGTCACAATGTTGATGATAGCTTCCAAAACATCTAAAATTCCATATACATATAGATCAATAAGTTTGAATTGATAAAAATCATTATACCATGTGGCCCATTGAGCTAACACCTAAAACTTTGCTATAAATAGTGGTCTATAGTAGATCATCAACATACCCTTCATAGGAAACCTAAATTTAACATGTACATCCTCTAGGGTGATTATGATCTCCATCATTTCTCAGTCCAATACCCACTTTAATGTATTAGTGATCAATTCCCAACACTCAAGAAACATAGTGACTATATTTTCACTAAGGACTCAAGAAATCTCCATGATCTAACTACAACCCAAAATAATCAGCCATAATTAGTCCACATCTACGAGTATGGATAGTATATTTGGTAGCTAAATCTCATCTACTATGATTGAGAGTGAACTCTATCTTTTAAAAATATCAAATAATAATACCCAGTTAGATTTTGATAAAAAAATATGAAATTAAATTTAAATCTAACTAAAAATTTGCATCATAGTTAAAAATGGTCTTTGTTTCTACTATATTGGCCATTTTAGTTATTTTACTACTACATTAACTACTTAAAATTATGATGTATTAGCCATGTATTTTTCATCTAACCTATATCAACCATATCCATATTGTATTGACCATCTAGTCCCCTCCAATGACATCGATTGCAACCTACTGTATAGATAATGTTATTTATTTCTTTACTACATCGGCCATACTTATTCTATATCAACCAAATAATGTTTTCCTTATGGTATCACCCACATACATACTATATCAACCATTTAGATTATATCAATCATACCATATGATATAGGCTTTGTATATTTATATTTACAGTACTAACCATGATTGTACTATATAGACCAATCTTATTCCCTTCTCTAGTGTATTGACCACCATGTGTGGCACTAACATCTACATTGATTTTGATTCTTAAAATGGTATTATCTAGGGTTATAATTTTTATCCACTCAATTATATCATCTTGCTTATAGGTGGTGATTTATTCCTTGGGCCCTAATAAATAAGCTTGATCATAAATTTGGCACCTCGTTTACTACCCTTCACTCATCAAACATTTATCTACATTTTGACATTTATTTGGGAAAATTCCTCTACATGTTTTTTTCCTGACACATTTAAAAAAAATTAGTCTATCTACTCCATTTTACCAAATGAAATGATTAATGCATCATTTACCTACTGTTTAAATGATTTTAATTATATAAATCTAGTTAAGCAATTTAAATTATTAAAATTAAGATGTTGGAATATATAGATCTGATAATGAAACATAGTATACTAATGTAAAAATATAGAATTTACCAAAATTATAAACTTGATAAAAATAGTAAAAAATCCTAAGGTTGTGAAAACCTTCATAAAACAAACTATATGATGACTATGTAAACTAATAGAGAATATAAAGTGATTAGAAAGACCTATAAATAGAGTCAGGTCAAAATATAATTACAACCTCTATTGGGACAACACTATAAGAGGTGGATAAGGGTACAATCCAGCCTTATCTATTGGTCATGAATACATCTAGGTTGATTGTGTGCCTCATTTATTAATCTGGGATTGTGTAAATTTTTTTGTAGGTTTATTATTTCTGTGTGAGAATTAAATAAATATATCAAAGACTTTCAAATATAAAACCCTAGTATTGCACATGCACTAGACATAAGTTAGATAAAAGAGAGAAAAATGGGTTAGTAGGGATGGATGAGCTAGTCTCAAAGACCCCTTGTAATTGAGCTCTACCTACATGGCCCAAATGGGCCTCATGCTGATGTAATTCTCCTTGCTAGTGTGATTGTGTGATCTGTGATTATAAAGCTAGAATGATTATAAATAGAAGATTTGATTGAATTTTTGAAAAATAGATGGCCTTGATTTGTAATAAAAAATATTTAAAATTATTATGTGGCTATTATAATTCAACAAAATTGAATTAGGAAGAAATAGTACTCATTTTATCAGTGTATAGTTCTTTTCAAATCAGCTTGCTAGGTCCTTTTAAATGATTACCTTGATGTGATTTTATGTGGGAATACTTAAAATATTTTTTTCTAAAAAACCTTTCAATAAGTGTGGGAGAGATGTTGTGTATTTTATTAGTTTGAAAAAGTAAATATTAGAGTGTGGGGGATAAGGCTGTGCTGGTGGACAAGGCTGTAGTGTGACCTTATCCAACCTAACGTGGTCTTGTACCAAAGAGACAAGGATTGATGGAAAAGGTTTGACAGGTGATTTTAGGTTGAATAGGGATGAACGAGGTTGTAATAGGGATGTATATATGATATTTTATGTGTTTGCAAGACAATAGGGTCTCTCTTATAGATTGTGAGTTAGAGAAATAGAGAATAGACCAAGTAGGTGAAAGATGTTAAGGATAACCATTGTCAAGAATTTGATGATTAAATATACATGTTTAAATTTATCCCCACTTTATTATATTTATGTAAAAAGGTGAAATTAATAGAGAAAAGTAGATACAAACTTGAATGTGTACACACACTGTATCTTTAAATGTGATTATTAACCATGAGTGATGCCTTAATGCAAAAACCTACAACAATGCCACCAAAATTAATTATTGTCCATATGTTAAATTTTAAATTTTAAAAATTAAAATTTTCAAAGAGAGCAAGGAAAGTATACACCTAGAAGAGTATGTAATCTAATTACTTTGTAACTTGAAGGTAGAGAAGTACTTACCCCCTTATTGGATTAATTTGGATAAATGTTGAACCTATGGAAAATTGAGAGTGATCAAATCTCAATTTGAAAACCTTTGAATGCTCTTGAGTTAGAAATATTGCATGCTAAAACTCTCATTTGAATATGTGGAGTACTCTATAAATAAATTGAAGGTAGAAACCACAAAATATAGCTAATTGCATCTTGAAAAAGTGTAACTATATATGTTGAGTGTCACTAGACTCTGACATGGTCCTCTTAAAAAATGAAGATGAATCACAATGCTATAAATGGATCTAGATTATATTTAAAACTTTACAACTTTTAAACTCAATAAATATAAAAAATTTCCATATAGTAACTTGAACATGAATGAATATCATTCCCCCTAACTATACTAGTTTGATATTGGATTGCCATTTTTAATTTTGAAACTATTGAAATTTATAACTATTTTACAAATTTGTGATTATAAGAATGAATACATGTGCATGTCACATGCCCCATACTCTAAAAATTCTGAATCATGTTGTAATATTGGAAACTATATAGCACCATAAATCTGATTTTTTTCTCATGAGGACTTGACTTCTCAAGGGAAGCCCATTGTGATGCCCCATTTTTGAGATGAGAGACATAACTTGTGAGTCACTTAGCTCAAAATAAGTGTAATCCCATATGTGAAAGATGTAATCATGTAATAGCATTTGAATAATTGAATTTGTATATAGTATATAGTGTAACATTGAATTGCATTTTAAGTATGCATTATATATATAAAGCATTAAGGCACATAAGTAGTGTATGCATGCTATAGATCATGGCACCATAGTACATGAAGTAACTAGTATCAATGTGTGATTTAAATCATGACACCATAATAAAAAACAATAAACATACAAGGAAAACTATATAATGTCATGTAATTTAAATGAAATGTCACACATAAGTCTTGTAAGGCCACATAAAAGGGACATGATAATGTAATATATCATGAAAGGTCAAGGTCCACATGCAAATGGCATGATTATGCCATAAAAATAAGCATTTTACACACACAATAAGCAATTAAATTATAACATACTATGAAACAAGGAAAGAAGCATAGGAAAATGAGACTAGTATATAGGCACCATATGAGTTAATGTCATTGTTATAAAAATAACATATTCACATAACACATATAAAGTATGAGTGATTAAAAAAACATTTGTATGATATATAGCTCATCATGGTAGGAAGATTGTGGATAAATACAACCTCAAAATGCATTCAATGAGAATGAAGGGATGCCCCCAACTTATAAAGGATGTTGGTTTGTAATGGAAGACCGGCATCAAAACCATGTATATGTATGTCCCTATCATACTCAAGTACCTCATGAAAAATAAAGTGTATTTGAGAAATAAAATATGTTATCTATAAAGCATATAATACATGATATATGGAAAGAAGTAAACTTATCCACAATTGTAAATGCTTCTAGGTCATGATTTTGGATTTTTTGAATATATGTTAATTATTTTATAATTTGGTAGTATTTTGAATGTTTTTGAAATTTTGCCATTATTTTTTTAGAATACCTAAATTGATAAATTACTTACATGGTACCTGCATAAGTATAATAACAATGTAAATGCATGATGTTTATTAGATTTTTGACAAGCTTGCCCTCAAGTGTGGTTAGTCAATAAACTCATGTACCTAGTATTTTGGTGATTATAAATGGACCCAACAAATTGGGTTTGAATTTACATTTGTTCTCTTTGTCAACATTGGTATTATTTTGTCAAGCAATAAATAAAATTGAAAGAGATATCCAAGGAGATAAGTTTTCATAAGGAATTTTTATGATGGCTTATGAAGGACCACATCAAGTTAAAGGACTCCTTCAAAAGCCTCAATATTGAAGGCATAACTCTATGTTCTATAGTGGAAATGAAAGAGATGAACATGTTAGAGTATTTTACTCATGTTTTCTAAGTTTGTCTTATGTGGACTTTAGTCTCACATTGGCTAGTTTAGTTTGCATTATATTTTGCCTTACCTATAAAATCAAGTGCTCTCATTGTGATATTCATGCTTTGTAATTGTAGACACCGTAATTGTGTCTAACCCTTGTCGTCCTCCCCTTAACCCCTATTTTATTCTCCCACACCTATTTAACCCCTATCGACCACTTTCCCACGAGCCATGACCCTGGCAGCATGTAAAAATGAGCAGAAAGCTAAAGTTAGCCTCTGTCCCCATTCTGCATCTGTCGACAACGGTCACTACCCGGCCGACATCGCTGACGTCGGTCACTTATCGGCCGACGTCGGAGGTCCTACTGGCGTCGGTTATCCTTAACACTGCATTCTCGACCCGAACACAAGATCTGTTATCTATTATCCATTATTCATTATTCATCATTCGGTTGCCAATCCATTTCTCGATCAGTTATCAGACCTTCCTTCGTATCAATCAGCAACCTCTTCATTCGAATGATCAACCAACTTTTGCACTCAACCAATCTGCATCCAATCTCTTGTGTTCTCTCTCTGGTATAGGTATTCTACTTCAGTCATCTTGCTGGAGGTCTGCTACATCAAACTTCTGCAACACACCGGTAACATCAATCATGTCTCAGACTTTATCTTCAACGTGTAACAGGCAAGCGTTTATTCTATGTTTTTATTCTACTCTCTAGTCATTGTTTTTTTATTTGATATCACCCCCTGATTTAGATTCAGACTATAGCCCCAGCCTGACTTCCTCCCGTATCACCTCTATTCACCCTGTCTAGAATACAGTCTATAACTCTGCCCAGATCCCTGCACAAACCCCTAAACAATTCCTCTGACTCCCAAACCAGCTCCTGAACCCTCAGACAAAAACTTTAGACCCTTCTGCAATCCAAAAACTCTATTCAGACCTGACCAGACCCTGTCCAAAAGCTATTGCCCTGACTGATGCTGGTCATTACCCCTATCGACGTCAGCACTTTAACCGATGTCGGCACCCTTCCCTGACCGACGCCGGCACAGAGACCGACATCAGAGACTGTGCAGAGCAGTTTGCTGCATATCAGGTATGCATTTTGCTTTTTGTCTTTTATTGCTTTCATTCTATCTTTCATTATTTCTACTTCAGTCAAATATTCTATTTTTAATTAGTGGGTTAATATCCCTTAAGGAAGTCTTCGTACTTCAGGGATCAAGCTTTTTGCTTGACAGCCCACCGTCTCCTCATCTAACATTTTTTGTGTTTAGTCTCTTTTTCATTGTAGGTGTCATTCCTCCACAGCCAAAGAGGAGTACCTTCCAACGTCTAATTTTAGTGCGCACGACTACATCCGGGTATCTTCTAACCCTAGACCATCTCTTAGTTTCTCATTTCTATCTTTTGAATGTGAAAGTGAAATTAGTGTAGAAACATTCTGGCACGCCTAGTGGGACCCTAGGGCCTTCCTTGGGTTCTTTCTTTCTTTCGTTCATATAGGTCCATTAGGTTCCTTCCTTTTCGTCTCTTTCATCTCTTCTAAATGACACCATAAGCAGGACTAAAAAGAACTTTTCTTTTCTTTCTTGCACTTCTAGACTAGCCAAAACTCATATTCTTTGACTCTTTCTCCATTCGTCTTCATACGAACAAATTTTTTGACTTGGACTTAAAACACGTTGCATTGCATTTTTTGCTTGCTTGCATTTCTTAGACCACACTTAGTAATTAATAACCGCATATTGAATTAATCTAGTCCACTTGATGTTACACGACCAAACCACTTGCACAAAACAAACATCTTAACTTACCTGAGACAAGGCCTGACTGGGATTTCATCCCCCAGCGGATACCTTACCCATCCCGGTGATCTTACTTGGATTTCATCACCAAGGGGAAAACCCACTTTGTTCTCTGGCAGAGTCTAATCTATAGGGGAAGTATATTTTGGCTAAGCGGGCCCAACTTATCACTGGACTCGTGAAGTGAGGGGAGCTTGCTCCTTAGCACCAAGCCTTGTACAAAACCTAACATAGACTTCTTGAGCACCATAACTAACCTAAAACCATCCATAGACTACTTCTTCTAGGACCCAACTCAAAAGCCAATCTTCCTCTACACATATTCTAAGGCATAAGCCACTATAATCCTAAATATTTACTCCTAGGGTTTTAGGATCTACTTGTGTTCTTCGTCTTTTTTGTTCTTATCTGCTTGTTTGATCCTGTGAGGACATTCTTTCTTGCCTTGAATGGTTCTGACTCGTAGTCAATCCAAGGCTCTAGTTGATCACGCGAGGCATCACCCGCTTCCGTCTACCGCGTCCATAACCAGTCCTATAATGGAGTTCCACTTAGAGACTGAAAGAACTCCTACTAGACCATCTCCGACCCAGACTCCTATTGTCCTAGAAGGGGACCAAGATTTTGCACGATTCTTGGACCTCAACGTTAAAGCCTTGCATCACTATCTCACAAATAGCTGAATGTGAGACTCCTTGGGCAATCCAATTTACGGAATGCCGACCTCTCTTCTCGAGACTGCAGCCGTATCAATAGCATTCGTAGTTCAACCTTTAGACACCCAGGCTATTGCCTCGACCAATGACCAGCCTTTGACCAACCATCCAAGTGTGGCCTCTCCCTCCATCTTTGAGCCCACTTCCATCGGGGTTTCGACCTCCTATCAACCTCAGCCCACTCAACCACTCTCTACCCCCTTTCAGAATCTAGTCATCTCTATTCCGCCTACCCTTGCTCTTATCAACACTAGGGTGGCTACCTATCCATTGGCCCATGTTACCACTAACCAACCCCCCGTGGCAACATCGAGTCTAGCCGTGCCTTCTACCCAACCATCCTTAGTCTCCTCTTCTATCCCTACAACTAGTCATCCATACGTTG
This sequence comes from Torreya grandis, assembly GCA_037957365.1. Classification (NCBI taxonomy): domain Eukaryota; kingdom Viridiplantae; phylum Streptophyta; class Pinopsida; order Cupressales; family Taxaceae; genus Torreya; species Torreya grandis. The sequence continues at coordinate 5,644,138 of JARHVA010000106.1, read as the reverse complement.
CGCCCTTATTGGTACAACTGAATACGTCGTATGCCTCTTCTAGCCTCATTCAAGTGCCTTACAATCTAGGGGGCACTCCACCTGCCAATCCGTTAGTAGATATCATCAAAATGTTGATGGACAAGATGTCTAGCCTAGAGACCTCCATTTCTGGCTCACGCAATACTCTCTCATACGAACAAATTTGCAATGAGCCCATTCATCCTTCTGTCCTAATCAGGCCATATCCCAGCCAGTGGGAACTTCCTAAGTTTTCTCATTTTCAAAGCAAGGAAGACCCATAACAGCACTTACGGGCATTCAGACATGCCTATTACCTTATTGCCCACGATGATGCATTGCTTTTATGCACGTTTCCTATGTCTCTCTCAGGTGCTGCGCTTGACTGGTATAGCTCCCTTGCCAGCCATTCCCTCTTCACATTCACTCAGTTGGCCCAGCTCTTCCTTGATCATTTCTCTATCAACATCACCAAGAAGGTCTCAATCACAGACCTCTATTCTATCCACCAATTTGAGGATGAATCCATTGCTGATTTCGTTGCTTGCTGGAGGGGCCTCATCAATCAACTCTCTTTTTCTTTACCCCAATCCAAAATTATTGAACTTTTCTCCCAAGCTTGTGCCAAACATATTTCTTCCACCTTGAGGGTTCAGACCTTCCGCACTTTTGACGAAGCCTTCACAATGGCCCGTAAACTTGAGTTACGTGCCGTCGAGGAGAATAAAGTCAAGTTGTGGAGCAAGAATCCCAACTCCAAGACCAATGACCCCTCTTCTAAGCCTTCCTCATCCAATCCTAAATCTAAAGCTTTAGCAAACACTGTGGTCGTTAGATCTTTTGCCTCTTCCCCTTCAACTAATCAGCCTGAGCCATCCACATCCCAGAGTGCCACTCGCCAATTCCAGCAGAGATACATATAGCGATAGTATACTCCACTCAGAGAATCATACGTGTCTGTGCTGGAAAAACTCATCAAGCAGGGGGTCCTCAATCTCCCTCAGATTTGACCACCTCCACAATTTGATCCCTCATGCGCCATCCCTGCGTGGTATAGGGAAAATGACTTCTGCAGCTACCACCATGTTAAGGGACATGACACGGGCAAATGTAAAACCCTTAAAAACATCATCCAAGACATGCTGGAAAAGGGTGACCTCATCCTCAACAATCCCAATGCACCACCTAATCAGGGCATCCACATCTTCAAGCAACCATTCCCCAATCATCCACCAACTCAAAACAATGTCCAAACCTTGACTGACAACATTCACGAACACAACATACGAACAGTCAATACAGTCTCGCCCTTCATCCCCGACCAGACTCTTTCACAACCTCAAGAGGTGAGTCCATCCATCAGTCCATCACATGTGCACGAACCTCTTTCTTCAGTTAGTTCTCTGTCAACCTCTCTCATCTTGGAGGATGCCTCGACCTTACCAGCACCGCCGGTTTCACCATCCCCCTTCCTGCTGCCCATGGAGGACCTAACCCTTACTACTCCTCGACCGTAAGTGGAGGGCACAATCATCCCTACCCTTTACTCGCTTAAGGAGCCTCATTCTCTGGTTTCTTCTCCACCCAGTGAAGAACCTGCCTCTCCTTCATCTCCAACCACAGATGAGCCTGTCATGACTCCATCATGCCTTGGGTCTGAGACCGCTACACCAGTCTCATCTTCAACCCAAACCCCATCCAATATCTTCTCAACCATTTTCCCGATTAATGGAGAAACTTGAACTTCTCCCTTCAAGGAAAGTAGAGCATCAGGTATTGTGGGAGCATCTCACAGCTCTTCAACATGCCCGTGCCCTCTCATCTCATGCAGCCAATCCTCCCATGGAAAAATCTCCCAAGACCCTTAACAAAAACCAGACTCCTGTTTCTAAACCTCAACCAACCGCGTCAAAACCAAAACTTGCATCTACCCCATCTAAACCTATCAAATCACTTAGCATTCACCCTGTCTCCAACCTCACTCATCCACAAGTGAAGGTGGACCTAGACCAGACCTCGATCAATAGTAGTCTTCAACCCAAGTCACAGAAGACTGCCAAACCACAGAGGTGAATGCCTCCTCCTCCGTCACCATTGCCCTCCATTTTGGGCCCCCATCCTTCGACCCTGACCAGAGTCCTTCTCACTCTGACCTTTAATCAAAACCAGTTGCCTCCTCTACTTCCTTTGCCTACCGCTAGCCTACCCTCTCCCAAAAAGGTGGTACCTCCTGTGAAGAAAGTACTGTCTCCACCTGTCACCGCACCATCAACCAAAAGGTGGTACGAAAGCCTCCTCCGACTCCGCCCAAGCAAAAGTCACTAGTATCGCATACATCGATGAGCATGGACCCTTTAGTGGACTCATACTCTTTGATCTTGCATCAACTTTTGTAGACTTCTAGCATAACCCTTCCACCCATCAGGCCTTTCCAACCTCTCAGGTCTAAGCCCTCCTGGTTCGATGACACGAAGATTTGCTTATATCATCATACGCCAGGACATGATACCGAGACTTGCTATGCTCTCAAGGCTGTCATTTGCTGCTATCTGGAGAAAGACACTCTTCTCTTTGAGGACACTCTCGACCGACCCCTGACTCCTTCTCATAACCCTCTGACCTCTTCAAACCCATCAACATCTCATTAGCAAACCATGACCCCTTCATCTCCTTCACCCCCTATCTTTGAAATCAATGCCATTCACATAACTGCCAGGTCACAAAAGGACAAGGTGAAGGAAAAAGCTGCCATTCCTTGGACCTACCCTTTCATCCAGCCACCTCAACCACCCAAGCCTAAGATTTCTATCCTTGGCGCACCTCAACCCTCCTCTTCTTCTTCTTCTTTTGGACCAATCCATAACTCCATGTTGAAACAGCTTCACCAGATTCCCATGAAGATGTCCCTTTATGACCTTATCCAAACCTCACCCCAACATCGTCAAGCCCTCATCAGAGCCCTGCAAGCAGCGGAGGTTCAACCTGAGGACCCCCAGCCACTCGCTGCCCTTGTCCACTCTTTAGCCCCTATTACCTCCATCACATTCATCGATTCTGAGATTCCCACATCCAACATGGAAGATCAGGATGCCACCCTCTTCATCACTGCCTATGTTAATTGGACACACATTAAATCCATTATGATTGATGGAGGTGCCAACATCAACATTATCTCCACCCATGCCTTTGAACAGTTGGCTCTTCCCAAGAATTGCGTCTCCAAAACTGATGCAATTTTGTGCTCCTTTAATGACACCACTGCCATGACCATTGGCACAGTCGTCCTTCACATCCGCATTGGTCCACACACAGTCCCAGAGCTCTTCTATATCATCGAAGGAGAGTTTCAATACAACATCTTGCTAGACCGACCCTGGATCCGCACCATGGCTTGTGTCCCCTCCACCCTGCACCGTTGTGTGAAATTTGAGCATGATGGGCAAGTCCATATCATTCCTGCTGACCATTCACCCTTCAAAACTTGTAACACCACCTACCATCCAAATGACATCCTCATTCCTATCAAGCCATCAATCCTGACACCGCCTCCATCTGCGAAAGCTTCGACCAGTTTGCAACAGGCGGTCGCCCTCACACCTCCCCTTCAAGCGATGACCACAGACCCCATGGAAGACATCTTCCAAAGACTTTCATTGGGGGAGTATCACTTGCTGGCCTTAGACATGTTCCAAACTCCACAAGAGTATGGATGCCTTCATCACAGCCCTAGTTACGACCATCAGATCGGGATGATCGTGCCTTATGGTCCTCCTCACCTCCGAACCAACCTTGTCTATGGAGGGCTTGATCAAGCTCCTACCGATTACAATCCTCTTTCTTCACCTCAACCTTTCACATCAGAGTTCTCATTTCTTGGCAATCCTGCCTTTGCACACACTTACCTTTATAGGTGTGCATGGAAGGGTTTTGGTTTTGAATGTTATGAGCAGGGCTCCCATCAACCCATCAAGCCGCTCAACAATGATGATGCCAAGAAACGGTATGGCCTGGGATATCACGACCCCACTCAGGACCCTGCAGACCTTTGCCCTGAGCAACCATTGACCAATCTCCTCCATGCTCACCCATCCCTCCTCCTTCACCTACAGAGTCGGTGGTTTCCATCCCTCTTAGTTTTTTTTTTCATAAACACCATCCGCCTGGAACCCCTGACTTATCAGCTCAACGGGGTGTCCAAGTCTCTCCCTCTCATTTTTCCCAGCATGGTAGAAGCTGAGTCGATGACCATTCACACTGTCCACTATGTTGACGACAATGCCATTCTTTCCTACATGGGCACCGACGACTCTTTCATCCAGCACTCTCTCCCTTATGAGACCCAGGTTATGTTAAATGAATCAACCATTGACATCAACCTCCCTTCTTCTGATATTCCTCATGTCTTAAAGATTGGTCAATCTTTAGATGCTCAGGAGCAGCTTGACTATACCTAGTTCCTCTCAGACCATAGCAAGGCCTTTGCCTGGACCTACCGTGACATGCCTGGCATCGACCCCACCATCGCTACCCATAACATTGTCACCAAACTAGAGGCTAAACCTATCAGGCAAAAGCTTTGAAAGATGCATCCTCGTGTTGCCCTACTTGTCAAAGAGGAGCTTCAGTGCCTCCTTTCTATCTCCTTCATCCAGGCCATCAATTATCCGTAGTGGGTCTCTAACATCGTCCCAATCACCAAGGTGACTGGGGGGATCTGGATCTGCACAGACTATCGCGACCTCAACCTAGCCTGTCCCAAAGATGACTTTCCTCTTCCTAACATTGACCAGCTTGTTGATCTCACGACTGGCCATGAGATGCTATCTCTCATGGATGGGTTTTCAGGATACAATCAAATCCTGATTACTCCAGAAGATTAGCACAAGACCACTTTCATTACCCCATGGGGGACTTTCTACTATCGAGTCATGCCTTTTGGCTTGAAGAACGCAGGCGCCGCTTATCAGCGTGCCATGACTTACATTTTCCACGATCTCCTCCATAAAATCATGGAGGACTATGTGGATGACCTGCTCGGCAAGTCCAAGCTTTGCCGTGACCATTTGACCATTCTCAAAATCATCTTCTCTCATCTTCTTCAATACAATGTCTGCCTTAACCCCAAGAAATGTGTCTTTGGGGTACTCTCCGGCAAGCTCTTAGGCTTCATCATTTCTTTCTGTGGCATCGAGATAGATCCCGCCAAGATCTGCGCTATCCTCAAAATGCTGCCCCTGACCAATCTCAAGTAGCTTCGCAGTCTACAAGGGAAGCTCCAGTCCATTCACCATTTCATCTCATAGCTTTCTGACCACTGCCAACCTTTTCATCATCTCCTTAAGAAGGACGTCTCCTTTAAATGGGATAAGGACTGTCAAGAGGCTTTTGAATCCCTCAAATGCTATCTGGTCTCTCCACCAGTCCTCATTCCACCTAAAGATGATCAACCCTTCTACCTTTACATCTCTTGTAATGTCCCCAATTTCCTATTAAAATGATTTAATTAATTAATTAAATTATTATGGGAATAAAGTTAACTTCTTCTAGAAGTTTCCTAAAAGGCTTTAAAAGAAGGGGAAAGCAAAGCATTTGGAATATCATATATCTTTTGTTGCAAAAATTATTCTGAGTATTGTGAAGGTTGAATCTGTGATTCAGCTGAAATCTCTAAGGATGAAACCCTTCAGTAGATTGGAGAAGAGTTGGACAAAAACCCAGCCCTTTGCCAGAGGTGGATTCGAGACGGAATCTAGATTGTGCATATTGGTTAGATCTAGAGCTTCAGGGGCTATTCACTGAGTATCTCAGGGGTTCATGCATATGCAGAGGTTCCAGGTATTTATTCCTTAGTTTTGATTTAAGAATTATATATTTATACTATCAGATTAGGTTCGGTATGGAATCCATATAGTTCGGCACCCAGCCGTACCAGCAGGGTCAGAAAAGGGAAGGGCACAGTTCGCATTTGGGGGCTGCAAGGTATTACAGAGACCGACATCGGCATATAGACCGACATCGGCCGATCAGTGACCGACGTCGGTAGCCAGGCAGTCACAAGTTGTCACAGGCAGTCAGAGGTCACCACCAGATGACCGACGGTGGTAGGGTGTCGACCAATGTCGGCATCATCAGCGACCGACGTCGGCGACTGTGTTTTTTTGGACACAGCAGGCCGAGCACGTAGACCCAGGTTTTTATTTGTAGTTTGGTAGTTTGTTCTAATAATTGGGTTTTGAGACCAATCTGTAATAATTTTAGAACATCTGGACTATATTATCAATTACATTCAGATTTATATCCTTGTCCATTTGATTGAATGCTATAAGTAGTTGAAATGAATTTTATTTGCATTCAATTCTAGTTTGGGATCTTTCAGTGGTATCAGAGCCATGCATTTTGCCAGCCTTTAGGGGTGAATATATTTTATTTCTATGCATCCTGGAAGATTTGATAGAAGCCATAGATATTTTACACGTAGTAGAGCTCAGTACGAGTGAGATTTGGGTTTAGGATAGGAACCTATCATGGCCGACGAACAGAGGAATGCCCATAGAAACCAGGATGAGGTAGAAAGAGAGATGATGAGAACCCTCATCACTACCCAGCCCAGGATTGTTCAGGCTCTAGACTGATTACAGGATACCATGGAGCGTTTAGAGGTGGATAGACACAGAGGTAGGAGGAATAGATCAGTTTCAGTGACTGGAAGTCATCATTCCCATCAGTCCAGTAAGCATAGTCACCATTCCCATTCTTCAGTGGGGAGCTCCTGTCATTCCTCTAGGTGAAATCATCATCATACACCTACTCCCAATAGACCATTACTACCTCAGTTTGTACTAGGTGGACAACCAGTACAGGTGGAACTACCAGAGATGGGGTTCTAAGAGTCCATTTTGGCAGCCACAGCAGAGTGGAGAGCTTTACCCCCAGAGGTTAGGGAGGTTTTTCCTTTGCCCCAGTATTGTGCACAGCGTAGAGACACATCCAGATTCAGGGGAGATTGGGGTAATAGACCACCACAGCAGCAGCATAATCATGACCTCAATAGAGCTACGGGGAAGATTACATTGGCTTCATATAATGGCTCGGGAGAGACTAGTGCAAGAGCTTGGGTCCACAAGCTGGACATATATCTTTCATTGAGGCCCATGCCTGAGCGTGAGGCCATTCAATTTGCAGTGTTGCATTTAGAGGGGATTGCATATGATTGGTGGCACCATGGATTGGTCACCCAGGATCACGCCTTAGTTCACTCCTATGCTGAATTCACTGAGAGACTTATTGCACGGTTTGACCGTAAGGATACAAAACTTTACTACAGGGAGTTGGCTCATCTTAGACAGAGTGGTCACGCAGAAACTTATATTAATGAGTTTCAGCGTATTGCGGTTATGGTACCTGATATGCCTCAGAGACGGAGTGTGATGTTATTTATTAAGGGATTATAGGATAGACTTAAGGGACTGGTACGTGCTTTCGAACCAGCCACTCTTAAGGATGCCATTGATGTGAAATTGAGACTGGATACTATTCCCACTTCTTATCAGGGTGATAAGAAAATAACCACAGAATCTCAGCCTATACAGAAGGCCAACGCACCACAAATTAAAGAAGGGTCGTCCTCTATAAATCCTTGGATGAATCAGGAGACTAAGAATGACTTGAGGAGGAAAAAGTTATGTTTTTCCTGCAAAGATCCATGGGAACCAGGACACCGTTGCATGGGTAAAGGAAAGGTTCATTTGATTGAGGTAACTTCTGAGTGTGGAGATGAGGAGGTTCCTGATATGGACATTGAGGATAATATTGAGCAGGATCAGATACAGTTGGAGTTAAACACCCCAGAGCCTTTGGCATCAATGAAAGCAATTATGGATACCCTCTCCGATTATCCTAACTTTCATGCCTTTCGGTTGAAAGGTACACTTAAGGGTATGTGGGTAGTGAGCTTGGTAGATATAGGTGCTACACATAACTTCATTGATCGGAAGTTAGTGGGAAGGCATGGATTACAGTATGAGAAGTTTGGTGGTTTTGGGGTAAAGGTGGCAGATGGTGCAGTTTTGGGTTGTACCAAACGGATTCCACAGCTTAGCATTTAGATGGGGGATTACACTCTAACAAATGATTTTTATGTGTTTCCTTTAGAGGATTATGATGTAGTTTTGGGCATGCATTGGTTACAGGGTATTGGGCGCTACATTATTGATCACCGCCGTATGCAGTTAGAATTCCTTTCTGGGGGAAGGAAGATTGTCTTGAAGGAAGCACCAGATGGAGGACCTAAGGAGGGGTCATCTCATAGGATGGAGTCTCATTTTACAAGTGATGTGGTAAATAATTCTATTTATTGCAGGTCATTTTCCTTTCCAATTATAAGTCAACATCCTTATGGAGATTGTGAGAGTTTGATAATCAGAGTAGCGCAGCGGCCTTCTTCTAAGTCTAAGGTATGTGATGGTGAATTTGCTTCTTACATATTGAGGATTATCACTCTACTCTCTAGGAGAAATAAGGTGAATGTAGTCACAGATATTTTCCAGCTTGGAGTTTTTGACAGAAGAATTTGCAAATTTTTGAGATTAATATGGCATCCAGGTAGTTGGTATTGGGTATCAGGAGCGAATTGCTTGAGGACAAGCAATCTCCGGGAAGGGAGGACTGTAATGTCCCCAATTTCCTATTTAAAATGATTTAATTAATTAATTAAATTATTATGGGAATAAAGTTAACTTCTTCTAGAAGTTTCCTGAAAGGCTTTAAAAGAAGGGGAAAGCAAAGCATTTGGAATATCATATATCTTTTATTGCAAAAATTATTCTGAGTATTGTGAAGGTTGAATCTGTGATTCAACTGAAATATCTGAGGATGAAACCCTTCAGTAGATTGGAGAAGAGTTGGATGAAAACCTAGCCCTTTGCCAGAGGTGGATTCGAGACGGAATCCAGATTGTGCATATTGGTCAGATCTGGAGCTTCAGGGGCTATTCACTGAGTATCTCAGGGGTTCATGCATATGCAGAGGTTCCAGGTATTTATTCCTTAGTTTTGATTTAAGAATTATATATTTATACTATCAGATTAGGTTCGGTATGGAATCCGTATAGTTCGGCACCCGGCCGTACCAGCAGGGTCAGAAAAGGGAAGGGCACAGTTCGCATTTGGGGGCCGTAGGGTATTACAGAGACTGACATCAGCACATAGACTGACATCGGCCAATTAGCGACTGATGTCGGCAGCCAGGCAGTCACAGGTAGTCAGAGGTCGCCACCAAATGACCGACGGTGGTAGGGTGTCGACCGACGTCGACATCATCAGTGATCAACGTCGGCGATTGTGTTTTTTTGGACACAACAGGCCGAGCACGCAGACCCATGTTTTTATTTCTAGTTTGGTAGTTTGTTCTAATAATTGGGTTTTGAGACCAATCTATAATAATTTTAGAACATCTGGACTATATTATCAATTACATTCAAATTTATATCCTTGTCCATTTGATTGAATGCTGTAAGTAGTTGAAATCAATTTTATTTGCATTCAATTCTAGTTTGGGATCTTTCATCTCTGTCACCAACCATTTGTTAGGTGCTATGATCGCGCACCGCAATGAGCATCACCATGAGCAAGCAGTCTACTATATCAACCGAACACTGGTCGACTATGAAACTCGGTATACTCATACCGAGAAACTCTGTTTGGCATTAGTCTTTGCCGCTACCAAGCTCTGCCACTATCTTCTCAATCACAAGACCTTTGTCATCACTCACACTAACCCTCTTTAGTTTATGCACTCCAAGCCATATCAACATCAACGTATGGCTCAGTGGCTCATGCTGCTTGCTGAGTTTGATCTCAAATTCATCCAGTAGAAATCCATTAAGGGGCAAACCATCACTGATCAACTGGTAGATGCCCCTCTTCCCAACAATCAACCTTCACAGTGTGAGTTTCCTGATGAGTCTATCGCCACGCTTTCCACCGATGACACTGTCTACCAAATGACCATGTTCTTCGACGGCTCCAAATGTCAACTTGGTGGGGGTGCGGGAGTCATTCTCATCCCACTCAATGGTGAGCCCATGCCTTTGTCTTTCAAGCTCGACTTTAATTGTACCAATAATATGGATGAATACGAGGCCTTAATTTTGGGACTTCAGACCGCCCTCTCTCTCAGCATCAAGTCCATCAATATCTTTGGTGACTCGCAGCTCATCGTCAATCAATTCAACGTTTCATACCTCTGTAAAAATGAAATTTTGAAAAGGTACACAAACTGTGTTGACATCCTCCTTGCATCTTTTGACCATTACCTCCTGCAGACTATTCCTCGATCCATGAATAAGTTTGCTGACACCATGGCTTCTCTCGCTTCCCATATCCCATCTTCCTCATCTGCATCCAGACTTTTTGTCACAGTGCATCATGTGCCGTTGCCTTCTTATACCTCTCCTAACATTAATCATGTCAACACCATAGACTCTAGCCCACGAGATGTTTGGTATAAACAACTTGTGGACTTCTTATCTTTATTTGTCATTCCTCCCAACCTCTCTAACAATGCGCGGCGAGCTTTTATCAAGCGTACTGCTCGCTATACCATGCTAGGGGGTCTTCTCTATAAGCGAGGCTTCGACGGCCTCCTTCTTCATTGTCTCACCTCCACTGAATCATCTCAGGCCATTAAGCAAGTCCACGATGGGATTTGTGGCAGACATTTCAGTGGGAATTTGGTTGCCAAGCGCATCCTTCGTCTGGGCTATTATTGGCCCACCCTTCATCAAGACTGTAGCAACTATGTTCGACGTTGCATCAAGTGTCAGCAGCACTCTAACTTGCTTCATCTTCCTAGTCACGCCTTATAAGTCACTCAAGATTTATGGCCTTTTTCTCAGTGGGGCTTAGGTCTCATCAGTGAGATTAACCCTCATTCATCTCTTCATCATCAATCCATCATCACCGCCACTGAGTATTTCACCAAGTGGGTGGAAGCCATTCCTCTCGTCTCCATAAAAGCTAACAAGATCATCGACTTCATCATCACCCACATCATCTATCATTTTGGTGTCCCTCACAAGATCATCACCGATAATGGCAAGTCCTTCAAAAAAAAGACTGTCCAAAAACTCTGCGACTCATTTGGCATCAAGCTCAGTTTCTCTTCGCCTTACTACCCTTAAGCAAATGGGTAGGCCGAGGCTTCCAACAAAATTCTCACTAAAATTCTCATGAAGGTGGTCAGCGACACTAGAAGAGATTGGCATATTCACATTCCCTTCGCTTTATGGGCCTACCACACTAGCATTCGAACCTCCAGGGTTGCTACCCCTATCTCTTTAGTGTACGGAATAGAGGCTGTCTTACCTCTCGAAGTACAAATCTCGTCTCTCCGCATCTCTCTACATGACATTCTTTCTAATGATGACTTTCATCAAGATCACTTAGCTCAACTTGAGTTACTTGACGAGCACTGCCTTGCTGCCCTTAACCATCTCCATGTCTATCAACATCGCATCAAATGAGCCTATGACAAAAATCTACGAGAATGAGATTTCAATATCGAAGACCCCATCCTCAAAGAGAATCAGCACGTGACCAATATGGAGCGAAGTAATCGAGGCAAGTTTTCCCCTAATTGGCTCAGACCTTTCATTATCACGCAAAAGTATAGATCAGGGACGTATCATTTGTCTTCCCTCGATGGACGACCAAAACCTGAGCCTCTTAATGTGTTGCATCTACGACCATTCTACTGTTAGTCGAGTACTTGTCCACTTGACATTTACCTTGAGCTCATCCCTTGAGCAATCCCCGTCTTCTTAGTCCTCATTCCTTTCAACCCTACTCCCCTTAACAAATCCTATATACCCCTTTTATACAATATGGATGCTTTGTCCTAATAAAAAGGAGCCCTTGACCTTCTATAGTCTTGTCCATGACTCACATTTCTGTCAAAACAAATCAAGATGTCAAAATATCCAAAGTCACCAAATTAGAATCAAAAGGTAGACTGCTCCCTCGAAGGATAGCTGTACTATCATTGCTATAGCTAATAGACTGCTCCCTCGAAGGATAGCTATTCAAAGCCCTTATATATAAAGCAAAATATAGACCACTCCCTCGAAGGATGGCTATGATTAACTCTTGCTACAAACAACAATCTTTCTTAGAAGCTTCCCGCATTGATCATCTTCACATATATGACCACCAAGCAAATGACATCTCTAAGTGGACTTCCCGCATTGATCAGTTTGCACCCAAAAAAAAAAATAAAAAAAAATGGGTCATGTACTTGGCTTGTAGTCGTCTCAAGGTCTCCTATAAAAAGGGGCAAAGTTATCTCTGCTCTAAAATGGGTTACCCTATCCTCCTCCTATCATCTGCTTAAGGGACTTTGAGCTCACTTTAATGTCAAAGTGATTCGATTACCGCTCTAACACAACATATGGTCAACGACATCATGCATGAATGGGGCTCTTGGTTCTAATAACCCCTATCTATGCTGTCATTTTTGGTCCTTGTCAATGAAAGAGCAATATGCCTTTCACTTCTTCTACACTTTGGTCATGTTTAAATTCATCACTTGTCAAACCTAATCAACTCAACTCAACTCAACTCTTTTTTCAGGCCACTCCCATAACCTATTCACACTAGTTTCTATGGACACCAATACACATGGAAACTATCGACCAGATGCAATTTATGTTAAGCATAAACCAATACTTGCTGAAGCATAAATAGACCTCAATTCATTTTTAGCATACGTCCATCACGACTATGGAAAATTGCTAGGGATGAAAGACCCCTCAACCAATGTTGCAGAATACACCATTTGGAAAAGGCTGTAACATCTTTTCTCCTCATCATTTAGACACATGACCAAACCAATCATCGACCAATCTTCTCAACTAGTTCTGAACTACATTGGTCTAAGGCCCTAAGACCAGGGCTATGTAGGCAGCACTCAGATGACATGACATCCTCTGAGGTTAGCTCGACCACCTTCGTTTGTTCATCTCTCTGATGGACAAACCTTCTTTCCTCATTTTGACCATGACCTTGCCCTCGACCAAGACCAATTCCATACCTTTGACCATTCCTCCCTTTTAGGGAAAACTACATTGGCCTGAGGCCCTTCACACAAGGGCTATGTAGGCAGCACTCAGATCACATAACATCTTCTGAGGTTAGCTCGGCCACATCCTTTTGTCCATCCATCCACCTCGACCAATGACCATTAGAGATCATGCCTATCTCCTTCGACTTCGACCACTTCCAAGACAATGTTGCCTTGGTTTTCTTTTGCCTGTATGCTACCTCATGACTAGTTAACAAAATTGTGCGCAAGCTATTTTTGACCTTCACAAGTATAGGATCACAAGCCGGTTGATCCGCACTACTTGTGACATTTTTGTGTTTCTAGGAGCACTTCTTGAGCCTGGGATACCTGGAACATGATGACCATTTAGAGCTACAGCTTCGATTGAATAACCCAATCAATAGACGACTAAATGCTGGGGCCCGATTACTTCAATTTTGGCACTCCTCAACGCTTGACCTATGAAAATTTGACATGACCATCTCGTGAAATGGTATGCATGCAATCACGACCTTTGTAGTGTTCACCCTCACCCCTTTTTCATCCACTCTTTGTCAAATCAGCACCCAATTCTCGGTTCCCTTCCCTCGACTCCTACTTTGAGTGGGAATACCTCATCCATAATCGGGGCAATCCACCTCCTATTTTTGTCTTGCAGTTCATTTGAACAACCAACAAGACGGAATCGACCTTATCCCACACCTGGGGCAACCAAATCCTATTTTTGTCTTGCAGTTCGTCCAGAACAACCAACAAGACAAAAAGGGGCAAATATAGACACCGTAATTATGTCTAACCCTTATCGTCCTCCCCTTAACCCCTATTTTATTCTCCCATGCCTATTTAACCCCTGTCAACCACTTTCCCATGAGCCTTGACCCTGACAACATGTAAAAATGAGCAGAAAGCTAAAGCTAGCCTCTGTCCCCATTCTGCATCTGTCGACGACGGTCACTACCCGGCTGACATCACCAATGTTGGTCACTTATCGGCCGACATCAGCAGTCCTACTAGCGTCAGTTATCCTTAACACTGCATTCTTGACCCAAATGCAGGATCCATTATCTGTTATCCATTATTCGTTATTCATCATTCGGTTGCCAATCTATTTCTCGATCGGTTATCAGACCTTCCTTTGTATCAATCAGTAACCTCTTCATTCAAACGATCAGCCAACTTTTGCACTCAACCAATCTGCATCCAATCTCTCATGTTCTCTCTCTGGTACAGGTATTCTACTTCAGTCATCTTGATGGAGGTCTGCTACATCGAACTTCTGCAACACACCGGTAGCATCAATCATGTCTCCGACTTTATCTTCAGTGCGTAACAGGTAAGTGTTTGTTCTATGTTTTTATTTTGCTCTCTAGTCATTGTATTTTTATTTGATATCACCCCTTGATTTAGATTCAGACTATAGCCCTGGCCTGACTTCCTCCCATATCACCTCTATTCACTTTGTCCAGAATACAATCTATAACTTTGCACAGATCCCTGCACAAACCCCTAAACAATTCCTTTGACTCCCAAACCAGCTCCCAAACCCTCAGACAAAAACTTTAGACCCTTCTGTAATCCAAAAACTCTGTCCAGACCCAACCAGACCCTATCCAAAAGCTATTACCCTGACTGATGCCGGTCATTACCCCTATCGACGCCGACACTTTAACCGACGTCGGCACCCTTCCCTGACCGACGCCGGCACAGAGACCGACATCGGCGACTATGCAGAGCAGTTTGCTACATATCAGGTATGCATTCTACTTTTTGTCTTTTATTGCTTTCATTCTGTCTTTCATTATTTCTACTTCAGTCAAATATTCTATTTTTAATTAGTGGGTTGATATCCCTTAAGGAAGTCTTCGTACTTCAGGGATCAAGCTTTTTTCTTGACAGCGCACCGTCTCCTCGTCTAACATTTTTTGTGTTTAGTCTCTTTTTCATCATAGGTGTCATTCCTCCACAGCCAAAGAGGAGTACCTTTCAACGTCTGATTTCGGTGCGCACGACTACATCTAGGTATCTTCTAACCCTAGACCATCTCTTAGTTTCTCATTTCTATCTTTTGAATGTGAAAGCAAAATTAGCGTAGAAATAGTAATACATTTTCATCTCATTGTGTGTATAAAAATTATGTTGTTTATAATTGGCTTTCTCTATTTAAGTGTATGTTGAAGCATTAATGGCTGTGGTAATGTGCCATTAGAGAGATCTTGGCTGAAAAGTTTTGATAACTCTTTCATGGCATCAAAGCTACCCTCCAATAATAATTACTTAGTATTTGGTCTTTTTTAATATCCTTATTTTTATCTTTAGCCTTCCTTAATACCTGCCATACATCAGATCTATTTTTTTAGGGTAAAAATTGAGTTTTGTAATGGATTAGATCTAGTTATTGGTATTTACATTTATGCTATTATTATTACCATTGGCTTAGCATTGGATGCTATTAGTGGTTTGGTTTTATCCATACACATGCTTGGTAGTGAACTAGATAATGTGGAATTGGCTAGCATGGGAAGGAAGTGGCAACAGAGAGTCTGCAGCCTAAAGGCAGTGCTGGGCATGCATAGGAGCCATGGATGGAGTAGTCATGGGACTGGGTCTAACATTTTTTATCCTTTTTTTATTTTGACGATGCTGATGTCAAAAATAACCATTTAATGGTAGCAGGGGAGTGAAAATAATGATTGGTTTTTTATATAAATGTTTACATTGACCACTATACCTCCCTTCACCATTCACCTCCATGCTTTGTCTAGTTTTGTCTACCATTACCTTCCTCACCATTTCTTGCATACAAACACCTTCATTATATCAAGTCTATGTTTTAGCATGATCTAATATATATCAAAACATAGAAATCATTGACTAATTGGTATTTTTGCTTGGGATGAATCCATGAACATGCAACTTAGAGATCTCAAATGGTTCATATTCTATGAACTCCCATGCTTGTTCCCTTCTACAACTCAATAAATCAACCAAACTCAGCATTGGCTAAATATTTTGTCAATCAGCGTACTGATAAACAAAATAGGTCTGATCATCCAAAGTAGGAAGATTGGTCAACTAAATGTGTAGGTTTACCACATCAAAAGGGGACTAATCTCTCCTCTCATCAAGGGGAGGTTCCATATATATATATATATAGAAAATAATACTCAAGGGTAGGATAACCATCCATCTCTCTTTTTTTAGAGATGATGCATGCAAATCAAAGGAAAAATCTTAGAGATAATGACAGAAAGTACTCCTCTTCTTTCAAAAGTAACATTTAGCAAACCACAAGAATCTTCTTGGTAGTAATTGCAAAATGTAACCAAGGACGTAGTAACTAGCAAATTGAGATGTAGCACAAAGTCTCCACCTTAATTTCCCAAGAGTGAGATACGAAGGATAATGAGGGCACAAAGTCATCCCAAGGCCCTTTACATAGAAACAAAAATAAAAACACACTAAAGGCAATTGTGGGGGCACAAAGTCTCTCCATAGTTGGCTTTAGGACACCTTCTTGACTACTTTCACTAATCCTACTTATTGAATTAAAGTAATATAAAATATATTAAGGAAAAAGACATAAGAACAATTTCCCCAACAATAAAGTTATCACAGCACAAAGTCTAAAAAGTCACTTGCTTTCTTATTCTAATAACAAAATATGATCAACAATCTGAGCTCAAAGTCTCAGTTATGCCTTTCAATTTTGGTAGAGTTTAGTTTTTGATAATCAGAGAGAGAGAGAGAGCCTCCAAAATAATAAAAGAGAATCCCTTATATAGTCTCTTCAAGAAGGACTTGGGAACAATAACACATCATGTTGCATTGAATTTTGTTAAGAAGACATGCTAAAATTTAGGGGCATTTATCCATTTGTTTTTCCCAATGCAGAGAAACGGGTCATGCCATTGAATTTTTACATCCTTCAATGTCCACCTGGCGATCTGCTTCTAGAAACATATCTAATGCGTAAATGTTTTTGGTCCTTCATCATTCCTTATTTTTTGGTTACTTGAATCGGGTCCTCGATTCAATTCGATGCTCTATTCTTTAGTCTCTTTCTATTGGTCTTTAGCAATTGACATGTGGCACATTTCGCTATAACACAAGCAAGGACACATGGTAGCTTTTACAAAATTCTAAGAGATGCTTATTAAAATAGTCTTTGAAACATGTTAGAAACTCAAAATGTAGATGAAGACACTTGTTACACTCCACGAAAATAAATCAGGACATGTGGCAGCTTCTACTTGTCTTTTGAGAATCTTGCAGAGGATAACACTTGACATGCTCTGATTACATTAGTAGCTTAATGAAGGCTCACCACAATCCTTACTTAGCAAAAAATATTTAAAGGAAGAAGTTACGGGCGTTGACACATGGCAGCTTTCATCAAGCTTTTGGCTACTTTTGAAAAGTCTTCGAGACTTATATTAATTTCCTACGAAAGATGACATGTGGTAACTTCCACTATATTTGATGAGAGACACATGGCAGCATAGTGGGTTTTATATTTCTTTAGACTTTTCCTTTAGAGAAAAAGTCCAAAGAAATTCTTTTGAATAATTTATTTGAAGGAATTATTTCTATGCAACTTGTCTGCATGAACTTTTCTGAAGGAAATCTCTTTGCTCTTTCAGCCTTTTGAATTGGTCCATTTGCTTCCTTCTTGCCCTCTACAAGGCCTATTTGAGCTCTAAATTGGCCTTTCAAGTTTTTTCAATGGTCCACTTTAGGTTTTGAGTGCCCTTTGAAAGGGCTATTTTTCCCTTGATTTTGCCTTATTCGATTTTATGTGAATCTCAATAGGTGACACGTGACATCATCCACTGTGAAATAGGTGAGGACACATGGTAGTATCTATCAAACTTGTAGAAGCTTTGGATGCCTTTTGAGTGTCCCATAAAAGATAACATGTGGCAGATTCTATGGTTCTTATAAACAAAGTAAAATGAGGCTCAGAAGATGACACTTGGCAACATCCACGGGGTTTTATCAGGCTTTTGTCTTTGGGCTTTTGTTTTCCTTAGTCACTTTTTGCCACAAAAATTCCCTTCACAAGGGCACTTGTGTCTTTGAATCTTGGGACACTCCTTTGAACCTATTGCTTGAACCGACCATTTGAACCAACTTTGGTTCAATGGTTCATTCCCTTGTTTCTATTGACCACTTGAACCAAGCTTCTTTGAAACAAGCTTTGTTGAACCACCTGCCATTGAAACTGTTGAACCTTTTGAACCCATTTAAACTAGTCCTAAAAATGACTAAGTGTCATAAACTTGTTCTTTTGATTGAACCTACCTGTAGAAGCCTTTGAACCTGTTGAACCATTAGTTATTTGACTGAAAAAGCTTAAATAATCTCAATTTTGAAAGTTTAGAATTTTTTTTGAAATGGGAAGAGATATTTTGGTCTTGCAAGACCAAAATAGCTTATATGTTGTCCTAAAAATGAATGACATTTTTTGAGTACAATAGTTGGCTCTAGTTGAGAAACTTTTATCAATTTTAAAAAGAATTGAAAGGAGTAGAATCCAAAATCTCCACGGTCTTCATGTGTACCATTGGGTTACAGAGTCATGTTACCTAGAAATGAAAGGCATCAAAAACGGAAACAAAAAAAACAAAATAGAAACAAAAACTATACAAATATACATATGTATAGATGAAATGATATGATACTTCAAGAGTTGAAGTGTTTTAGATGCTACCCATTGTGAGGTAGAGAAAAGAGTGTGCCATCTTGATACTTTAGCAGAAAGCTATTTTCACCATTATGTTGATGAATAATAAATGGGCCTCTCCAAAGGGAGTCAAACTTTCCATGCATCCCTTTTGGTTCTCTCCTTTTGTCCCGTAGCAGGACTTGATCCCCAATCTAGAAATCACAATTTTTGGCCTTCTAGTCAAAGAGTTTCTTTACCAAACTTTGATGAGTAGTAATTCAATCCACCACCATAGTTCTCTATTCATCCAACTCAATCAAGCACATGATTCTTTTATCAAGAGGGCTCTCATATGTCTGATCTTCAATTGCTTTAGCCAATTTTTAAGGTTGGCAATTTTAAGGTGATTGGTATCTCATTATTGATACCATAAAGAAGTTGGAAAGGAGACATACTAATTGCCTTTTTTGGTGTAATTTTGTCTGCCCATAGAGCATCAATCAATGCTTTATGCCATGTCCTTTGATTGTCATCTGCTAGCTTCTTGATGATAGTTACTAGGTTCTTATTACTTGATTCAGCTTGTCCATTGCCTTGTAGAAAATAATCAAAAGAATGGGAGAGTGTAATTCCATAATAGAAACAAAATTATGTAATCTTTTGGGAAGTGAAACAAGCTACATTGTCAATAACAATTTTGGTTGGAACTCTAAACTTGGAAATGATATTGTCCTTGAAGAAATTGCATACAACTTCTGAAGTAGCATGCTTAGTTGAGATTGCTTCTACCCACTTGGTGAAATAGTCAATTGTTGTAATGACATAATCATGTCCAACACTTAAAGATGTGTTTATAGTCCCGATAAAATCAATCCCCCATTGCTGGAATGGTTCTTCTATGATCATTGGATTAAGAGGCAGGGCATCTAACTTTGGTCTTCCAACAAATTACTGGCAGAGTTCACATTTTCTCACCCACTTATATGCATCTTGGAAAAGAGCTGGCCAGTAATACTAGGCTCACAGAATCTTGTGAACAGTCACAGGAGCAGAAAAATGTCCTCCATAGGCTAGATTGTAGAAAGATGTCAAAAGTTGGATTTGTTTCTCTTTGTCTACACAGCGAAGGAATACTCCATATATGCTTCTCTTGTACAGGCCATTGTCCCAAAGGACAAAATTAGCAACTTTCAACTTGATAGTCCTCCTTTTTTTGTAAGATAAATGAGCAGGACATTCACCATAAGTAAGGAAATGAGAAATACCTAAATACCACTCATTGGTAGTGAAGACAAAAATGACTGTTGGTGTGTCTTCCACTTCTGCTTCTTCATGCTCTATATCTTCAGACTTGTTATCAACAATTAATTGGCATAGGCCTTTTCCTCTTACTAGCTTTGTTGGCTTGATGTATAGATCAAACTCTTGGATATTTTCAATCCAATTACCTTTTTTTGTTCCAAACTCCTGTTGAGTTAATATGGACTTGACTGTAGTGTCAGGAATCAAGGCAATAGTGTGTGAATTTAGGATATAGAAGCGGAAATGTTTGACTGCTTTCACCACTACATAAACATGCTTCTCTATGTTTGAATATTTCAGCTCATGAGCTTTGAGAGGGAAACTCATAAAAAAAGGGAGATTTCATACCTTCCTTATCCTATTGTATCAAAATTGTTGAAAGCATGTGTTCAGAAGCATAGCTGTATATGATGAAATCTTTATTGTAATCAAGACAAACCAAGGTAGGGGTATGAGAAATGGTAGTCTTGATATCCTAAAATGCTGACTGGCCTTCTTTAGTCCAGCTAAAGGTGGTCTTCCCTTTCATTATGTTCACAATGTGTCTAGTCTTCTCAACAAATTTGGGGATGAATCTCTGTAAGAAATTCACCTTTCTAAAAAAAGAGTGAACAACATTTTTACTTGTAGGCAAATTAAATTCTTGCATAGACTTGACTCTGTTTGAGTCAATATTTATGCCTTCTTTAGATACAATGTGTCCAAGGAGTTTCCCCTCTGTTACTCTAAAAATAGACTTCTTGAGGTTCAATGAAATACCATTCTGGTGGCAGTGCTCCAACACTATCTCATCTTTGAAATCTAGGTCCATTGCCCTCTAAAAGGTGGCACCAATATTTATCAAGCCAAAAGGCATTCTTCTATATGCAAATGTACCCTAAGGTGTGGTGAATGTAGTGTTGTATTGGTCTAATTCATCAACTTCAACTTGATTATATCTTGAAAAGCCATCTAGCATTGATAACATCTCTAAACCTATCACTATTTGAAGCACTTGATCCATGATTGGCAAAGGGTAATTATCTTTCAAAGATCACTGATTTAGATTCCTAAAATCCACACAAATGTGAATTTTGCCACTCTTCTTCCTTACAGGCATTATGTTTTCAATCCATGTGGAATGATGGATTGAGAAGATAATTCTAGCATTTTACATTTTTTGTATCTCAGATAGAATAGTACCTGATATTTTTGAATTATACTGTCTAGATTTTTGCTTATAAGGCATTGAGTTAGCCTTGAGAGGAATGTCATGATGGATTTCATCAAGTCTGAGAGACTTCAGGTCATCATAAGAATATGCTAAGACATCCATGTATTGATAGATCAAAGTGGTAAACTTGAATATTTATTTAGGGGTGCAACACTTACCAATATTAATCATCTTGGGATTTTCTTTAGTAGTCAGATTTATTTGATCAAATCCCTGAGAGAAGCTTGAATCTATTTTCTATTTTTTGACGAATTTATCATGCTTGTTAAATAATTTTTAAAGGGAATCTAGGCCGTTGAGAATTTTATTTCCTTTTAGCTATAAGAATTCTTCATTTATATTTGAACTAGATTTAGAGGC